>JAFIRS010000178.1:600000-1065548 GCA_018342105.1 Gonioctena quinquepunctata
CTTTGTTCTTTCGATATTGTTTTTTGATTAGTCGGAATTTACTAACAACGGAATGTTCAACAGACCAAACTGCAGATATTGGGTGCCACGAAAACAGCATTGAATGAAAGAAAATAATTTTCAGAAAAGAGTAAACGTATGAGCTGGTGTAATGGGAAATAAAAAAATTTACCCAATTTAATTTCAAGGACAGTTGACAGGGGTGAGGTAGTGAGAATTCCTGAATGATATTGAAGATTTGTTGAATTGTTTCTCATAATACCATCCAAATCATGAACTATCTAATGAATCGGTTCAATGAGCCAGTTAATGCAACGAATGGTACGTTGGCCTACCCAATCACGTGATCTCGGTATCTATTACTTTCTGTGTGGGGTTATGTGAAAAAAGGCTTCCGAAATTTTACAAAATGGCATTCGTGGATTGTTTGCTAACATAAATTTCGCTGTGTTGCGAAATGGGATGCGAAACACAATTGATAGAGCCAGAAAATGTCAGGAAGTTGGCGGGATGCACTTCAAACATTACATTCCTTTCAACTAATCCGAGTATTATGGTTGTTTTTTTTTTGTTGGAATAGATTATGAACTTTTGTTATGTGAACATTAATGTTTTTTAATTCAGTTTCATTCCGTTTTGTATCCAGCAATATACTCCAATTTTCTCATAATTTTTCGACACATAATAAGTATATTAGGATAGATAGATAGATAGATAGATAGATAGATATTTATTTGACTACGTTATTTTCGCATTTGTAGCAGGTCATTGTTGTCAAATTCAGTATCAATTTAGTGGTACTTATACTTCACACACAGATCTATAAACATAGTTTGTGAAAAATTTACAGTTAAAATATAAACAGTTAAAAGTGAAGACACTTTAAAAATTAGTTGACTCTAGTGTCAGAGTCATAGAGTGTAGCGATGTAGTCATCGATCGAATAAAAGCAGTGAGCAAGGAGATAGGATTCCATAAATTTTTCTAATTTCATGTAGTTGAGCGATTTCACTACAGTCGGTAGTTTATTATAAAGGTTCACATCAAGCGAATTTTGTTTCGTGATACATAATTTGTATCTATTTGGTCTTAGTTGCCTGGATGACTTCGTTTCATGATTGTGAACATCTGCATTTGTTCGGTAATTTTTTTTGTTATGAGCTTTTTCCAGTAGTGTTTGGTAAATGTAAATACTCGGCACTGGCAAAATCGTATAGTTAAAAAAGAGAGGCCGACAATGTTCACGGTAGCCGCTTCCATCCAGTATTCTGATAGCCTTTTTCTGTAGCCAGAACACTCTACTCGCGTGGGATGAGTTTCCCCAGAGAAGAGTATCGTAGTTAAGGTGCGAATGACATAATGATTAATATGAAATTGATAGACTGGTGGGGCTTAGTATCTTTTTCAAATGTCCCAATAAAAATAGTTGTGAGGACAGTTTTTCACATAATTGATCAACATGTGCATTCCATTTGAGTTTGTCATCCAGGACTATACCTAACAGACTCACCGAAGCTCCAGAAAAAAGCCTATTGTGAGTGGAGGTGATAATTTTTTGCATCTTAGCATCTAAGTTCATTTCTAGAGAACCATAGGTTTGCTTTTTCAAGTGCATTCACAGTGAGGTTATTCAGAGTATCTTTGTATTTATGAGAATTCAGTAGTGTTGTGTCATCAACATAGCAGACGCATCATGTGGGAGACATATAGTGGAAAATGTCATTCAAATAGATGAGAAAACGTAGAGGCCCTAGCACACTCAAGTGTGGAACTCCGTGGGTGATATAACGATATTCTGACTTATTATGGTTGATGATAACTGATTGGGTTCTATTCTGTAAGTAAGATTCAATCAACTTCAGTGGAATACCTCTGATGCCATGAAAATTCAATTAGTCTAGAAGTTTATTGTGTGAGACGCAATCGAAGGCCTTCGAAAGGTCACACAGGGTGACTTCCGTGTATTCTCCTCTCTCTAAACCCTCGATTACGTCTGCAACGATCCTACGAACTGCTTGTACTGTAGAGCACTTTGTACGGAAACCGAATTGGTTTGAATCCAGGGTTTTATCTTTTGAAACGATCTCAATTATTTTCCCTAAGATTGGGATTATAGATATTGGCCTGTAGTTGTCAGCCAAATCGGGATCTCCCCTTTTCAGGACCGGTAATACTTTGGTCACTTTTAGATTATCAGGAAACACTCCAGATTGGAAACATTGGTTCATCAATTCAGTCAAGGGTTCCGGAAGTAAATCTGACGTTCCTTTGATAATTTTAGAATTCAGGCAATATACATCAAAACAATGTGAATCTTTTAGTTTATTCATGGCTTTCTTCACTTCTTCATGGCTCATTGGTGAAAAAAATAGGGAGTCTCGAGGTTTGGATAAGTCTTTCAGGAAGTCTGTATCACAATGATCGAGGCTAGGTAGAGTTTTTATTACTTCTTTAGCAACATTTGTAAATAAAATATTGAGTTCATCAGGATTCAGGTTCGATTTTTTTGATTCTACTCTTTTATTTCTCTCGTAGTTTATGAGTTTCCAACTGTCCCTTTATTTGTTTTGTGAATTCTGAATGGATGAATCGTGGAATTTCTGTTTGGAAGCTACCAAAGATCTTTTATATTGTGATTTGTAGCAATCATATGCTGCCCTATCGGGAGGGTAATTTGTTACGTCACGAATCAACTTTATTGTAGATAGTGAGTCTCTCATCGTACGGAGATGTTTATTGAAGTAATTTAAAGGGGATTTCATCTTCTTTGTTGATTTTTCCAGTGAAAAGTGCTTTTCTACAAGATATGAGTAGTTGTCTACTAAAAATTCCGATAAAGTGTTGCAATTTACTTCAAGTATCAAGAATGTTCCACTTCCAGCATTACATTTTTTTAAATCAATTTCTTTTATTCTTCTTACAAAGTTGTGTTCAGTGCGTTAGTCAACCATTTCCTTGATGAAAATCACTTGCGCCTATAATCAGATAGACATGGATCAACAACCTTCACTAAGAAGTTTTCCTTATCCATGTTTGTTAGAGTATTGTCGATACATGTGGCAGATATCGCGCTCACTCTAGTGTAATCATCAGTGGTCATAATGAGTCCAAAAGAATCCACAGTATCGACCCATTCTTTCGAATATTCATTTGTTTTTTTTATATCAATATTAAAATCTCCCAGTATTACAATATTTTCGTATTCATGAATGAGCATGTCCATAAGCTGACTGAATTGATCGAAGAATGTGTTCAATTCGTCATATTTACATGATCTATAGGTGTTAATTATGCAAGTTTTTTTGGATGCAAGTTCAATTCCGCAGAATTCTGAATGGAATTATTTGCAGTAATGTGTAAGATCTAATGGATTGAATTGAATTTCAGACTTCAAAAAGATGCAGACACCACCTAGCTCATTACCGGTTCTACAGTAGAAATTTTCCAGTGCATAATGATTCATATTCATCCTTTTTATTTCATCTTTTTTGAGCCAGTGTTCCCTCAAGCAGATAATATCATAATGATGTTTTTCCAAATATAATAAAAGTTTATCGACCTTATTCGATAGACACCCTATGTTAACATGGAAAATAATCACCCCATTCCCCTGTTTACAATAACATGAGTGAGAAGATATAAAATCATTTAAAATCACCCGTTGTTGTTTGTCTTCGTTTTTCGATGTAAAAAACGGTTTACGAGTGCTCCGTCAGGCCAAACTGAATAATCCATATCTTTCTCGTAGTTGATCTCGTTCATTGTCACTTTAAATGAAGAGTAAAATTGGGGGTACCTTGACAGCAACTGTTCCACTTCTACTTCAGGAAAAGGGGGGTTCCAGAAAGTCACTTACGTCTTGTGGTTTCATACTAACGTCCAATTTGTAAACATGGAGGAACGTCTTTTGTGTAGCTGCTTTCAGTGAGCACTTCGTTTCATTTCCTACTACAGCTTTGTTTTTCACCCTGCCCTTATTTCTCGATTTACGGGCTTGTGTTTCTCAGGTTTCGTTTGATAATGTTGCAGGATTGTCTTTTTTTCTTGTGTACC
Source organism: Gonioctena quinquepunctata (assembly GCA_018342105.1). Classification (NCBI taxonomy): domain Eukaryota; kingdom Metazoa; phylum Arthropoda; class Insecta; order Coleoptera; family Chrysomelidae; genus Gonioctena; species Gonioctena quinquepunctata. The sequence goes on from JAFIRS010000178.1 coordinate 604,054, forward strand.
TTTCATTGCAAGAGTTATGCCCTCCGAGACATGTTTGGAGGTTATTTGTCTAGGTAGATTCGTACATTCGCTTTCTTCTATTTGTTTATTTACGGTTTGGCTACGCCCCTGATAATTGGGTTTATCAGTTGTCTGGGCTTCTTGTGCTGGCGCCATCATGCGTTATCCATCCAACTACGATTCGAAACCATCTATGGATTCATCGTGAAAATTAGAATCCGAGAAATGTGTGTCCAAAACATGTCATTTGAAAAAAATGCCTTTTTACAATTTGTGGTTTTGAAAATATCAAACCGTCATATGTACTCTACTAGGTGGAAAATGGAAATATTTTTACTCATTTTTCATATCCATCAGATTGGTTGAAGTGGGCCCAAAGCACTTTAAATGCAAAAATTTAAATTCTTCTGAAAATAAAAATGTACCAATTTTTCATCTCAAAACGATGTGATCATACTGAGAATCATCCCTAGAATCAAAAAAATTTGAAATATACATGGTGTTCCATTTTAAATTCTCAAGTTGGGGTCATGTGCGGTAAAACCGGAAGTGATGGGAGAGTATGAAATATTCCGAATTTTTCCAATTCTTGAATCCAAACCCCTGCCAAATTTGGATCGCATACCTTCCATATTCTGGAAATCACGGCTTGTCTAAAGAATACGTTGGAACCCAGTATATTGAAACCTCTTAACTTTTCTCGGACACTTCCATCAGAACAACTCCATTTAAGAATTGGCACATGGTGTCAGTTGATCGACTAAGACAAAAACAAATGATGAACCAGTCCCAAGTCATTCCCAATCATTTGCGAACCAATTTCCCATCCATTCCAAAAAAATGCCCCGCACTGCTACGTTGTGAGTAAGAACAATAACTGGACCTCATCATCACATCCAATGATTTTTTTCAAAAGGTCTATCAAATTATTATCATTTCATTCAAGAACTCACATTACCTGGTGAACTAGAACAGAGAGATTCCGTGAACCTGTCTCGAGCCATCATTTTCGATATCCAATACTTCTTGTAGAATGTAGGCTATTTAGAAATTGAAAAACTCAACAGAATGAAAATACAATTCCTGAGAGAATTTCTGATCCAGAATGGATATTTTTCGAGAAATCGGACAATGATATTTGTAGAAATGCCATACGGAATCATTATTCTAATAATTCGAACGAGGACAATCCCAAATTTGATTCCAAATGTGATACATACGGTATTGACGATATCTCTGCAACCATGTTGAGATATTCTAGCCCGTTCATTGATTCTCTTATCACCAGCTTAACTTAACATAGAAAAGTATCGAATTTTCGGTTTGGGAAAAATCCTCCCAGGACGACTATCAACTGAAATAAACTATACACATTCTCCTTTTCACTCACAGATGTCATCATGATCAACTCCCCAATTTTTTATTGCCAACTACATGCAATTTTATATCAGATGATACACAATTTTTCATTTCTGGACATTTATATTCCTAATGGTGTTACTCATGCACATTTAGTATCATTAGTCAACACTTTGAATTCAATAGACTACCTAAAAAAAATATGTCAATTCACATTCCATCATGAATGGAAACTTCAGGCTTGTTGTTACAAAAAAATCAGATTGATCAAGGAAACATCCAACATATTCAGTGAGGAAATGTATTCAAAAGTAGTACAGGTTCCTAGAAGTAGAATCAACTAACCAGCCAAATGACCAGGAATTTGGTAGAATAGATCGTAATGTTACCTAGGTCGTATCCAAATTGGATCAATGATATTTATTACATTCTCCATTGAACACGTGATGTATTTGCCTTGCACCAATTTGCCTTGCAACAATGGCAGCGTCCTAGTTAGTTTCCAAAAAACTTGATAAGTTGAGAAAATGTGATTTAATTGAAAAAATAATCAAGATAAAATTGCCTCATTGTGAACTCGAACTCAGTGACTGTGTGAAAGTGAAATCGCTAATAACTATCCATATAACCTCAATCTGAGAATGACCATCAAGAATCTCAAATGTGATTTGAAGTGCGCGAATACTGAAATGCAGTACCTGAAAAAACTAAACGAGGAATTAGAATGGAAGGTCTGCGACAAAGACTTGATAATAAGAGATTGCTGATGTGCCGTATTTCCGCTTCATGGAGGAGATACAGGAAATGAAAAATCGGATCATCTTCAACATGAACACTCCTCCAGGAAAGACGTAACCAAATGCATAAAAAAATATCACTTCAAGACGTAAGTTCAGCCATCCTTGATGTGGAAAATTCTATCAATACACGTAAACGAGTTGAAGAAACATATACTTATGAATGGAAAACAGTTTCCCATAGAAGCCTCAAACTGGCAGATTCACAAACACATCAATTAATGGAAGTGATATGGATGAAAGTTGTCATGTAAGAGTGGCTCCCAAAAAAACTTTCCTTCATGTATACAAACTTCATCCGGAAATGGAAATAGAAGAAATCACGGAGTTTCTTCCCAAGAATTTTCCAGAAGTGGAGGTTAAAAAATTAAATTCACTCCACCCTAGGTTGAACTCATCATTCAAAGTTACCATCGACGAGGGAAATTTTGATTAACCTTGGAAAACAGAAGTTTAGCCAGCGGGTGTCTGGGTAAATCGGTTTTTCCACCACAGAAGAAAAAGCCCACAAACCTTACAAAGAAAAATTTGGACGTTGTTCAATTCGGAAAACATGGAAACAAAAAAAGCAGGATGAGCATTCTGCATGTCAACATACAAAGTATCATGAATAAATTCAACAAAATCCTGTTCCTTTTGAATAAGCAAGAGTATTTGTTGTTTGCTACAGTGAACACTGGCTAAACGATATATGTTTGCAAATGATAAACTTGGAGAATTATATCTTGGCAAATCATTTTCATAGAGATTCTTGTGAACATAACGGGGTCTCAATCTTTGTTGAATATAGCACTCTGTTCCAATCCATCGATCTGAGTGATTATTGTATTGAATTTCATATGGAATTTTGTGGAATAGAAATAACACAACTGAAAATAGCCGTAGTAACTTCATACCGTTCCTGCAAATCTGGTGACCTCGGTATCTTCCTCACTGAACAAGAGGGACTTCTCGAACATTTGACACGTAAATATGAAAAAATTATCATACTGGGTGATTTCCATATGAACTTTGAGGAAAACGGATCGGAAAAGACAGGTTTAGCCCAATTTATGAATTCCTATTGCCTTTGTCCCACGATTGAAGACTTTACTAGATGTGATCTAAGAACAAATACCAACAGCTTTTATCAATACACTTACACATAGTAACACATAGTAACCAATATCGATGACTCAAAATGCGAAACAAGAATGATCGAGACATGCCTATCTGATCACAGGGGGCAATTTATAAAAATATTTGAATATGAAAGAATTCCAAATAAAAAGATTTTGAGACGCAAACTGCCCTCATACGCATTGAAAAAATTACCAATGATCTGAGTTGCACGACAGGGATATTATTACACATCACACCCCTAAAAGAAGAAAGAATGTTAACAAACCAATTGTTAACGTTTTCAATGATGATCTTAGGAAAATGAGGAAAAACTTATCTTCCTTGAAAATAGTGAGTGATTCATCCAACTCTCACAAAGACATCCAGGTTTAGAAATCCTACAAAACTGTTATAAAAATTGCATTGAATTCACAAAAAAAAATGCGTATGATGATTATATCCGTGTCTAAAAACGAAAACAAAGATTGCTGCCGCTTAATGAACTAGGAGAGAAATAGAAAAATCAACGCGGAAGTGGATTCGAATATGTCCCCTTCCGAATGCAATGACTCCTTATGTAATGTGGCAGAGGAAATCACAAAAAATTTGGACAAAACTGATAGACTGGCTGAAGAGTTTCTAAACCATCTTCCAAGAATCCAAAGCTCCTTCTTCTTATCTCCCGTAACTCGAGGTGAATTACTAGATGCAATAAAAAGCTTGAAAAATTCTTCCTGTTAGGATGTCTATGGGTTAAACAGTATAATATTGTAGGAAACTGCAGAGATTCTACTCGATTCACTAAGCAACATCATCAATATGTGTTTCTTAACCGGAACTTCTCCCGATATTTTCAAATTAACGAAAGTCATTTCGATTCACAAATGTGGTGACAAAGACAGCCCAGCAAATTATCGACCCATTTCAATAATCCCGATTATTGGAAAAGTTATTGAGGAAGTTGTCAAAAACAGACTAATAATGTACTTGGAAAAATATGAAATTTTAAATAGAAGACAGTTCGGATTCAGACGTGGTAGATCCAAGGTTCAAGCCGTTGAGGAGGTGGCGGGAGATGTAGCGGAGAACCTCGGAGAAAGTAAGGTAACTGCTATAACACTTTGCGATCTCAGCTAGGCTTTCGACCGTGTTTCTCATACATTACTCCTTCAGAAGCTTGAATATTATGGAATACGCGGGATAGCTTATACATTTTTCACTGCCCACCATTCCATCAGATTCCAATCAGTGCAATAACAGGAATCTCATTTTGAGTTCCAAATTATCAAACATGGAGTACCCCGAGGATCTGTATTGGGTCCTCTCCTATTCATTTTATTTATTAACCTCCTACCGCAAAACTTGTCGCCGTAATCATGCATGCTGTTTGCAGATGATGTTATCATATATGAATCACATGTTGACAAGGAAATATTGTCAAATTCAATGGAATCGGCTGAGCATAGAGCATATGAATGGTTTCCAACAAATAAATTGAAGCAGAACCCCGATAAATATCAAAGGATTTACATTTCAACAAACTGTTATAAAAACTCAGAGGATAAAGTCAAACTTCAAGGTATAATCTTGGATCACTCTTTAAAATGGAACTGTCATGTAGAAAAAATTTGCTCTCAACTTTCCAATCAACTCTATCACCTGAGACAAATGAAAAAAGTAACCAGTTTTGATGCATTGAGAATCTTACTTTGCCCTATTCCATTCACACATAACTTATGGTATACGACTATCGCTCAAACTTTTTTTATAACAAAATAAAGCCATAAGGATATTAGCTTGTGTGGATTATAAAGAATCTTGTGGAAACTATTCTACTGAATTCAAAATCATGACACTATACTCGGCGTACATTTTCGAATGCCTTCTACAGATCCACACAAACATCTGAATCTACTGAACACATTCCGATACGCATAATTTCAATACAAGGAATAACACTCAGTTGATCAACCCACGCTACAGACTCACTACCTCGACCAAGAATTCGCTCGACTTGAACTTATTCAACAAAATTCCTGCTTATATCAAACATTTGAAATAATTTTTTAATAACAACTCGTTCTATTCCATCGATAATTATAAAAACTGCTGACTGAACTACACAAACAATGAGTTGACATGTGTATGATAGTCTCACTAAGACTTCTATTCTTCCAACCTGTGATAACTTCATAACAAAGTCTAATTGTTATTCCAACTGTACTTGTATCACACACACACATTTTATTCATACATATATACATATTTTATTTTTTATGTAAATTCAACCATTGTAATTTCAAGACTTGCTACAAATGTTCATACGTAATGTGGTCAAATAAAATATCTATCTATCTTGGAAATCATTTCCTGTTCACCAGATGCTTCGACTAGGAGAGATAGCTCCACGGCAGTTTGGCTTCCTCGGGGCAATTCATCTCGGACTCGAAATGGTGTTATGTTATTCGCCAATAATATATGTTAATTCAGGAGATAAGTGGGTAGGAATTGATGCCCGGTTTGGATCGAAAATTCATCTAGGAACCACAGAACTCAAAACGTTTTGGAGGTATTTGTTTACGAATGTACATCCCTGGTAATCTATTTTGCCTCATCGATTGATCAGCTTTCTCGAAAGTCATTTTTACTGTAGCTAGGTGGTAGATAGTTTCAGAAACAGAAAAATATTTTTCGTTGTCAAGGCTTTGTTGTTTCTAGTTGTCATCATTTTTTTAGAAAGTATTATCAAGAATAAGGTTGACTGTTTCCCTGACATCTACTTTAAGTTGAGACACATTATGCAAGAATCACTTTTTTCTGGATCACTTATGGTTGATGTTGTTTCAGTTCTCGTTTCTGAAAAGATGAAGCTAAGTCACTTCTCTCACTTCCCCCATTTTGTGCATATTTTTGGAAGTCGCTCTTTTACCACTTCGCTGGTAACCCATATCCCAGACCAAATATATTATCCAAATTGTTACAAAGTTGATGCCATTGCCTATTTTGACTTCGTTCAACAAATATCATGTGTTAGATATAAAGTGATAAACTGGTCATACATGCAAATGGAATGGAAGCGGTAATTTCCACAGGAACGAGTTGAAATTTTGCGTTAGTCGAATCTGATACATGAAGAGTTCATTCATATGATAATCAGAAGCATGGAGGAATGCAAAAACACACCAGCCAAATATCAACACTGTTTCAGCACACAGCGTCTAACTACATGGAATAGTAGAATGGAAGGATGGCGGAACAGGAAAAAAAATTGAGAACGTAATCAATACTTTTTGAATTTGAGAAACGCAGTAATGTGCTTCAGAATTCATAATAATCCGGACAAAATTACAGGGAAATGACTGAAGATTGATCACAATGACTATTTCTTGGATTTTTTTTGTCTAAGAATGCTTTTGATTCATTTTTTAGTCCGTTGAAGATAGGAAAACTCGCGTATGTTCAAAATAATTGTAGATATATTCATGTGAGATGAAAGGCATATGAATTAGAATTTTGTTTGCTGAAAATACATAAGAGATAATTTTTTTATCGATGAATACATGTTTAATTGTATAAAAGTTTTATTGTCATGGCAAACAATCGAGAATCAAGGCAGTGAAAAATCGAAAATCGCGAGAGATTCGAGATTTTTCGCCAAATGACAATAAAATTTGAATAAGAATTGAAATGTATTTATCTATAAAAAAAATTGTCGAATGTATTTTAGGGAGATTGATACACAACTACATTATGAAGAAAATTTTGTTTGAAATAGAAAATTCAATTGAGAAGTAAGAATTTCAAATCAACAATAAAACATATTCAAATATTCACAAATTATTCAGAGTTTGACTGATCTTCAGTAACATACATATTATGAATATTGGAGGTGCAATAGTTGTATGTTATATTATGGCCAGATTTTTTTTGGATATTAATAATGTTTTCTGTAGTATAATTTTCTTGTATAATGTTTATATCTCTTGTAGTTTGGATCCCAGAAGGTTTAGGTCTCAGGTTGTTGATTGAATATGATGTTTCTCGTCTAACTATGAATGGGGGCCTAATGACTTAGCATTTGCATGTCCAGTCATTTTGATGAGCTGTCCTTCCGGGACACTTGACTGAGCAAGAGTTAATACAGCACTTGATCGATTTGAGTAATTTGTGATCTTGTTTGTAATAGTATCAAGCCCTATTATTTCCGCAGATTGTTTGGTCCATTTTCCAATCTCATTTATCCCAATAGGCATATTTTCGTACCATCCGGAATTGATTTTATTTCAGTAAGGATTTACAGTCAGAAATAGACGGTCTGATGTAATTCTAGTAACGCGTTTAAACATAGATTTTTCAAATAGCTTCACCGGGCACACATGAAGGGAAAATATGAAGTTAATCTACACATGCACTCTGCATATAGGGAAAAAACTTTTCTTACGTGTTTCTTACGTGAATTCGAATCCAGAAAGATGCGGCGGTCTCATACTGTTCCCGAGTTAGAGAACTTAAAAAAAAAACAACCTCATTTTCAAGCACCGTTTTCTCGCACAAAACTCACTCAAAATGCCTCCTTTTTTTTTACCAGCATGAACAATACAACCTAAATCACCGATTTTCGGCACAAATTTGCACAAAATATCGTTGTTTCTATCGAAAAAATCTTCCTTCTTACACAGATCCAAATAAGCAAATTTCACACTTTGACAGATGGAATTTAGTAACTTTGCCTTATTTTTCATGTTGGTAATAAATCAATCACCGCCCACAACAATTGCACACATGAATTAAGGGGAAACTGTTGCTCACATTTGAATTCGGAAAGTTGGCGGTGTATTGTTTATGCTGGTGAAAAGGAGGAAGCATTTTGAGTTAAGTTTGTGCAAGAAAACGGTGCTTGAAAATGAGTTTAAAAAAAATTTAAAAGTTCTCTAACTCCGGAACGGTATGAGACTGCCACATCTTCCGGATTCGTGTTCGGGAGGTAAAAACACGTGAGAAAAACTTCAGAGTGCATGTGTAGAGTAACTTCATATTTACCCACATTATTGTGATTAGGCAGTAACTAACCACTTACTGTCTGATAACTTTTGAGCTCCACCCTGTTTTGGAAGAAATCGGGTTGTATTCAATTCTTCCAGTTGTGTTATCATTCGAATTCTTCTCCTCTTTGAAAAAGTGCACTTCGCATCTTGCTGCTTCTCCTCCTCTCCAGGCTAGTTCGAGTGCCATTATATGATAAAGCTTTTTTTGAAGTCCTTCTGGACAATCTTTGTTCCACAAATTATTATTTCATATATTTCTTCCCTACTCAGAGCAGTTGAACTTAACTTTCCCTTATTTGGAATAGACTGAAGTTGCTTTCGTTTCGTATTTTTTGCATACCTTGCTTTTTCGAATTCAATATCTGTAAATGGATTAAATGTTCGAGCGTACTGTTTATAGTATTTTTCTTGAAGAAGTTTTGCAGTAACATTCCACATACTCTTTATAACCCATTCTTCATAATCTTTACCATCCTTACTCATCAGCTCTCATATTAAAAGCCCAATCTGCCATGACTAATCCAAGCTCTTGATATGAAGTAGTTTCTATGAGTTCATGAAGTTTTACTTTCAAAAATATTTCAAACTGTTTCCATATTGACTTTTGGTTATTTACTGTACTTTTCGGAATAACATTCTGTACAGTTTTTGTCGATATTTTCTGAAGATTCCTGACCAAATCTTGCTATTTTGGAACGACGTTGTATCGAGAAAACTCGAAAATAATCTGACAGTAACAAGTATAGAATTGTGAATGCTACCATTCACGATATAGTGGATCAAAAGCAAGGTACATATTTATCAGTTATTGGGAATGCTAGGTAGCTCTTTATCATTGAAAATGACTGTTGATTGGTCGATTTCAAGAAATTGATGAAATCTCATTGGTTCTTAGAATAGGCGTGTATTAATTGCTGAAAATACATTTGGTTGTCGGCGGAGAGCGTCAATTTGCCAAATGAGAATAGCAAAGGAGAGGGCACTTGTCAGACATTCGTAAATTCAATCAAATTTGTGACTTCTGGTCTGGTCTGAATGATAGTGATATATCCAATGATATAAAAAATAATACCAATTCGCGTAATTCCAGAAACGGTCTTCAGAGTGAAGCAACTTTTTTTGCTAAAAATAATTGCAAACTAATTCGAACGGGAGTTTTTCACACCTACGAAGCTGCACATTCCATAGTTCCTTCAGTATACCAAGACCAATTTGAAAAAATTATTATTTATTGCAAAACAGTCGGATATGGAAGGAGTTCTTCAAACTTATCTATCATCCCTCAATAAATATTTCTATTTGTAGTTCTATTCATTCTCTACGGCTTCTATTGAATTATTCCGTCCTATTTTTGCCCCAACGAAATATCGCTTCTATTTCTCACTTACAATCAATATTTTGGTGAGAAATTTCTGGCAGAAAATATAATTGTTCTCGAGATCATTCATCACTCAATTATTCTCCACTTTGGGATTGAGGAGTCAAAATAAACTTTCAGAGGCGGAAGTCACATTCGATTCATTCTTTCACAAAATTATCATGTATTCACAATTTCCTTCCATCGAAGTATAAAATAGTAATTTTTGTAAACGTTCTCGTATCATCTGATAGTTCAGGGGTGGAACAGAGAATACTAAAAAATATACGCGTCGACTAGAGAACCTCCTCCTTTTTGGTTTCATCGGTTAATGTATGATAGTATCCAAAATCCATTGAATAAACATATCATCCACACATTTTTTCAAAATATGTCAGCTCCGTGAAAAAAATTTAGTATAGTCATTTTTTCGACTTTATAAAAACCTCTTTCTTCTTCCATAGAATGTTATATTCTGAATTTAAGCATATTGAAAGTACTTTTGATCCACTTCATTTATTCTCCTTGTTCTTGTGAACAGCTATTTATTTTGAGCGATATATTCGAATCCATATTAGTTATAGAAGCATTCTTTTTCAGATTTTCTCATCTGAAGTTATAAAATGAATAAAACACTTCCAATTTGTTTGGGTTTGCTCCAATTGAGAGTTATCATGCATGTATGGAAGGATGTGAACAGAAAATTGAAAGAAGCTACATGTATCTGGTTGAATGGAAATGATAATTAAGGCGCATGTTTTCTCACTTTCAATTCTACATGGACATCGTTATAGAAAAATAATGTGGAAATAAGCAAAACTCGTTCCGTAAAATTGCACATCAAATGTATAAAAGTATTAGTCAAAGGAAGAGCTAACAAATTAGGAATTTTCTTAGAATATTTCTGAATCCAGAACAATGAAACACAGTAACTTATTTGGGTAAATTCACTTTCTCTTTCCTGATACATTCCAGTGTTTTGAACATCTTTCCGAGCTTTGCGGCTGGTAGGATAGGAAGTCTGGACATGCCGCTCGTGGAGTCAATTATTTTGGGATTCATCCTGCGAAACTCAGTTTTGATTACTTTTTCTCAAAAATGTTTTGACTGGTTTCCAGCACTTTCAGTGATATTTGAGGATGCACGATATAATTCAATGTGTTCAGAAGTGTTTCCTGTAGGAATCCCCAATCTGCCAAACCACATGCTCCTCGAAAGCGATACCAACTTATTGGTTCTGATTCCTACGTCTACTTTTTTCACAAAATTCTCATATCACATTCTTCTATTCCACCATTTTAATGAACTTTATATGCATCTCTTTTGTACAAATATATTTCAAAAATATGCTCTGATGATTACACTATCAATCGTTCAGTTTCAGACAAAGTATCATGGAGACTCATAATACAAATAAAAATTATTGAAAAAAATATCCAAGACAAGCTTTCATACAAATGCACTCAAAGGCAAAAAATAATTTCTTCAATTGTTTTACCTAGGTTATCCTGTGAGTAGAATATTCAAAATCTTGCCTCCCAAGAATACCTATCTCATATTTTCGGCAAACTTTTGAATCTGCTACTCAGAGAATAACCTGGGTCAAACAATTAAAGAAATTATTTTTTCCCTTTAAGTGCATTTGTATAAAAGTTGGTCTTAATTTTTTTGTATTCATTTTCATTCAATTATTTTCCGTCATTCATGGAATCCGTCATCTTATTGAATTCTGACAAAAATTCATAATATTCGACTCAAAAAAACCCATAATAATAAAACACGTCTTGTAGCCGCCATCTTTAATTCATGAATTTTGACAAAAACATCATGACATCTGACCCAAAAAACCCCCCATACCAATTTTGAATGGAATCAGGCTATAATCATAAAACTCGTCGCCATCGTGAAGCCGTCATCTTGAATTCGTGGATTTTGACAAAAAAATCGTGATCTCCGACCCAAACACCTCCACATACCAATTTTTATTGAAATCGGGCTATAACCACAAAACTCGTTGCCATATTGGTGCCGCGAACTTGGATTTATGAATTTTGTCAAAAATTTCTGATCTCTGTCCCCGAAAACCTCCACATACCAATTTTGAATAGAATCGAACCATAATCACAAAACTCGTCCGCCATATTGGAGCCGTCATTTTGTTATTTCCTAGCTAATTCCATAATGCATTGTCACTGGAATTAGGAACACTCGCCAAATTTCACGTTAATCGGACAACTAGAAGTGGGTCAAAATTCACTTTCAAGATTTGAACTTTGAACTAAACATACAAATGTGAAGGTAAATAAAAGCTTGAAATGAATAAACGAGCTGATAAAAACGTGGTGAAAAAAACACAGTCCGTATCAAAATGAATCACGTATCAGATGTAGATCGGGATCGTTTCATTTTATACAACAATATCCACGATAAAGTCAGTTATCAGAATACTTGCTCGGTAATGTTTTGGAATATTTCATACATAGAGATATTCTAAAGATAGACCAAATTATTTTGAGTACTTGTTTATCCCGTTGAACGTAACACTTCCACTGGAGGCGGATTGATCGAACAATGTTCCGATCAAGATATAATTATTATGTCCTTTGATGTGATGATAATTTTCCCGTTCAATTCGTTCATCATTGAATTAGTAACTAGACTATAATTTCCGATTTCCATATGTGATAACTCAATTCCATTATATCCATTCGCATCAGTCTCATATTCCGATTTTATGGCTTTTACGCCATAACAATGGTTCAATATGAATACTTCGGAAATACCAATAAATGCTTCGGAATCACCTAAAAGCAATCTCAATCAAAATAATAAAACCATTTTATAACATAAATAACTTGATGGGTTTCGATTTTCTGACATAGGTTTATATGAGACGGTATGGGGCACGGAGTAATGAATTGCTCTACTTTATTTCTGTTAGCTTTTGCTCAGGTGAAAATATACAGTGTGTTCGAGATGGATTTTTCGAAGTACTTACGCTACCCCATTTTCGGAATAATGAATTCGGCTGATGAAAATACGTTCTCATTCACAATAGGGAATTTCAATGAGGTATATGGAAGCTGTGGATGGCATTTCATGATTTTTGGAATCTACACACTATATTAATCACCCCTGGAGTTTTTTGTTATAATATTCTTGAAATGATCAGTTCTAACAATTTCAGTAAAATTACTCATATCAATATTAGTATAACATCAGTAAACTTGTTCTTTCTTGGAAAATACTCAATCAGACCCCATTGCTGATGCATTTGTAACAGTGTAGAATTGCAGATTCATTTGCTTGAAAATTCCAGAAAAATAACATATATTGATAAATATATATATATATATATATATATATACATAGGGAATTCTTTGGCACGATGTTCGTATAACTGACATTCACTAAGGCTTGTTTTTTTCAGTTCATTTTGTTGACGTTTCGACGTCTTCTTCACGGAACACATATTTTTGGTACATCGTGACAACTAATAAAACTTGGTACAAAGACAGGTAGAGTAAACAATAGTAGTATGTATGTATTACTTACCCTATCAACATGAGTTTGATGGGCTCTGGATTCTCACTTCAGGTGGTGAAGTTGTGCAAAGGTTATAGTGTTGTAATGTGTTTATGTTTCTTTTAGAAACTGATCGATGTAATGTATGTTATATCCAAACTAGACAATAGCCCTTTGTCCACAACTACGCAATACCATTACGCAGTTGGGTCACCTTCCTCATATTAACCTTCGGATTCTACAAGCTAAGCAGGAGATAAGATGTTTACTCCAGAACTACGGCACCAGCCAGAAGACTTTCCAGTCAGCATCTCGGAATCTATAAAGCCAGGATCAAGACTTCTAGACTCCACTTCTATTCAAAGTCAGACAGACTAGTTCACTTGCTTATATATTTTGAATATTGTATTATTGTTATATCAGTAAAATATTGAAAGAATAAAAATAATAAGTTCTTTTTTAAAAAGACAAACGCACAAGCCACGATATAACAATTGGCGCAGTCGTTCGGATTCTTCAACAACCTAGAACACGGCAACTGTCCTCACCTCTACCTCCAGAAAAGACCTCACCGGCGGCAGAAGTTGGAAGGAACACGGCGACGTTCTCACTAGGGTGGTGGTTTCCAAACCTTGAGAGAAAAGAAGTCCACGCAACCAAAAAAAAAAGAAATCTTCAAGAAAGAAGAAGGAAAAGGAGTCCACGCAACAAGAAGAAAGAAATCTTCAAGGAAGAAGAAAAAAAAACAGTCCACGCAACAAAGAAGAAAGAAATCTTCCAGAAAGAAACAGGAAAAAAAGAAGAAAAACGCTACCAGACGTTCCGGAGAGTCATCGAAAACCATTCCAAAAGGTTCATTCCATCAAACAAATTCATGTAAGTGACTTTGAACTATCGTCTTTAATTATTTTCCAAAGTTATCCATTTTTCCCATTTACCAAACTCCTAAGTAATCTTGAAACAAAATGTCAGAACACGGAGACGAACATCAACCAGAAATTGAACCGTATAAACTATCCGAATCGTTTCCGCTTATTCCTGAATATGACGGAGACAGTATTTTATTAACCACATTTTTAAACGCTTGCGATCAAGCTTACCAAATTGCTACAAATGATCAAAAATACCTTTTGACTATTCATTTCAAAAACAAACTCAGAAGACAAGCAGCAATACTAGTCAATTCTCAAAACCCAACAAATTACAGAGATATTAAAGTTTTATTAAACACTCATTTTGGTGATTCACGAGATCTGAATTCACTTATGCAAGACTCACAAAGAATGAAACAAACATAAGGGGAAACACGAATTGCTCTCCATTCTCGTATCCAAACACACAATGCAAAAATGATTTCATGTACAGATAAATCAAATCTTACACTTGATCAGAAAAAAGCACAAATTGCCCTCATTAACAACATGTCATTGAATACACTATTGACAGGACTTGAACCCCGAATTAGACAAATCATTAGAGCCAGTGACCCTCAAGTTATGAGTGACGCAGCTCACAGAATCAAACGTGAAACCCAACTCTCATATTTTGAATCCCAAAAATTACGAATCCCTCAAAATCAAAGACCGCATTCCAATCAAAATTTCACACCGAAATTTCATCCACAACAACCTCATAATCAAATTTATTCTCAACAACGCCCAAATTTCCAAAATGAAATTAGTAATCGAATTTCCAAAATCCCCAATTTCAACCATCAAAAAAATTTCCCAAATCAAAATCGCCCTCGAATATATTCAAATCAATTAGTGACAAATCCGAACTTTTGCCAACAAAGAAGTTCAGTCATACAATCAAATCCGAATTATCAAAGACCAAACTTTCAGAGAACACACTGCTCGAACTCTGGAAATGAATCTTACGATTATAATGACCCATATAATAACTCATATGTTGATTATACTGCTGATCAACAAATTCCTCTAGAAATCGAGAGTACAACCTTCGATAACGACCAGAATGATCTGCAATATGATAATGCAAACAATTTTCGTTCAGACAACGGAATAAACACTTATTGCTCCGAATATAACAATGAACCAGAGAACTATTACAATGAATACGATGTGCACTATAGCCCACATAATGACTTCCTTGTAAAAAATGAAAATAATCAAAATTTTCAAGAAGCTCATTTATCAATCAAACCGCCTATCAGCAAACCAGAAACTATACACCATGTTACAGACACATTGACGAACCGAATGAAAAACTTATCAGTAGAAACGACAGACCAAAATTTTGCTTAAATACACGAAATTCAAAATTATCATAGATACTGGAGCTGGAATTTCAGTTTTTAAGAAGAAAACATGTGAAAAATATGTACAGAGATACCCAGAGAGATTGCCTGTATCCGGTATTTCCAATGAAGAAATTTTAGTCACATAATCGGTATACATTCCATTTCAAACTCATGATCCCCATTGAGTATATTTTTATGATCTAGATATAGAATTCGATGGAATTCTAGGATATTATTTCCTAGAACATTATGAAGGAATTGTTGACATCCCGAGTAGACAATTAATTTTGAATATTAAAACTATTTCCCTATACAAAGAAAAGTATGATTTAAAACCAACTGAAACAAAATTGTCACAAAATCAGTTTTCACCGAAATTACCACAAAAACCCCAAATTCAAAAAAATAACTCAAACCAATTCATAAATGAACTAATTGTGAATTTTCAATCAGAAAATCCGAATGTAACAATTAATGCAAGAAAAATCCATAACATAATTGAAATTGAACCTAGAACAGAAAAGGTCTCAAAACTTAATTCAAATTTAAAAAATTCTGAAGCAATACTGATTGCTCAAACGAAAGAAAAAGTACGAATTCCAAATGCAATTATTAAAACAAATGAAAAAGGAGAATTTTTAACAACAGTTCTCAATGCAAATACTATTCCAAAAACAATTGATTTTTCCGATATAATTTTAGAACCAATCCAAAATTATGAAGAAATTTTAAGTTTTAGTGAAAACCAAGAAAACAATTTTAAAAATGAAAATGATCAAAATCTCAGTAGAAGAATTGAAATACAAAAAACTTAAGACTTGAACATTTGAATGATAAAGAAAAAGAAATGTTAGAAAATTTTGTTTAAATTTTTAATTAAACATAAAATAGATACAGGTGATGCGAAACCGATATTTACTAAGTCATATAGATATCCATACGTGCATAAGGAAGAGGTAAAAAACCAAATTTCAAAAATGCTTGACCAAAATATAATTAGACCTTCAATTTCACCTTGGTCATCTCCAGTTTGGGTGGTATCAAAAAAATTGGATGCCTCCGGGAAACAAAAATGGAGAGTAGTAATTGATTATCGAAAATTAAATCAAGTAACAGTTGATGATTAATATCCATTGCCAAATATTTCTGACCTATTAGATCAACTTGGACAATGAACATATTTTACAACTTTGGACTTAGCCTCAAGTTTTCATCAAATCGAAGTTGATGAAAAAGATATACCAAAAACAGCTTTTGCTATTGAGAACTGTCATTACGAGTACCGCCGTATGCCCTTCGGTTTAAAAAATTGTCCTTCAAGTTTCCAAAGGGTTATGGACAATATTCCACTTGGAATACAAAATGAACGGTGCCTAGTATATATGGATGTTATAATAATTCACTCACCAACATTTCATGACCATATTTCACGACTTACAGAAGTTTTCAAGAGACTACAGAAAGCTAACCTCAAAATCCAACCAGACAAATGCGAATTTCTAAAAAAAGGAGTTGCATACCTGGGACACATAATTTCAGAAGAAGGAGTCAAACCAAATCCTGATAAAATTAATGCAGTAGTAAATTTTCCTCAACCAATCAATCAAAAAGAAATTAAACAATTTCTAGGACTTGCAGGTTATTACCGTAGATTTATTCCAAACTTTGCTAAAATCTCAAAACCAATGACAAAATTGCTACAAAAAGAAACCCCATTTCAATTTGATGAAGAATGTCAAAAATCATTTGATGAATTAAAAGAATACCTTTCTAAAACACCGATATCAATTTATCCAAATTTTGAAGAAACTTTTATACTTTCAACAGACGCATCTGCTTTTGCTATTGGAGCTGTATTATCTCAAGGCACTATAGGAGAAGATTTACCCATTGCCTATGCCTCACGAACTTTATGTGGAGCAGAAACAAAATACTCAACGATTGAAAGAGAACTCTTAGCAATCGTTTGGTCAGTTAAACATTTAAGACCCTATCTTTACGGAAGAAAATTCAAACTTTATTGTGACCACAGACCTTTAACATGGATTTTCAGTATAAAAAACCCAGGAAGTAGATTTGCACGTTGGCGACTTAAACTTGAAAAATATGATTATGAAATCATATATAAACCCGGAAAACATAATAAAAACGCGGATGCACTTCTTCGAATAAAAATAAACCACTTTAAAGAAGTTTCAGAATTTCATCAAAAAATTTTAGCAAATAATGATGACGAAGATTCAGATAATTCAGTTGACACTGAAATTGCCCCTGAAACAATCGAAGAAGAATTTAATAATTTTGTGAACTTATTTCAAACAAAATCAATAATTGATTATGCAAAAATCCAATTTTCAAATTCCCAACTCGATGATAAAACTCATAAGAATATTATCATTATAATACAACAGAATAAAGTTACACATTTTCATTAGAAAGTAATTGAAGATTTTTTTGAAGAAAATTATGAGTTTAATCTAGAAAAGTGAATGTACTTTCAAGTAAATCAGCCAAAAACAGAAAATATTTTGTTGTCTCCATTCCATTTGATGCTGTTAAAGCTTTGCATATGATGTTCTTTTCATTATATAAAGACAAACACCTATTCAAAGCAAATGAAACGTACTATCTTGAAAATAACCCTGACCTATCAACACAAGAAATGCTTCGTACATATTAGCTGACATTGAAGAGATAAAACTGATCATATATCAAAATATTGCTACAATACCTGAACAAGATATGATTCCCATTATCCTTGACCAGTACCATAACGGAAAAGCAAATCTTCACCGTGGAATAAATGAAACGTTAAGAAGAATAAAACAAAAATATGACGCACGGAATTTCGAAAGATGTTGAAAATTCCATAAAGAAATGCAAAATTTGTCAGAAATAAAAAATATGTAGACAAAATTTAAGTAATCCATTTGTGATTACTGAAACACCAAGAACACCATTCGAAAGAATAAATATTGATATTATGCAAATACTCACTGACAATTACATTCTTACTATACGGGAATGAACCCACAAAGTTCACTCAAGCATATCCATTGGAAAATAAAACAGCAAAATCAGTAATTCATACACTTCTCATATTTTTCCAACATTATGGAACACCCCTCCGAATCCATTGTGATTCAGGAAAAGAATTCAATAACACCCTAATGGAAGACCTTTGTTTACTCTATGATATGAAACTTACATATTCAAGTGTCGATCATCCACAATCAAATGGATCCCTTGAAAGATTTCATGCGACATTAATGGAAATGATACGAATGAATTTATTAGAAAACCCAGACGAACACCCTCTGAATATATTACCTTATGCGGTAATGTGTTATAATAATTCAACTAACAAAACACATGGTTTTACACCGTGTGAACTTATTTTTGGTCATACAGCAGGTAGACCACCTGAAAAAACCTATAATCAAGAACAACTAATTAGTAAATACGTTAGAGATTTAAATAATAAGATTTCGTATTATCATAAATTAGCTTGTGAACGAACACAAAAAAAAAGTTTTAAGAGAAAATCTACCTGAATATAGAAAAGGAAAAAAGTATATGTAAAAGAAAGTCAAATTGGATCAAAACTACAAAACAAATTTAATGGTCCCTTTGGAATTATCGAAGTCTATAAAAATTCAGATTTACTGAAAAATTTGAAAACAAATCAACAAAGTAAATTTAATTTTGATATGATAAAACCATTTCACGAATAAAGTAGTATTTCATTTATTGCAGGATGCATAGAATCCTGGTATTCAGACTCTTCCCGCTGAGTATAACTCAAGAACAGATTCAGCTCAACCCGAACCAACCTCAATATACAGGCCAATACGCACCTCAATTTAATCTCCAAAGTATTAATAATACTATAGGAATCTTCTTCCACGAAGAAAGCCATACAAGAATATCAAACGATAAATGGACACTTCTCGTATATAAAGATCTTACCCTTGTAAGAAAAGTTCTCACTCACAATCAAGATATATTGAATGAACTACTTTCATTCTTAGAAACCGACAACCCCCTTATGAAATATTTTTATGCAGATAAAATAACACATATTAATCTTTTAAATCAAATTGCTGATTCCCTTGAAGTAAAATATTATCAAATCAAAGTAGATACTGAAGAATTCAATCCCAGAATAAGACGCGGAATTATAAAAGGTATAGGAAGCATCTGGAAAGCCATATCTGGAAACCTTGATGCTTCAGACGGAGAATATTTTTTAAATTCAATAAATCAATTATATAAAGATGAACACCAGATTGAGAATTTATTGAAACATCAAATTTCTGTAACTATTTCTGTTATTAGAAATTTCAATAAAACAATCGAAAAATCACAAGTCGACGAAGCTACATTTAATGAAGATATTGAGGAAAAGAAAAAACAATTATGGATATTACTGATAACGTTCAGATGATTGGAGCCAAATTTGAAACTATCAATATCTGTGAAGCCCTTATGGAAAATTATTTATTTTTAGAAGATTATATCAATGATATTTTGAATTCAATAACTTTTGCTAGACTTAAAATTATTCATACGTCAATCATAAAACCAAATGATCTTGTAAATTCACTACAAGAAATTTCTCAATCACTTCAATTGAATTATTTGCCTTCACAACCAAAAATCTCGAATGTTGCGAAGTATCTCGATTTGATTGAACTTTCAGCATTCCAAACAGAGACAAAGATTATTTTTATTTTAAAAATACCTGTTGTAGAACCTGAAATCTCTACCGTTTACCGACTTTATCCTATCCCTATTTTGGATGACAGAACAGGTTCACATCATATTTTACCCACTTCCATTAAATATATTGGAAGAGACGATGATTCTTTGTCATATGTTGTAATCCCAAATTTTGAACATTGTAAATCACTTTACCCAGAAACCAAGATTTGTGAACAAGTACTTCCATATCCAATTGATAATAGTGCAATGTGTGAAGCACAAATTTTCAAACACTTGTTAGAATTGCCAAAAACATGTCAAACTTCGTTGCTCTTTGCAAAAGATTATAATATCTATGAAATTAATATCAATACATGGCTTATTACAGTTTCAGGTCCTTTACCAATATCTTTGAATTGCAAAGGATATGATCCAAAAACTCAAATAATTAACGTAAATTCTATTTTGAAAATAAATCAAAACTGCAATGCATTCATTGGTAGTACAAGAATTCATGCTAAAACTGTCATATACACTGAGAAAAATGTTACATATAAATTTCGAGAAATAACGATACCATTTCAATGTTGTTCAGACTTGCCTGAAAAAGAAAACATTCCAGAACTGAAACCATTGAAACTGAATAAAATCAATGCTGACGATTTGAATACTGCTCAATATAAATTGGATGAATATTCTGATCAACTTGATAAATTAATTAATGAACCTTTTGTCACAAAAAATATTTCTTGGTTTACCTATTTTACAATTACTTTGATTATTGCCTTGATTATTTTATATTGTTTTTGCAAATGTTACCGTAAGAAGAACTTAAGAATTGGAATAATGACATCAAGAGATGATGGACCACCTTCACCACCAAGAAATCCAAGAAGTAACTTCGGACCCATTACAAGATTCTTCCCCAGGAGGAGACCTAGCGTCCAAATTGGAAAACCTGTAGAAGAAGACATCGAACTCAATCTAAACTCACCAAATTCTTCAAAGAATTACGTCTGAAAAGTTGCTGCACCATATAGCATTAACTTTTTCATAAAAAGGGGAGTTTTTATATCCAAACTAGACAATAGCCCTTTGTCCACACTACGCAATATAATAACGCAGTTGGGTCACCTTCCTCATATTAACCTTCGGATTCTACAAGCTAAGCAGGAGATAAGATGTTCACTCCAGAACTACGGCACCAGCCAGAAGACCTTCGAGTCAGCATCTCGGAATCTATAAAGCCAGGATCAAGGCTTCTAGACTTCACTTCTATTCAAAGTCAGACAGACTAGTTCACTTGCTTATATATTGTGAATATTGTATTATTGTTATATCAGTAAAATATTGAAAGAATAAAAATAATAAGTTCTTTTTTAAAAAAACGAACGCACAAGCCACGATATAACATGTATGATGCGATGATTAATTTGGTAACATCTCAAAAAATAGTGCATTTAGTAGCTTCTTTTGATTTTGTTTGAGATAAAACGTAGGCAGCTTGGTTTGGTATTCATGTGGCAATGTCAAGACTTTGATTTGTTAGGTTAGTAGTGAAGGGCGAGGAATATTCTGGCTGTTTTCTATATTGAGTGTTGTGTGCCATCTGGTGTTTTGTCGCTTGTTACTGAGGAAGGGGTTATGTGTGTGTATTCCTTGTGGTTTCGCTTTTTGTGTGGTGACAGTGGTTGCTGTAAGAGATTGAATTGAAACCTTTCATTTTCATTTCGTATTTCATTCTCCTCCACTTTTTTTTTTATTTGTTGGGCAATAGTGAGGAATAGGCAGAAGTGGGGTGTTTTGTTTTGGTGGGGATTGGTGGGAATGTTTGGGAAATAAATTTCAAATTTGTTATATTAGATCAACATAAATTTGGTTCAAGTTGAGTGATTTCAATATGTAGCATTTCTAGAATTTCCCCTTTTCTCGTGTAATGTTCAAATTTAAAGAAATTGTGTTTCTGTAATATGAATCTGGGTGGTAATGCGTTCATGTTTACTCAAAGCTGTAGGGGCAATATGGTTGTATTTGTGTGATTTTATTCGGTTTTCTGAATATTGGTTCGTTTGTCGGGGGTAAACTTTTTTGCACGTGGGTTCTTCAAAGAGGTATTTGATATATTACATGGGTTCTTTATTGTCTGGATTTTTTTTTTCATTTTGAAAAATTTTAATTCAATGATTGTGTCTCTGGCTAAAATAGGTTTTGATTTCAATGATTGTGTCTCTGGGGGAAACAGGTTACATGTGTACGGTGCTTTCCATCGGAGAACATTTATAGGTCGTTGAGTTGAAAAAATAATCGAGCAGTGGCTGAGATACTTTCAATCCAGAGACATGTAATTTTTTTGAGCGCCACTTGGTTATATAAAAAATATTGAGCTTACCTTATTTAATCAAGAAAATAAGATCATTTCAATAATGAGAGATTGTGAGTGAATTGGTAGAGAAACCCAGATTAAAGTTCAATACCCTTTATTATATAAAAAAATTAACCATCACCAAATTGATATGTACATGAGCTTATAACTATGTATCAAGTTCGTGGATGTGATGTGATTATAAATACTTATTATAATAGGTGACCCATGTGAGCTCTCCCGCTCGTAGTACTACGGAGGGGTTACAGCGAAGTATGGGAAACATATTGAAATATATTACCTTATCTAGTATGTTTATACTTTTTGAACATGAGCTCATTCTGAATGAGCTGAATAATCAACTATATTGACTACCACGCATAGAATAGCATGAAATACATAATTTCAATCTACACCGCAATAAATGATAAGCAGTATCTGTGAAACCTTTCGATTGGGAGCTTATACTGAATAATATTTCATGTTGACTTCCTCGCAAAGAATACTATAAAATACATAATTACAAGCTACAATGCAATAATAAGTATCGGTTACGACAAACATATGGAATAACCGGATATCAGTTGTGCTATGAGTATAAACTGAACAATTATCGCTTGTCATAAAATTATGGAATAAACATTCACTTTCAGTCCGTGGGACTGACATATATGAACACAAATGACAAAATTCAGTAACAGCCAGTCAGCGATACCAAGGTTTGATATCCAGTGAAGATCATATGCCAGTCTTGCAGTGGCGATACAACCGAGTGCTTCAAGGACTACTAATAGTGCACAAAAGATTACCTCCAGGATAACAGGGCTCCACCACAGAATTCTAGACAAGCAACCAAATCTGACTTTTAGACTGGGTAGTATCTTCAAGTAACCAACTCCATGAGAATAACGGATAATCTGATTTTCGTGCCTTAGTAACTAGACAACTTCTGATACTAGTATTCATCAGCATTTGCGGATTCTATTCATGGATTGATCATATCACATCACAGTTTAACATCCGATGGAACTAACAGATATTATGTCATACCAAATAATCAAAATTAAGAAATATCCAGTTCGTAGCACTTATCAAACGCACAGATTTGTGAATTTCATGTTGAAAGGGCAATAGGTTAGTTGTTCAGAATCCTTTGCATGTTGGACAAACGTTACTTCAAATGGACTACTAGAGTGCTATCAAAGATTACCTCCAGGATAACAGGGCTCCACCACAGAATTCTAGACAAGCAACCAAATCTGACTTTTAGACTGGGTAGTATCTTCAAGTAACCAACTCCAAATGAGAATAAACGAGAGAATTGCAATCTTACCGCCATCTAGTAACAGAGACGCAATTCTCGTTATAGTGATTTCTCAGCGATTTGCGGATTTCTGATTCCATGGAGTCTGATCTACTTTCCACCACAGTTAAGCATGCTGATGGAATAACAGAATTATTCCATACCAAATAATTCAAAATAAAAAAATTATCCATTGTAGCACTTTCAAACGCTACAATTTGTGTCCAATTTTTATGTTGAAAGGTGCAATAGCGTATAGTTGTTCAGATAGCCCTTTGATGTATGGAATGAAGATGTACTTGGCATTGGTCGTTGTTTTGGTGTTCTCATGCCAGATATAACCAAAAAATAGAAACCCTACTCGCAGACACAAACAAGTACACCAAAATACACACATTTCAACAAAAAACAGCAAACGGAAAATAATGATCTAAAAAAAATGGGAAAAAACATAATCATCACCAAAACAGAAGCATCCACATTGATAATACAGAATGCTCACCCACCTACCATCCATATATGAAACCACGCCCAACTGTAGCATGCATTCAATTTCCATTTGAAGCATTATCCAAATTTTCTAGGCCAACTTACGTATTGAGATAACAGGAAATAACCCCAACCACATAAAAGGTTCCTGGCATTTCGAGCACCTAATACATAACATCTCTAACGACCACATACTCATTTCACTAGATGTCATTTTGTTAACACTAACATCCCAATTATTCTAGCAATAAACATAAATATAAAAAATGGCCAGAAATACAACAACACACTACACTACCTCTAGAAGAATTCTTGATAGCAATCGACTACACACTTACTTCCACATATTTCACATATAACAACACATTTACAGACAAATTGAAGGCTGTGCGATGGGGGCATCCATATCAAGCGTGATGGCCCAATTAGTAATGGAGGATCAAGAAACACACGAAATTTCGAAACTAGATTACAAATTGCCCTTTTTTTTCAGATACGTTGATTAATGCTCATCACTTATTCTACAGAACAAATGCGATTACATACTCGAAATGTTTAACAAATACCACCAAAAAATCCAGTTCACCATAGAAAAAGAATAACAAAATAAAATTAATTTCCCAGATCTTATATAACATACTAACCATGGCACAATCACAACAAAATGGTACACAAAAAACACTTGGTCAGGAAGATACCTCAACTTCAAGTCATACTATCCTTTCGTCCAAAAAAAATGTGTTATAATTGGTCTAGCCGAGAGATCTATCTAGTCTACGTTCCGACTCTCCACCATAAAAATACTAAATTAGCCCTTATTAATAACAACTATCCTACAAAATCAATTGACATTTCGAATAACTTATCGAGAAACCTACATAAAAAACCTACATAAAAAAACACCAAACAATGCCAAGTACATATCTATTCCATACATCACAGGGCTATCTGAAAAACTATCACACGCTGTTGCAACTTTCAACATAGAAATCGGACACAAATGCCACACCAACCATTGAAATCAGATTCTTCAAAATAAAACATTCCAGACCATGAGAAAACCCATGTAATATACCAAAGACCCTGTACAGAACACTCGTGCAACAAGGTTCTCATCGCACATATGAAACAATATTTAATAAACCGAATAAATCAAACAAATACACCCATAATTCCCCCACAGCTTTAAGTGAACATGAACGCACTACCACCCACGATTTTGATTACAAAAACAAAAACATTGTGAAATCTGGAAAAAAAGCGAGGAAAAAGAAAATTCTAGAAATGATACATATTAAAAACACCCCAAATTGTCTAAACAACAAAACAGAAATCACTAACTTAAATTAAATTTATTCCAATCTATTAACACGAATCTGAATGTCTTTTAGTTTTTTTCCATACATTCCCACCCATCCCCACCAAAACCAAACCCTCCCCTTCTGTCTATTTCTCACTATTGCCCAACAAATGGGGGAGAAAGTGAGTGGAAAAGAAATGCGCCCCCTGCAAGTGATAAATGAAAATGAAAGGTTCTACTTAAATTCCTCACAAGAATTACTGTCTCCTACCACACAAAAGCGAAACCACAGAGATTACACACACATAACCCCTTCCCCAGTAACAATAGACAAAATACCGGAAAAGCGCATGAAACATAGATGACAACACATCACCCAAAATAGAAAACAGCCAGAATATTTTTCGCCCCACACTACCGACCTAACATATCAAAGTCCTGACATTGCCATATGGATACCAAACCAAGCTGCCTACGTTTCATCACAAACAAAATTAAAAAAAAAACTTTTAAATGCACGACTTTTGAAGATGCTACTGAGTTAATCATCGCACCATGCATTATATCGATCAGTTTCCAAAAGTAACATGAAAACATTGCCACACTATAACCTTTCCACAACTTCACCACCTAAAGTAGGAATCCAGAGCCTATCGAACTGATTTTTATAGGGTGAGTTATATATAAATAATCGATGAAAGAAAATTGTATTTCGTGCATAAAATTATTTATTAGTTGTAGCAAAGCGCTTTCGACGGTTAAGTCATCATCAGTGCGTACCTGAAAGTAAGTATTTTGATAGAAAAAGTTACTGAAAAGGTTTTATTTGAGAAAGAAAATTGACATATTTTAAAAAAGTGAGGTTACTTACTCGTCAGGTGTACAAGAAGCCAAAAGGCCATAAAACAGCTCATGATCAGTGAACACTGTATAGGTTTACATAACATACATGTTAAAATAAGTATTCTAGGTCAGGATGACACTAGATATTAAAATTTCCCTCTATTTTCTCATTTCTTGTTAGAAACCATTATTTTGGTGTTATAGCTGGACCCAAGTGATAAGATTGACAATTGACAAGTGAACGTTGAAGTAGAAAGACATGGAACACAAAATCATGGAGATATCAGAATCAAGAAAGGAATATCCCTGTCATACGAAAACACACCAGAAGATGATCAATCTAATGAGGACAGTCATCTGTCAAATATGTTCCAGTATTCCAAGGAAGACCAGACAAGACTCTAATTCTCGCATTTAAGTCATCGTAATTGAATATGAGTTCAAGGGAGAAGTCTAATTAGACCTGTCCTAATCAAAATAAACAATTGAATCATTATGGTAGTGTCCATAGACAATGAATTTAAATTTTTCTTTATAAAAATAAAAAATCCTTGTCCACCATGGCTCAGTTGAACTTCAACTGGGGGATAGGAAGTGTGATACAAGTCTAATGGGAACTAGACCCAACTTCACAACTCCCACAGCCGGAGTAAAACCGAGTCTAAAAGGTGATAATCAGAACCTGACTTGTGTTCTCAGTATGGAGAAAACTGAAAAAGAGGCTGGCAAATTGCAAAGAGATACGAGTAAAATCATCATAGAGAATGGAAATTGAAAATTCAGAATGATTAACAAGAAACAAAAAGGAAAATTATGGCATAAGGCTAAGAAAGTTAAATATTTAATTTAAACGTCTATGAAGTGGAATATAGGATCTATTTAAATTGACTTGTGTGTTGAGACAAAGGTTATTGTTGAGTAATTCTGTACTAATGTGTAAATCTTCAATAAAATCTAATCTATTATAATTTTTGGACCTAACTTCATGTAGGATCTGTGAATTTCTATTTGGACTGAAATTATGATTGTTAAATCTTAAGTGATGGCCGAAGGCAGAAACTTTATTACTATTTAAATGTTCCAA
The DNA here is from genome assembly GCA_018342105.1 of Gonioctena quinquepunctata. NCBI lineage: Eukaryota > Metazoa > Arthropoda > Insecta > Coleoptera > Chrysomelidae > Gonioctena > Gonioctena quinquepunctata. The sequence continues at coordinate 631,586 of JAFIRS010000178.1, forward strand.
AATACGAACTTTCAAAGGTCTACAAGTTCTACCAATGTAGGCTGCATCGCAGTCTTCACAATTTAACTTATATATACCACTTTTGGAAAGTTTGTCAATTTTGTCTTTTGTATTGACCAAAGAGCTACTCAAGCTATTGTTGGTTTTGAAAGAAATTTTAATGTTGTCAAAGTTACTTTTAATGCAACTAGCTACTTTGTTAGAAATGTTGTTGTTTAAAAAAGGAATTGAAACAAATTTCTCGATTGAATTTGATTTTGGATAAGATAAATTATGTTCATTTTTATGTTTAATTTTTTGTATCAAAGTGTTAATAATTCTAGGATTATAATCATTGTTGGAAGCTATTTGTTTCAAATTATTCAATTCTTTTGATACTCAACAGTAGAAAGTGGTACATTTAAGAGTCTGTGGATGTAACAATAAAACGCAGCCATTTTATGCTGATGGGGATGATTCGAAAAACTAGGTATCACATGATCAGTTTGTGTGGGTTTTCTGTAGATATTGAAATCTACAGAGTGAATATTTTTATGTATTGTAAGATCTAAAAAATTTATTTTATTATTTGATTCTATTTCTAAAGTAAATTTTATGTTAGGGTGTATTTGATTAATTTTAGTTAATAAATTTTGAGCAGTCTCAATATTACCATTTACAAACACTAAACAGTCATCCACATACCTGTACCAATGTAGAATTTCAGGATTAATATCCGTGACAATGAATTTATTTTCTAAATTGTTCATGAAAATATCTGCTAAAAAGGAGATAAACAACTACCCATGGCAAGACCTTCGGGTTTCTGATAATATTTTTCATTAAATATAAAAAAATCTTGTGAAAGGCAAAAATTCAAAATGGTTAATATAAAAGTAGTACAATTGTCATCAACTCTTGCAAGACTTAGAACCTCGTTGACTAGTGGTAAAGTTTCCATTTTTGGAACAGAAGTGAAGAGATTGCTAACATCAAATGAAATCATTAGGCAATCTTGGGGTAGATCTAAATTCGTAAGTTTATTAATCAAATCTAAAGAATTACTTACCGAAAAGGTTGGTTTGAAGTTAGTTAACTGTTTTATAAGTTTGTAAATGAAAGAGGCTAGAATTGAAACTGGAGTATTGGTGAAACTCACTACTGGCCTTATCGGTATGTCGATCTTGTGGATCTTTGGAAGTCCATACAATCTAGGAATGACTGGATTGCTAGAAATTAATGAAAAAGGAGCAGAATGTTCTTTGAAAAATTCCGAATGAATATTCAACTGATTTTTAAGTTTTTTGATGAAAGTGTTAAATGGATTTGAAGTTAGGAGTTTGAAATTGTGCTCTGAGAGAAAATTATCTACTTTTTCAATGTAGTCTGATTTATTTGAATTACTATACAATTGCCTTTATCTGCTTTTGAGAATATAATGTTGTGATCTTTAATTTCAGTTTTAATCTTCTTAAGAATAGAATGAAAATGTTTGTGAATGTGAGTGTTGAAATTTTGTTTGCTACGTTTAATTTTATATAAAAAATTGTGAATATCATTACGAATCGTCTTTTTGACAGTATAGTCATTTGAGAGTTGTTCAATCACAACGTCTACTTCTACTGCAAATTCCAATAGGTTTCTCTCAGAAACTTGGTTACCCAAAGCAAATTTGAGCCCCAATTTCAATAAGTCCATTTCGTCATCATCGAACACAATGTCAGAAAGATTCTTTACCCTATCGTGAAAAATGAAATTTGAAAATATCTTTGTATTTCTCTGTTTGTTTTTCCACAAATTGTGTTTCTGGTTGATCAAACCTTTAAGTTTTTTGTTCACTTTGTCAAATTTAAGTCTTTCAGCTATGTCCACCTCATCAATGACTTCATTGAAGAAATTTTGTAAATATACATAATCAAATTGTCTAACTAAGTTATCATAAACATTTTTCAATTCACAGTTAATAAAGTTAAGTTTGGAGTAATGTTTACAAATTGTCTGCTTGAGTAATCTTGATTCCAATTCCAATTTCATATTTATGTTGACATTCCTTGAAGTTATGATTTTTGCAAAAATAGGGGTCACCTGTTCTTTGATGCAGTTGTTTATGAACCATATATCCACCTTAATCATAGATCTCTTTATGGAGAGCTTCTTGTATTTTTCAGCCATATCTACCATACTGTAGTCAATCAAATGAAAAGTGTGACTGTGTGCACGTATCGATATAATCGATGAAAGAAAATTGTATTTCGTGCATAAAATTATTTATTAGTTGTAGCAAAGCGCTTTCGACGGTTAAGTCATCATCAGTGCGTACCTGAAAGTAAGTATTTTGATAGAAAAAGTTACTGAAAAGGTTTTATTTGAGAAAGAAAATTGACATATTTTAAAAAGTGAGGTTACTTACTCGTCAGGTGTACAAGAAGCCAAAAGGCCATAAAACAGCTCATGATCAGTGAACACTGTATAGGTTTACATAACATACATGTTAAAATAAGTATTCTAGGTCAGGATGACACTAGATATTAAAATTTCCCTCTATTTTCTAATTTTTTGTTAGAAACCATTATTTTGGTGTTATAGCTGGACCCAAGTGACAAGATTGACAATTGACAAGTGAACGTTGAAGTAGAAAGACATGGAACACAAAATCATGGAGATATCAGAATCAAGAAAGGAATATCCCTGTCATACGAAAACACACCAGAAGATGATCAATCTAATGAGGACAGTCATCTGTCAAATATGTTCCAGTATTCCAAGGAAGACCAGACAAGACTCTAATTCTCGCATTTAAGTCATCGTAATTGAATATGAGTTCAAGGGAGAAGTCTAATTAGACCTGTCCTAATCAAAATAAACAATTGAATCATTATGGTAGTGTCCATAGACAATGAATTTAAATTTTTCTTTATAAAAATAAAAAATCCTTGTCCACCATGGCTCAGTTGAACTTCAACTGGGGGATAGGAAGTGTGATACAAGTCTAATGGGAACTAGACCCAACTTCACAACTCCCACAGCTGGAGTAAAACCGAGTCTAAAAGGTGATAATCCAGAACCTGACTTGTGTTCTCAGTATGGAGAAAACTGAAAAAGAGGCTGGCAAATTGCAAAGAGATACAAGTAAAATCATCATAGAGAATGGAAATTGAAAATTAAGAATGATTAACAAGAAACAAAAAAGGAAAATTATGGCATAAGGCTAAGAAAGTTAAATATTTAATTTAAACGTCTATGAAGTGGAATATAGGATCTATTTAAATTGACTTGTGTGTTGAGACAAAGGTTATTGTTGAGTAATTCTGTACTAATGTGTAAATCTTCAATAAAATCTAATCTATTATAATTTTTGGACCTAACTTCATGTAGGATCTGTGAATTTCTATTTGGACTGAAATTATGATTGTTAAATCTTAAGTGATGGCCGAAGGCAGAAACTTTATTACTATTTAAATGTTCCAAAATACGAACTTTCAAAGGTCTACAAGTTCTACCAATGTAGGCTGCATCGCAGTCTTCACAATTTAACTTATATATACCACTTTTGGAAAGTTTGTCAATTTTGTCTTTGTTTAAAATATGCAACTAGCTACTTTGTTAGAAATGTTGTTGTTTAAAAAAGGAATTGAAACAAATTTCTCGATTGAATTTGATTTTGGATAAGATAAATTATGTTCATTTTTATGTTTAATTTTTTGTATCAAAGTGTTAATAATTCTAGGATTATAATCATTGTTGGAAGCTATTTGTTTCAAATTATTCAATTCTTTTTGATACTCAACAGTAGAAAGTGGTACATTTAAGAGTCTGTGGATGTAACAATACACCTGACGAGTAAGTAACCTCACTTTTTTAAAATATGTCAATTTTCTTTCTCAAATAAAACCTTTTCAGTAACTTTTTCCATCAAAATACTTACTTTCAGGTACGCACTGATGATGACTTAACCGTCGAAAGCGCTTTGCTACAACTAATAAATAATTTTATGCACGAAATACAATTTTCTTTCATCGATTATATCGATACGTGCACACAGTCACACTTTTCATTTGATTGACTACAGTATGGTAGATATGGCTGAAAAATACAAGAAGCTCTCCATAAAGAGATCTATGATTAAGGTGGATATATGGTTCATAAACAACTGCATCAAAGAACAGGTGACCCCTATTTTTGCAAAAATCATAACTTCAAGGAATGTCAACATAAATATGAAATTGGAATTGGAATCAAGATTACTCAAGCAGACAATTTGTAAACATTACTCCAAACTTAACTTTATTAACTGTGAATTGAAAAATGTTTATGATAACTTAGTTAGACAATTTGATTATGTATATTTACAAAATTTCTTCAATGAAGTCATTGATGAGGTGGACATAGCTGAAAGACTTAAATTTGACAAAGTGAACAAAAAACTTAAAGGTTTGATCAACCAGAAACACAATTTGTGGAAAAACAAACAGAGAAATACAAAGATATTTTCAAATTTCATTTTTCACGATAGGGTAAAGAATCTTTCTGACATTGTGTTCGATGATGACGAAATGGACTTATTGAAATTGGGGCTTAAATTTGCTTTGGGTAACCAAGTTTCTGAGAGAAACCTATTGGAATTTGCAGTAGAAGTAGACGTTGTGATTGAACAACTCTCAAATGACTATAAGGGCTTAAACACAAGGCAAAAACATTTTCATTAAAAAAAATTCAATAATTCACAATTTTTTATATAAAATTAAACGTAGCAAACAAAATTTCAACACTCACATTCACAAACATTTTCATTCTATTCTTAAGAAGATTAAAACTAAAATTAAAGATCACAACATTATATTCTCAAAAGCAGATAAAGGCAATTGTATAGTAATTCTAAATAAATCAGACTACATTGAAAAAGTAGATAATTTTCTCTCAGAGCACAATTTCAAACTCCTAACTTCAAATCCATTTAACACTTTCATCAAAAAACTTAAAAATCAGTTGAATATTCATTCGGAATTTTTCAAAGAACATTCTGCTCCTTTTTCATTAATTTCTAGCAATCCAGTCATTCCTAGATTGTATGGACTTCCAAAGATCCACAAGATCGACATACCGATAAGGCCAGTAGTGAGTTTCACCAATACTCCAGTTTCAATTGTAGCCTCTTTCATTTACAAACTTATAAAACAGTTAACTAACTTCAAACCAACCTTTTCGGTAAGTAATTCTTTAGATTTGATTAATAAACTTACGAATTTAGATCTACCCCAAGATTGCCTAATGATTTCATTTGATGTTAGCAATCTCTTCACTTCTGTTCCAAAAATGGAAACTTTACCACTAGTCAACGAGGTTCTAAGTCTTGCAAGAGTTGATGACAATTGTACTACTTTTATATTAACCATTTTGAATTTTTGCCTTTCACAAGATTTTTTTATATTTAATGAAAAATATTATCAGCAACCCGAAGGTCTTGCCATGGGTAGTTGTTTATCTCCTTTTTTAGCAGATATTTTCATGAACAATTTAGAAAATAAATTCATTGTCACGGATATTAATCCTGAAATTCTACATTGGTACAGGTATGTGGATGACTGTTTAGTGTTTGTAAATGGTAATATTGAGACTGCTCAAAATTTATTAAGTAAAATTAATCAAATACACCCTAACATAAAATTTACTTTAGAAATAGAATCAAATAATAAAATAAATTTTTTAGATCTTACAATACATAAAAATATTCACTCTGTAGATTTCAATATCTACAGAAAACCCACACAAACTGATCATGTGATACCTAGTTTTTCGAATCATCCCCATCAGCATAAAATGGCTGCGTTTTATTGTTACATCCACAGACTCTTAAATGTACCACTTTCTACTGTTGAGTATCAAAAAGAATTGAATAATTTGAAACAAATAGCTTCCAACAATGATTATAATCCTAGAATTATTAACACTTTGATACAAAAAAATTAAACATAAAAATGAACATAATTCATCTTATCCAAAATCAAATTCAATCGAGAAATTTGTTTCAATTCCTTTTTTAAACAACAACATTTCTAACAAAGTAGCTAGTTGCATTAAAAGTAACTTTGACAACATTAAAATTTCTTTCAAAACCAACAATAGCTTGAGTAGCTCTTTGGTCAATACAAAAGACAAAATTGACAAACTTTCCAAAAGTGGTATATATAAGTTAAATTGTGAAGACTGCGATGCAGCCTACATTGGTAGAACTTGTAGACCTTTGAAAGTTCGTATTTTGGAACATTTAAATAGTAATAAAGTTTCTGCCTTCGGCCATCACTTAAGATTTAACAATCATAATTTCAGTCCAAATAGAAATTCACAGATCCTACATGAAGTTAGGTCCAAAAATTATAATAGATTAGATTTTATTGAAGATTTACACATTAGTACAGAATTACTCAACAATAACCTTTGTCTCAACACACAAGTCAATTTAAATAGATCCTATATTCCACTTCATAGACGTTTAAATTAAATATTTAACTTTCTTAGCCTTATGCCATAATTTTCCTTTTTGTTTCTTGTTAATCATTCTGAATTTTCAATTTCCATTCTCTATGATGATTTTACTTGTATCTCTTTGCAATTTGCCAGCCTCTTTTTCAGTTTTCTCCATACTGAGAACACAAGTCAGGTTCTGGATTATCACCTTTTAGACTCGGTTTTACTCCGGCTGTGGGAGTTGTGAAGTTGGGTCTAGTTCCCATTAGACTTGTATCACACTTCCTATCCCCCAGTTGAAGTTCAACTGAGCCATGGTGGACAAGGATTTTTATTTTTATAAAGACAAATATAAATTCATTGTCAATGGACACTACCATAATGATTCAATTGGTTATTTTGATTAGGACAAGTCTAATTAGACTTCTCCCTTGAACGCATATTCAATTACGATGACTTAAATGCGAGAATTAGAGTCTTGTCTGGTCTTCCTTGGAATACTGGAACATATTTGACAGATGACTGTCCTCATTAGATTGATCATCTTCTGGTGTGTTTTCGTATGACAGGGATATTCCTTTCTTGATTCTGATATCTCCATGATTTTGTGTTCCATGTCTTTCTACTTCAACGTTCACTTGTCAATTGTCAATCTTGTCACTTGGGTCCAGCTATAACACCAAAATAATGGTTTCTAACAAGAAATGAGAAAATAGAGGGAAATTTTAATATCTAGTGTCATCCTGACCTAGAATACTTATTTTAACATGTATGTTATGTAAACCTATACAGTGTTCACTGATCATGAGCTGTTTTATGGCCTTTTGGCTTCTTGTACACCTGACGAGTAAGTAACCTCACTTTTTTAAAATATGTCAATTTTCTTTCTCAAATAAAACCTTTTCAGTAACTTTTTCTATCAAAATACTTACTTTCAGGTACGCACTGATGATGACTTAACCGTCGAAAGCGCTTTGCTACAACTAATAAATAATTTTATGCACGAAATACAATTTTCTTTCATCGATTATATCGATACGTGCACACAGTCACACTTTTCATATATAAATAATACTATTGTTTGTTTCACATACTTAGCTATTTTGTTTTCATTCATTGGTCTCTACAATCCATTGCATTGAACCGTCGACAATCGTTTTTTGTATTTGATCCTGCACGCACTGGTGATTCTTGTCACCATGACTTTTGTCACTGTCACCATGGCTGTGAACCCTTCAGAGCCTGCACGCACTCGTGATTTTTGTCACCGTGACTGTTTCGTCACTGGCGCCATGGGTAGGGATCCTCACAAGAAATCTTCGGTGACATGAGAATCACCATTAGTTTATCATCACCCTGACAAAAATCACTAGTGCGTGCAGGTGTTTCCCGATTAATTCATTTCTGGTTCAAAACACTACTTTCCATTGCTTGGCATATTTGTATAGTTTTCTCCAGCTGCAAGTTGGACTCCTACAGAATGGATTTTGTGATATCGAATTTTTCAACAATTTCCAACAAATTTACAGGTCGGAGTGATGTTATGAATTGGTCTACAATTTCTCCTGGGTGCTGATCTCGTTTGAAAATAGGCGTCAAATTTAACAAGAATAACATCAAATTTTCAAACATCACCAACAGTTGCGAATTCAAATATTTTGAATATTTGTATTCCTACTTCTCCTAGAAAATACAATCAAATAGCAACTTTCATATAATCTTCCTTCTCATCCTCTCCACCAGACATTATGATCAATTCGAATTTCTGCTTCCAAAATTTTCGGTTGTTCGCTACGTTAATCTTGGAATTCATTTCTTCTGGATATTTGTTATGATCATTCATTTTGAATAACTGTAACAAGCTCTTGACCAGATCGCATGATAACACGAAGAACTGTCTCTGAACGACGCACTAGAGAGTTTTTCTATACCCCTGCACAAAAGTACCAGTTTATTTGCGATTTTTTTCTGCAGCACCTCTCAACACGATTTCGAACCCCTCTCACCATATTATGTTCTGTTCATTTTGCACTTCATTATTTGGTTTGGTGATAGAGGCACAATACTTTTCGAGGAGAGGTTTTATAAATACTAATACACTTTTAGTGATATCTAATGATGACTGCACGTAGACATTATTGACAATACACTGCTTCCCTAACATTTGTGCAACAACTGAATAACAACAAACATGACATCTGATATCTGTGATGAAGAATGAAGAACAATTCTACCGGAATCAAGTATAGCCTATCTCACTCCACCCTTCAGATCATAATGGAGTCAACCGTGATCGATTGGAGCTTTCTGAGTGGGTGGAATGCTCTCTTCGAAAATAGTGAATAAATTGGCTATTCGCTATTTTGCCCCCCCCCCCCGTCATAATGGAGCAATTTAATTCAGAATCTTTTTTGTCTATTTTCTCGTGTAATTTTCAACATCCATTTTCGAAAATTATAATTTAATTCAGAATCTTTATTCACAATGATTTTATTCAGGTTCTGTTCATCATTCATTTCCATTCCTACTCCTGGCTTCTCAGCAGAGTTTTGAAACCTATTCATGATTCATCATTTTTTACCTAATAAATATGATTTCAGTTCCAGAAGAAAATCCTTATTAGTATTCATTATATTACAATTTGGTGTTGTTAGAGTTTTTCTTCATCGTAAATCAGGACATTGAACTAGCATCACCTATGTATTTCTTCATTGTCCAAATCATAATTCCGAAACTACAAATTTTTCAAAAACTGTTTTCTGTAACTACCAGATTAGATTACACTGACTAGAACTCAATTTCGGAATTCATCAGGTGATTTGCCAAATATATACCTGCATACTCATGCATCGATCGAATCCACGTAAACAACAGATGGAAAGGCATTATTTTGACAGTTCATAATCAGTGAATTGGTTTTGATTGTTTTGATTGGAACCGAACCATGTTGTGGCAAACTATTTGCAATTCAATAATCCCACACGTAATAATGCGAACGGCGGCTGTTAGCCAGAGAGAAATATGGGTTCGTCTGAATTCGCAAATCAAATCAACACAATCGACTTTTTTACTCACTGGGCGCCACTCAACTCTATAATAACTGAAAAGTAGCTATTGGGGAAGTTGAAAAACCGAATAGGTTATAATACCAAGACTGTTAATCAAACTATCCGGTCATTTGAGCCAAAGTATAAATGAAAAACTATGTACATAAAAACATATATTTAAATGAAAGAAAAAGCCATATGAAGGGGGATAAGATATGAAATGAAATGCACAAAGCACACAAAGTCGTCTTCACAAAAGTTTCTATATAAATTGAAACACAATTGGTAGATCGACAGGCGAAAACCAACCACTTTCCTAGCAAATACCATGCAGAACTTTGAATGATATTCACCTGATCCATGCAAACTTCCATATAAATGAATAATGTTCGCAAATGTTTCTTTCTGATAAGCTCGAATATGTTTAAATTCATGTCGTGTCTGCCCAACAATCCGCATACCGATTTCAGGATTTTTGGCTCTCATCAGTACGGAGTAGTCACCAGCCAGAGATCCGGAGAGCTCTAGCTGAAGCGAGACACAACATAAATAAAATCATCATCAAGCCTAAAACATCTTGAGGTGCGTCGGAAAAGATGACTTTCAACCGGCGACACCTAGTGACAGAAAGAAACACTCCATACAATTCTCCTACCTCGATAGAATTCTAAATAAAAGATTCCTTCTCAGTAGGAGTGGCTCAAATTGCCCGACTGGCCTATTTTAATGAAAGAAAAAGCCATATGAAGGGGGATAAGATATGAAATGAAATGCACAAAACACACAAAGTCGTCTTCATAAAACACACACAATTGGAGGACCGACAGGCGAAAAACAACTACTTTCCTAGCAAATACCACGGAGAACGATGAATGATATTCACCTGACAATCCATGCAAACTTCCATATAAATGGATATTGTTCGCAAATGTTTCTTTCTGATAAGCTCGATTATGATCAAATTCATGTCGTGTCCGCCTAACAATCCGAATACCTTTTTCAGGCTTTCTGGCCCTCATCAGTACGGAGTTGTCACTAGCCAGAGATCCAGAGAGCTCTGGCTGAAGCGAGACACAACATAAATGAAATCATCATCGAGCCTGAAACATCTTTAGGTGCGTCGGAAAAAATAACTTTTAACCGGCGACACCTAATGACAGAAAGTAACACTCGATACAATTCTTCTACTTCGATAGGATTCTAAATTAAAGATTCCTCCTCAGTAGGAGTGGCTCAAATTGCCCGACTGGCATATTTTAATGAAAGAAAAAGCCATATGAAGGGGGATGAGATATGAAATGAAATGCACGAAGCACACAAAGTCGTCTTCACAAAAGGTTCAATATAAATTGAAACACAATTGGTAGACCGACAGGCAAAAAACAACTACTTTCCCAGCAAATACCACGCAGAACGTTGAATGATATTCACCTGACAATCCATGCAAACTTCCATATAAATGGATATTGTTCGCAAATGTTTCTTTCTGATAATTGTATGGAGTGGAGAATTGTATGGAGTGTTTCTTTCTGTCACTAGGTGTCGCCGGTTGAAAGTTATTTTTCCGACGCAACTAGAGATGTTTTAGGCTCGATGATGATTTTATTTATGTTGTGTCTCGCTTCAGCCAGAGCTTTCCGGATCTCTGGCTGGTGACTACTCCGTACTGATGAGGGCCAAAAAACCTGAAACCGGTATGCGAATTGTTAGGCGGACACGACAGGAATTTAAACATAATCGAGCTTATCAGAAAGAAACATTTGCGAACAATATCCATTCATATGGAAGTTTGCATGGATTGTCAGGTGAATATCATTCAACGTTCTGCGTAGTATTTGCTAGGAAAGTAGTTGTTTTCAGCCTGTCGGTCTACCAATTGTGTTTCAATTTATATTGAACCTTTTGTGAAGACGACTTTGTGTGCTTTGTGCATTTCATTTCATATATATTTAAATGCCACGTATTACAAAATGTGATTATACCGCCATTGATATATGTCAAAATGTCATGAAAAATTTCATATCAAATTGTGAAGAAATATAAAATGAAAATGTCAGAGAGTTTTCGATTTCCATAGAAAAGAATTATGCTTTTTCATAGTATTACGATGAAGCTCACAATAAAATGTTAGGCACTACAGCGTGTGCTTTATGAGCTTATTGAATGAAATTGATGGAAGTAGAAGTCTGATATTTTGGGTGGACTCTCACGTTAAATAATCAAAATAATAGAGAAATCTGGACTTGTGTATGAACTCCAACAGTGGTGGGCAGTATACTTGAATGATGGCGGAGGGGCGTCGAACGCTGGACGTGCCCCGAGGGATGAATGCTTCATTTTAAAAACGTGGAAAAATCGAAGGGCGATGGCTATAACCCCGTTGGATGAATAACTCCTGGATGCTATGGAGTTACATCAAAACTCCCCACAGTAAAGAGTGAAAATCTTTAGTCCACTCCTCAACCCTAAAACCAAAAACGAAAGTGACTTCCATACCAATAATCGATGTACAAAATGAAATCAAATAAATGTTTTGTCCTAAATGATATCCGTGTCAACTCACATCGCCTGAGGGTTCCGGAAAAAACGAGAAGCTGGTGCCTCGTGGCACAACAAATGGAGATTCTGGAAGCTCCACGGCTTATTCAAAATATATAGCCAGAAAAACATTCCACTTCGAACGTGTTCTGACATCCATTGAGTTTGGAAGGGTATTAGACAATTCAGATACAAAAAAATTGGAAGTGCCTTTTTCCGAGTAGCACCGCCACTACAACCCCTATTGAGAGATCTTCGGGCACCCACAACACTCTGCTCACTCCTTCACGGAAGAGCTTCCATTTTTTCTTCTCCTGCGCACTGCCAGCCAATGAAATAGCAGGAAAACCGATTCAGTGCAGGAATCGCCGGACGGAAACTTGGCAACTATGACAAGCTATATCTTGACTTCGAAAACAGGAACAACGTAAGAGAAATTGGAGTTTGACATATCATTCAACTTAAGACGGAAACACGCAATAGGAACTGAAAATAAACTACTCAAAGGATATCAAAGGGTAGATACTCAATTTATTCAGACAACACAGGCTTGCTGATATTCTCACGAATTTCGCTATAAACTAAACAAATAATCATCAAGATTCAAATTTATTCGGAGCGTTGGCAACCAATGCTGCACAATGTATTCAACCATAATACGGAATATCATTTCATTTTGTTGTCATCACTTCCCAAATTGTGTTTACATCTGATTAATGAGCTATCCCATTGGATATTTGTTCAGGATTCAGATATCTGATTTTTTAATATAACTTTTTCATTCATTATTCGAATATTATATTCGACTTCCGAAAGTGTCTTCATTTCTTGCTGGTTATTGTTGAAATTGTATCTGTTTTTCAGCAAATTCACGTATAGGATGGAAAAACATGTTTTTGTTCCAACTGGAATTATTGGAAAATCGTGAGAAAATACAAATTAATTTGATTGAGTACTCAAAAAATGACACTCGACTGATAAGAATTTAGAGTCAGGGGATTTTACTCGATTATGTTTCATCTTATATTTGAAGAAATCGTTTTCATACAGTGACTGTTTTAAGTTTTTTTTTCTGTACTATTTCTTCAACAGTTCAGGAAATATTCTTGTCTATACAAATTACTGAACCGACTTATATTTGCCAGACGAGTATCTTCTTAACTCATCACTCTCCTCAATACTATTAGCAATAGAGAATTAGCGATAGGCGATTAACGATTAGCTTCATCAGAACTCGAAAATCGTGTCATGTTTGATTACAATGTCATCGTGTTTCGTATGTCATGAGTATTATAAAATATTACTTCGCTTCGCATGAGTTTTGAGAATATTCGCCTAAAATTCATGTAGTAACGAACATTCGCCAAAACGTTAATTTTTGTCTCCATTCATCATCACGGAACGCTCGTCATAACTGAACAAGTGAAATACCTTGCATTTTGGTCAGAAATATCGAACCTCAATGAATTATCAGACTCAGTTCTCGATTAACATGCGGGTTAAATTTTTTCCATTCAAGGCTGAATTCGTTCCGAATCCGAAGTTGTGAAAGGTCACGTATGAATGTGGTAAAGTACCCAAATCATTCACTAAAATATCTGATTTTGATCTCATTGTTAAAGTCTTTACTTGTAATAAATTGGTTTATATACGGGTCGAAGGTCGATTTCTTATATTTTTTTTCGTCGAGTTGAAATCTTTTTGACAATGTCAGACTATTAGATATACATTTTTTCCATAGAAAAGATGTATACAATAGTAAACGTACATGGTGTTCTAATAAATTCAACAATAATTCATAACATTTCTCCCACCCAGTAATTGACCTGGAACTTGGGAAATTACTTCTTCACATCCAGTACGATTAGCTTGGATACATGTCGTCGATACACAGAATGATTGAAGTTTCTGACATCCACTATTCTAGTTTTTCCATCTTCTGCCGATTATATAATGATGACCACAGCCTTCTGCCATTAATGTTGAGGTCCATCTGAATCAACCAAAATAACTACGTGTCCCACATGTATTCCTTTTTCTCTTTCTTCTTGAAACCATTTACTGCTTTTGATGAGGATTGGTAAATATTCTTTCATCATTCTTGACCAGAATATATCCGCTAATATCTGTACAGTTCTCCAGGAAGACATCAAATTCAGATCTTTTTCCACCGTTTCAGCCAATGGTGAAGCGGTATGTGATGGTGCGATGAGGAAATGATTAGAAATCATACTTTCCGCGTCATCCAAATCGAGTGATACATGAGTCAGTGGCCTAGAGTTTGAAATCTTTTCACATTCCAAAAGTACAGTCCGGAGTACATGTTCTGGTGGGTATCGTGATTTCAAAATTTCCTTCAGTATCTTCTTAATACTTTGTATCAATCTCTCCCAATTTCCTCCTGTGTCCATTTTCCTCTCAACGACATGATGTCCTGTTGGTGCATTGATTTTACTTTTTGGCATCACCAAATCTTTCTTTCCCAAAGTAGTCCTGTCTCATAGTGGTGCCCAGAAGTTTCTGGGCTCTTCTGTCTTCAGGATATGGAGCTAGTTCTTGATGATTTTCTATCTTTTCTAATTTCCATTGTTCTCTGACAAGGTCATCAAGGACACCTAGGTCATCCTTTACCCGTGAAATACCAAGAGCTTGGATTTGACAAACTCAATTTGAAGCTTTTCCACCATTTTTCAAATAACCATTCCTGAAGAGTTTTACTTACCGCTGGTCCATCCCAGTGTCCAGAAATCAGTTTTCTATTGACCAGAAGTAGCCAGTTGACGTGTACAATGAGATTATTTTTGGTTGAACATTTGTCATATAAATAACCTTATCATTAATATTGGATAAATGCTGCGTCATTTTTCGACATTTATTGTTTGATGAGGTAAAGATAACTTTGTTGTGCGTACGTTCTTTCTATCGTAAGACTTACTATTCTAGAATGATTCCCATGATGTATGACAGCATCGTCCATCCCTTGCAAACAAATGATTGTTTTGGACCAGTCAGCTCTGAATAGTCCGCAAATTCTTCATTAATGAGGGTGATAGTAGAAGCATCGTACAGTTGCATATATGTTTTGACTTATTTACCATTATGAATTTAGGTCACGAGCTCAATGGATGAATCTTCCTGTTGCAACAAAAACATCTTTTGCTTGGAATTTCATCTGAAGTTGTCAAAGTGACATCTTTACTGACATTCGATTAATGTTTTTGTTTTTTGTCAAACTTTGAGGGATGACTTTGTGGAATTATATCTGCTTTTGCATCTAATCATTTCGATAATTTGATAAGTTTTATTTCAGGTTTCAATTTGGAGATGTGTTCTACCCACAACAGTTTGTAAGATCGCATTGTATCTGACTATTTCCATAGCTTGAAGTCGTTTGTTGCGTCGTATTTCATCTGATTTCACTTCCATTGTATCGAAACCACAGTGCTGGTTAGTTCAAAACGATCGGAAGACCAATGTTAGAGTCTTTACCTGTAATAGATTGGTTTGTATACGGGTCGAAGGTCCAATGTTGAAATCTGTACCTGTCATAGATTGGTTTATATACGGGTTGAGGGCCGATCTCTTATATTTTTTCATTTCGTCAAGTTGAGATTTGTTTGACAATGTCAGACTGAAATCCAAAATGTTAGGCGTTTTCTCTGTTAGTGGAAACTTTTTGTGGTGGTTAACTCACAATTTCAATGACACGTGATACCTAGTCAGACCTAGTTCTGGATGTTAGGTGAGTTTTCATTTTAGGAATGAAAAACTCCTCAAGTCGAATGAGTATCCAGATCGTTAGCCAGAATATTGACTTCTGATATAATCTACCGTCAGTGTGAGCAGTATCAAAATTCATAGATCATTGCAAAAAAAATATTTTTGGAAATTATGAAATATTTTTATGCCGTTTCGAGTGTGAAAAGCATGTTCATGTCCGCCAAAGACCACATACCTATAAGAGAAGTTGAAAACAATCGAATGGATGCTCTAAAGTGAATATAGAAGCAGAAGTAGATTTAGGAAGCACCCATTAAAAAAGTATTATTTCCAAATATATCAAAAAAATAATAACCTCTGATTGAAATACAATAACCAACAGTGGGATCCGTTTGTCAAAAGCTGAAGAACACATTGGTTAGCATGACAGCTCACGGCAATAGCGTATTTTTTTCGAATTGTTTGCTGATTGATTCTATTCTATGTCATTCGATAACCAACGGGAGAACAATGCCCTGTGAACTCTGATGCGAAAAATGATTACATGAATTTGGCATTAGTTAACATAGTTATCCAAAAAAAATAGTGCTCATCCACTGGGCTATGCATTCTGATACTGCAACCACTAACGGCGAATGATATCAGATATCACTGTTTTGTTTCTTTATGGTTAGCATTCCATAATGGTGAATGGAATACAATAATCAATGTTCTGGCAAATTCTAGTAAATATATGAAGTTCATACAAAATTTCTCACAGGTTCTGTATGTTACCAAACTCAAGAGAGAAACATATTTTCCGTTTTATTCATCAAGAATTGGATCTGACCAGGTGTAGTGAGTTATTGAAACAAAAATATGTGACCTTGTCCAAAAAATGCATAATATCATAAGCAACAACATGCTGGGAAAAATAGCAGCTTACGCTGATGGCCTATCACTAACGTCCTCAGATATCAGGAACTCAGGTCCCAGGACTTCGCTTCGCAAAGGGACTTGGAATTCCGGGTCTCGCATAGATGAAGGGTATTGTACAAAAAAATCTTATTGCTCGAGGTACGGAGGGACCCAAGAGCCATAATGATCCCCTACAATCTCTGATGTTGTTTTGTTAACGGTTCCTGATTGTAAACTTTTGATTTTGTGTCTTTTAGTGATAAATGATGAAACACTTCGCTGTAAGCTTTTACGCGAAAAGCTTTCATATAGACTTGGTTCGGTCATTTCTCAACTCATATGTTTATGATTTCTACATCTCCTTAGAAAATAGTTAGGCTAGAATTGCCCCCATTGAAGATTATTTCAGTTGCCAATGATCTGTAATGGAAGTTATTTTTTTTCACTGACTAATGATAATATTTGCGACATCAGAATGATCGGAAATTTTTCCAGAATCATTACATCTTTAAAATATGGACAAGTGAATACCTATATATTTCATCCGAATGTTGGATTCTTCATGGGGAGAAGTTTCCTATATTGGACCGACTCCTAAAATGGACCAGCAATGTTTAACATATATAAACCTGCATCAGTGCTGCTATTCTGGTGTGATACTACTCTAAACATCCATGATGGAGAGGTTACACGTGGTCAATCCTCCTCAAGTGTTCTGTCAGAGAGGATAGTTGAGTTTCACATCCCGTGTAGAAAGAGTTCGCACATCTCAAATAAGCAATCGGTAAAAAGTGACGAAGGTAGGGATAAATTCAATTATTTTGCGATATAGATAAACTTGTTAGCAACATTTTCACGCATGCATGGCTCTACCGGTTTTTTCACAAAAAACTCTTTCTTACAAAATGGCGTTGTTTCCTGAATTGGGCCGTTAGTGGGAGCCGATGTTGGACCGGTCCAATTTGGGAGACGATCACAATTTAATAATTTTTCCGCACTATTTCCGTACGTATGTCAAAAAAAGGCTTTTTTTAGATATCAGTATGTCACGCAAATACAGTGAGTGGTCCAAAAAAGATTTGGTTTTAGCTGTCAATGCAGTTCGCCCAGAAAATATTGGAGTAAACAAAGCTGCTCAAAGATATGGTGTACCACAAACCACGCTGAAACGATATTTTAAGAACCAAAAAGGAGGGCCCATAGTCACTAAACGTTCCCAACGGCGGCCTGTATCTACCGAAGAAATGGAAAAAGAGTTAGTGGCACATATACTTCAATTTGAAGAAAGATTTTTCGGCCTTACTATGGAAAATGTTAGGAAAATATCCTTTGATATTGCAAATATGTACGGAATTCCACATTGTTTCAATGTTGAAAATGGATTAGTAGGAAGAAAATGGTTCTATAAGTTCATGAAAAGAAATTCCAGATTATCACTGAGACAGCCAGAAGCCACATCTCTTGCCAGAATGAGAGGTTTCAGTAAAGAGATGGTGGACGCATTTTTTAAGATGTTAGAAGATCTAGTAGATAAGCATGAAATCACCGGCACAGAAATTTGTAATGCAGACGAAAGTGGCCAGAAAAAACCACAAAAGATAGTTGGCCTGAAAGGCAAACATCAGATTGGAGCAGCAAGCAGTGGTGAGCGGGAAGTAAATACCACTATTGTATGTTGTGTGAGCGCTTCGGGCTCGTTCATACCGCCTACTTTTATTTTCAAGCGGAAACCGTTGGCTCCAGAATTGACG
This sequence comes from Gonioctena quinquepunctata, assembly GCA_018342105.1. Lineage (NCBI taxonomy): Eukaryota > Metazoa > Arthropoda > Insecta > Coleoptera > Chrysomelidae > Gonioctena > Gonioctena quinquepunctata. The sequence goes on from JAFIRS010000178.1 coordinate 649,983, forward strand.
AAGGGAGCCCCAATAGGAAGCGAAGTGGTTATTTCTGATTCGGGATACATCACAAGTGAACTATCTGCAGAATGGCTTCGCCATTTCAAAAAGAATGTAGTATATTCAAAAGAAGAGCCAGTTATTTTACTCTTAGATAGTCATTCCACCCACTGCCAAATTTCAGAAGCATTGTTATTTGCAAGGGATAATGGAATTATTATATAACAATTGCCTTGCCATATAACACACTGTATGCAACCACTTGATGTTGCCTGTTTCCGGCCTCTCGGATTTTACTACGTCCAGGCACAAGAGACATATCTGAGGCAACATGTAGGAAAACAAATAACTCAATACGACGTAGTTGCATTACTTGCAGAAGCCCACGGTAGAGCAGCAACCGTCGGCGTTGCTGAAAATGCCTTCAAAGCTTCTGGCATCTGGCCTGTCAATCGGCACATATTCAAAGATCACCATTTTGCTGCTTCAGAAGCGCTGAAAGAAAAATCTGTGGAAAATGCTGCACCAACCTCAACATGTGATAATGTTCTACCTACACCAGCAGAAAGTTTCGCAGAGTCGTTGAATATTGTTTCCCATTGCCGCAGGCAATCGATGGTACCTCGAGGCGAAGAAAACAATAAGATGCTGAAATTCTAACAAGTACCCTTTACAAAGAAAATTTGAAGCAGCAGAAAAAAAAACACAAGAAAAGGCAGAGGCAAAATTGAAATGGAATGTGTTTGCTGATAACAGTAACCAGGAGAAGCCAAAGAAAAAAAGAACAAAATTGGAATGCGATAAAAGAGAAGCAGAAGTAAAACAACAGAAGATAGAAGAAGAGGCAGCAGCGAAATTGGAACGAAAAGAGTTTTTAGATAACAGTAGAATGAAAAGACCCCAGAAAAATATAAATTTGTCGGAGAGCGATGACACATCTGAGGAATTTGAAGCAAGTGGATCATCGTCTGGTGGTGAAAGTTTCGAAGATGATTTGTTTGGAACCAATGATTCAAAGGATTTTTTCTATATCGGACTGATTCCATTGTCTGGTTTCAAGTTACGTGAGCAAGGAAGTTTTCAAGATTTTGAAGATTTTTTGCACATTCAAATCGTAAAAAAAATTGTCAAAACCATGGATGAAATTTGGTTGCGATTACACTAATTACACTGCCTACAAAAAATTTGATTTTAGTTTCGGTCCAATATGGGCAACTTTCCCCTTAATTCACACAATGATTACGGAGCAACAAAGATGCCTTGTGCATATTAAATTAAAAAAATTCAACACATTCAGTATACTGCATGAATATAGGAAAATAATATATACACATCGAAAAAGTCTAGGGATATTCTTCAAAATAGAAGGTGTTTTCGAGAATATGATGACTCCATTGAAAAAATGTATATATTTGATCATTAACTGTTCACTAGTAAGGAAATAATGTGAGAAATTGGCGAAATACAGATAAACTGTGAAGGAAAAGGAACTTATAAAAAATGTACTATTCATAATTCATTTTAAAATTATCTCAAAATCATAAAATCAACACTGAATACAGAGTGAGGCCACCCCGTTGATAAATCATAGCTCTACACATATTGTTCATAGACAAAATGAAATTGTATATGTCGTCTTGGGGTAAATTGGTCCATTCGGCTGTCAAAAGATCCCTGAATGCAAAATGTTGCCCATATGTATGTTAATTCTTCTTTGGGGCATGTCCCAAACATGCTTCATCGGATTCAGGTCTGGAGATTGCGCTGGCCATTGCAATAATTCAATTCCTTCGTTGTTCAACCAATCTGTCACAATATGAGCGACATGACGACAATCATTGTCATGCATCAGATGAAAGATTTCACCAACAGCTCCTGCAAAGGGACGCACAATGGGTTGGAAAATATCATCCACATTTTTCTGAGCTCTGAGAAAATCTTGTGGAAAAACGAGATCTGTTCTTTTGCCAATTGTGATTCCTCCCCAAACCATAAAAATACCACCTTCATAAGTGTGCAGTTCCTGGACGTGTCTCAAGCATTCTGCATTTCCAGGTCGTCTCCATACTCTTGTTCGATGAGAATTTGGATGAAATCGTGATCTTGATTCATCCGTGAATATACTATAGCGAATTCATTTGCATCACAGTTCTGGAATTCTTGAGCCCATTCTAATCTTTGCTCAGCTGCATCGACTTGTCTCATGCCAGCTTGAAGCGGACCTACCACTTGATTCATCTCTTCTAGAGTTGAATGATGTCGTACTATCATGAACAACGATTCCAAACCAAATCATTCCCACAAGTTATCGCCACTAAAGTCACATTGAAATGAATAAAATATTGAAATCGAAAAATTGCAATTTTCATTTTTTGCAGCACTATCATGAATACCCGGTTCCTGTTGAGTCTTACACAGGTGTCTGGCAGGAAAACCTGGTACTCTCAAAATGACAAATTACAAAAAAAGTCAATTTAAAAAAAAATACAGAGCTTAAACTATTGAATAATTTCAGAATATTACAGATTTGAATTTTCAGGCCTTGCTCCAAAGAACAAAAATTCTAGTTCAGAACGTGATATTATAACTTAACAAGAGCACTCTTCAAAGATTGAAACCTTATAGAATAAAATTTTACCAAAATCAAAAAAAAATATTTGCTTCAAAAACAGTGAAATTTGTTGTTAAATAAACGTTTTTCTAGTGAATTGACCCAATTTCCATTTTCATAAATGAGTTCCTGGTTGAAATTCTTGCCCAGAATAGCAATATTAGTTTACCTCCTGATGTTCTTCAAAATATTGAATCAAAAATATCATATTTAACTCGACATTTGAATAATGTAGAATGTGGAAGTGATTGTGTGGTAAATGTTCACATTATAGGCTGTCTGAGATAGATATTCAATTTCAAAGTGAGGAAAAAAACTTTGTTATATTGAAACTGGTGATAAAATTGGAACGAGTTGATTTAATTCTCTCCTTTGAGGCACTTATCATAATTATCAGAGTCATTTGTGAGAAACAAACATTATTGAAAGAGGAAATATTCGCAATTGAATATTTTTACATCGCGACCATTGTTAGTGATTCAGGACAACACGTGAACTGAACACAGAATCCTTGTCAAGCAAAATTCTCGCAAGCACAGTTTACAAAGCTGTCTACGAACGAAAGGATAATCAAAATGAACATTATTGTCCTTGTGTTTCGCTAGTTCGAGCTGTTCCGTGCGTATTTTGAGGGGTAGAAGCCAAGACAAATCACTTGTTGCATTTATGAATGGAGTAGTAGATTCAATTCTGGTTGGATTCTAAAGTCGCCAATCACTGTGCATATCCAAAATGAGAAAACGCTTCGGGCGTTCTCGTACTAGAAATATTAATATAATATATATTATTTTTTTATAGTATGGCAAATTTTCCGAGAGACAAAGACAATAATGTTCAAATTAATTCTCCTGCACATCACTTACTGTTTTCTAATTGGTTGCTGATTAGGATATCTTATTCACCAGCCAATCAGAAAAGACTAGTACAATCAAACAAACTTTCATTCGTAGATAGCTTTTTAAACCGTACATGCGAGAATCTTGCTTGACAAGTGTTCTGTGTTTAGTTCAGATGTTGTTCCGAATCACTAAATACAATGGTCGCGATACAAAAATATTCAATTGCGAATGTTTCCATTTTCAATACTGTTTGTTTCTTACAAGTGTGTGTGATGATTATGATAAGTGCCTCAAAGCAGAGTTTGAAGTCAACTAGTTCCAATTCCATCAATAGTTTGAATATAACAAGGTCAGTTTTCTTCTTCACTTTGAAATTCGATATCTATCTCAGGAAGCCTGCAATGTCTACATTTACCACACAATCAGTTCAACATTCTACATTATCCAAATGTCAAGTTCAATGTTTATTGCATTCGGAAATTGTCAGAGTGAAAGCAGGTGAAATTAGTCGGGCAGTGATACCCAAAATTTTGTCGAATTTTACAAAGAATAAAACATGTTTTCAATATTATTTTGTATTTATTTTCTGATAATTATGCGAACGACTTCACTTACCAACTGAATCAGGACAGATTATATATATATATATATATATATATATAGATGTCATGATGTTGAGTTCGATGGAATATCCTAAATTAAATTCAGGACTTGAATGTTATTGTTCAGCTTGTTCCGGAATCGAGAACAATCACTTTCCGTTTCCTTGAATTATCTTAAGAATGTTTCGGAACATAGTGACTCAAGTGTATCTTTACGACTCCATATCTGTTCATCAAAATCGTTTATAATTCCAAAGATACTGAAACAAAAACCATATTGCCGAAAACTGAGCTGAAATAGCTCCTCTCGATATCTGATGTGAAGTTGACGATTCGATTGATAAATTCAGAGGAAACTCATTCACGGAGCTGATAATTCTCGCCAACGAATCATCTAGGTATTCCATCCAATCAATATGTTATATTTTGTACGATTTCTGAACAATTCTGGTATTGAAATCAAAACTGTTATCGATCATTGGTAATTGATTCCAACTATGTATCGTGGATCAGGAAATTGGGAATAAAGTATTCTAAATAGAATTGTATGGTAATATTTCTGCTGCTACGTTGTAGTGAATATTTTGGCAAGGTCGCTAATATCAGAAAAATTCCACGTTAAAAGATTCGAAAGCAAGCAAAGTAAGCAACGCCATAGGTCAATAGGATCTATGAATGAAATAAACAGGTGTGAATTCGAGTAATGATATGGGAGAAACATACATGATTCGAAATAAACATATTGAACCTGACATGTGTAAGGTGCAAGATAATATACTTGGTAAAATAGGATATTGGGGCATTCTGAATTGATTTTCACATATAATGTTGGAAAACAATGAACTGAATGCAGATGCATATTGATCAAGGAAAAAACAAACATTATGGTTTCATCGATTTCAGTTTCGAATGGAAACTTCACCTTCATATTTGATACTCACTTGGGATGTTTACCTATATTCGAAAAGCCTATTCCTCTGATAGAAATTATCATTCGATGTTATAATTAACGAACTCATTGAAATTCTGAAAAATTCATTTACTACCAAGAAAATCGTTACATTAGTTCGGTAGTACCACGAATGACCTTGATGATAAATATGTTGGGAATAAATGTGGATACAATTCTATTAAATATTCACCTTCGAGTATTTTTCTTGAGACTACATCACTGAAGAAGGGATTATCCTTGAATTCTAGTGTTTTGAAATCAGATTATGAGCCATATAAGTTAGTTCTGACTGGGTATGTCAGGTAAGTCGAAGCATAATATTTATAACAAAAATTTGAGGCGATGCAATTTTGATGCTACTCATTTGAAGTAAACATGATATTATCCAGTAGATTTCGTTTTCCCCTATCTTCAGCCTATCTCACTCATTCAGGAGTACACTGCAACTATATTGTATGAACTAAACGTTCACTTTACTTTCTCGTTTTGATACAATATCATATCGAAAACTTGGAATTCTCAAACATGAACCTATTAATAACGATATTGTCACAACTAATGGCGAATGAGATGTGGTCAACGTTTTGATGAAGGATCTAGGTACTCATTCAAATGGATAGGTCCTTTCTCACCTGAATATTCCGATCCTGAAATAAAGAAATATTCCTTCGCCTGATTTACACATAATTGATTCTGATTAGGTATTGAAACTGAAACTGAATATTCATAACTGTAAGGCATTTTCACTGCACTGTTAGGGTGAACATTCTGTGGTGGCAAATGGGACCAAAAATAATATTTTGGTGAAAGATCTAGGAACTTCATCGAGGCGATACGTGATCCGCACAATTTCTGAATTATTTTCATCATGAAATGAGAACATCCTCCTTCTCCGATATTGATTCAGTGAAATAAGTCATTGATACAGAAAATGATAATTGGAATTCTAGGCACAATGAAAATACCTCAATGCTTTATTAGATCAAATGTTTGTTGGTAGTTAATGGAATAAACAAGAAATGAGAATTTTTCCGCTATTTCTGCATTTTTCCAGTCTGAAAATTAAAACAAATCCGACTAGTTATCATAAGTCCTTGAAATCCCAACTTGAATCTCATAATCGAAATGTAGGACATTTTTACTGCTCCGTTAGGGTAAACATTCTGTGGTGGTGAATGAGATACATACTCTACGTTTTGGTGAAAGATAAAGGTGTGACAAAATACTGATACTAGACTTCTCACTACTTCTATATTATTTCAATTTCAGAATGAATACACACATCATAAAAGTCTACGGATTTTTGAAAAAAGTTGGGAAATTTAATTAATATTGCTTAGATTTCAGATGTATCCCATGAATCAGTTCAAACACTTATATAAACAGGTTTCTCTGCCAGACACGTGTGAAAGACTTGACAGAAACTGGGTATTCATGATAGTGCTGCAAAAAATGAAAATTGCAATTTGTGTTTGAACTGATATATGAGATACATCTGAAATCTATTCAATAATAATTAAATTTCCCAACTTCTTTCAAAAATCCGTAGACTTTTATGATGTGTGTATTTATTCTTGAATTGAAATTATATAGAAGTTGTGAGAAGTCTAGAATCAGTATTTTGTAGTACCTTCATCTTTCACCAAAACGTTGATTTTGTATATCATTCACCACCACAGAATGTTTACCATAACAGAGCAGTAAAAATGTCCTACATTTCGATTATGAGATTCAATTTGTAATTTCAATGACTTATGATAACTAGTCGAATTTGTTTCAATTTTCAGACTGGAAAAATCCAGAAATAGCGGAAAAATTCTCATGATTTACATGCGTATCTGAATCTTTCACCACAACTTTGATTTTTTGTTTATTCCAGTAACTACCAAAAAACATTCGATCTATTAAAGTATTGAGGTATTCCAATGATCAATATTCAGTATCAATGACTAATTTCACTGAGTCAATATCGGAGAAGAAGGATGTTTTCATTTCATGATGAAAATAATTCAGAAATTGTGGGGATCACGTATCGCCTCGATGTAGTACCTGGATCTTTCACCAAAATATTATTTTTTGACAAATATGCCACCACAGAATATTCACCCTAACAGTACAGTGAAATTTTTTTCCAGTTATGAACATCCAGTTTCAATTTCAATATCTGATCAGAATCAATTATGTGTGAATCAGGCGAAAGAATATTTCTTCATTTCAGGATCGGAATATTTAGATGAGAAAGAACCTATCAATTTGAATGAGTACCTTGATCCTTCACCAAAACGTTGACCACATCTCATTTGCCATTACTTGTGACAATATCGTTATTAATAGGTTCATGTTTGAGAATTCCAAGTTTTCGATACGATATTGTATCAAAACGAAAAAGTAAAGTGAGAGTTCAGTTTCATACAATATAGTTGCAGTGTACTCCTGAATAAGTGAGATAGGCTGAAGATAGGAGAAAACGAAATCTGCTGGATAATATCATGTTTACTTCAAATGAGCAACATTGAAATTGCATCGCCTCAAATTTTAGTTATAAATATCATGCTTCGAATTCAGTGACATACCCAGTCAGAACTAACTCATAGGGCTCATCTGATTTTAAAACATTAGAATTCAAGGATAATCCCTTCTTTCGTGATGTAGTCGCAAGAAAAATACTCGAAGGTGAATACTTGATAGAATTGTATTCACATTTATTCCTGACACATCTATCATCAAGGTCATTTGTGGTGCTACCGAACTCATGGAACGATTTTCTTGGTAGGAAATACATTTTTCAGATTTTCAAGTTCGTCAATTATAACATCGAATGAACATTTCTATCAGAGGAATAGGTATTTCGAATATGGGTTAACATCCCGAGTGAGTTTCAAATATTTGAAACTTAAATCGGTGAAACCATAATGTTTGTTTTTTCCTTGATCAATATACATCTGCATTCAGTTCATTGTTTTCCAAGATATATGTAAAAATCAATTCAGAATGCCCTAATATCCTATTTTACCAAGTATATTATCTTGCACCTCACACATATCAGGTTCAATATGTTTATTTCGAATCATGAATCTTTCTCCCATATCATTATTCGAATTCACACCTGTTATTTCATTCATAGATCCCATTGACCTATTGCGGTGCTTGCTTTGCTTGCTTTTGAATCTTTTAACGTGGAATTTGAAAATGGAAACATTCGCAATTGAATATTTTTATATCGCGACCATTGTCTGTAGTGATTCAGAACAACATGTGAACTGAACACAGAACACTTGCCAAGTAGGATTATCGCATGCACGGTTTGAAAAACTGTCTACGAATGAAAGTTTGTAAGATTGTACTAATGTTTTCTGATTGGCTGGTGAATGAAATACCCTAATTAGCAACCAATCAGAAAACAGTGAGCGATCTGCAGGAGAATTAATTTGAACATTATTGTCTTTGTCTCTCGAAAAATTTTCCATCCTATAAAAAATAATATATATTATATCGATATTTCTAGTCCGAAAACGCCCGAAGCGTTTTCTCATTTTAGATATGCACAGTGATTGTCGACTTCAGAATCCAACCAGAATTGAATCTTTTACTCTATTCATAAATGCAACAAGTGATTAATATTGGTTCTACTCCTCAAAATACGCACGGAACAGCTCGAACCAGCAAAACACAAAGACAATAATGTTCATATTAATTCTCCTTTCGTTCGTAGACAGCTTTGTGAACTGTGACCGCAAGAATTCTGCTTGACAAGGGTTCTGTGTTCAGTTCACGTGTTGTCCTGAATCACTAACAATGGTCGCGATATAATAATATTCAATTGCGAATGTTTCATTTTTCAATAATGTTTGTTCCTCACAAATGACTCTGATAATTATGATAAGTGCCTCAAAGGAGAGTATGAAATTAACTAGTTCCAATTTTATCACCAGTTTGCATATAACAAAATTTGTTTTTTCCTCCACTTTGAAATTGAATATCTATCTCAGGCAGCATGTGATGTGTAGATTCACCACACAATCACTTCTACATTATTCAAATGTCGAGTTAAATATGATATTTTGGATCCAATATTTCAAAGAACATCAAAAGGTGAACTTATATTTCTATTCTGAGGAAGAATTTTAGGCAGGAACTCATTTATGAAAATGAAAATTGCGTCAGTTTACTAGAAAAACGTTTATTAAACAACAAATCTCACTGTTTTTGGAGCAAATTTTTTTTTTGGATTTTGGTAAAGGTTTATTTTATAAGGTTTCAACCTTTGAAGAGTGCTCGTGTAGAGTTATGATATGACGTTTTAAACTAGAATTTTTGTTCTTGAAGCAAGGCCTGAAAGTTGAAATCTGTAATTTTCCGAAATTATTCAATATTTTAAACTCTGTATTTTTCTAAATAAAATTTTAAGTTTTTTTTATTGACCTTTTTTGTTTTTTCTTTTGAGTAATTGAAAATTTTTATCTTAAAAAAAAATTTTAGACTTTCCTTTGACGTAATATCATATAGGTACTATTCCTATACATATTTTTTTCACGTTTGAAAATATAACTTTTGTTCTCCTTTCAGTTGAATCTTTGTTAGTTTAATTTGATCAATTAGAGCAAAAGTTATAACAAAATCCTCCATTCGTTCGAATGGCATCATCAGTTTTTTCAGAAAAATATAATATTTTTTCAAGATATTCAATAAACAATGTAATTTTGCAACTTATTTTTCGAATAATGAATTAAGCACAAACCCATTGTTCCAAACATCATCACTAATGTACAATGAAAATTTACCGCCTTTCCCCAACTTTCTGTAGCTAAAATCTAAGATTACTTCAATAAACCTTTATCTCTATTAGATAGAATCAATTGCATATCAGTACATGTAAACTATTGAATATAAAATTATTATAACAATAACAAAATTGATTGAAATAACTAGTTATATTGTGATCATAGTAATGATCTCAGCTTGTCTAGAATATAATAAGGAGATGAAATGTGAGACAGGATGGTTATATATATACATATATATTCATATATATATATATATATATATATATATATATATATATATATATATATATATATATATATATATATATATATATATATATATATATATATATATATATATATATATATATATATATTATATATATTATAAATATAATATATATATTAAAATTTCAAAAATCACTCTAGATCATGACAAATATCATTTCATCATTCAGACAATTAGAATTATTCAATTTCATGCGCTGGAGAACTTTGGAATCGTTAACCAGATATTATTGCAGTCAGCAATGATTTATTTTGTAATTCATTTTTGTTTGCTCATTAGTGTTCAGCATATACATTAATTCATTGACTTTCCCCATAATTTATAGCGTTATAAAAAATAATATATAACCGAAAATCCTCCACCCTTCCCTTTTTGCATATAATTTTTTGGGACAAATCGGTAGTAAGTTTGAAAATAATCATCCAAACAACTTTTCAGCTGGTCACCATCAAATATTATATCATCCATACTTAAACGAATATTTCGAAACATAAACCATGTTCCAATCGTCATAGAACCTACGGGTTTTTTTGCCTCTACTCTGAAAGGCCAGCAAAAAAAAGTCGCGTCAAACAAATTCGCAGAACAAAGGAGAGTTTAAATAGCCAGAGTTTCACGAAACAGACCATCATTTGACAAATAATGCAAACCAATCGAGTGCGTGACCATGAATTTCAAATTGGGAAAGGCGTGGGGAGCAATGATCAAAGTTCATGAAGATCAATAATTAACTCAACAATAAGGATATGGAGGTTGTTTGATATTTTTTCCCTAGAAGTTCGGATTAGTCGGGCACATGAGTGTTGATATTCAGTACTATGAGAATTGATGGAAGTGAGAATCAAACGTTGAAGTTTTGTATTGGTATACGAACCGGTTAAGCCTGAATTTCATTCTACCGATCACATGAATATAGGGATGAATTGGACCCATCGACAGTTCTTTCTGTTTCTTAAAAATATGTCTTTTCGCAGGTTTACGAGACATTTCCCAGAAAAATAATGAGCTGGGTGATACGTGAAGATTATACTAAAATCATATGAAAATATATTTCAATCAAATCATATTGAAATGGGGCATTCAATGCTTTCGCGGATGTGCTAGAAAATGGAACAATCTTTCCTCGCCCATACCCACCTAAAAAAAAACTTCTTCCATACAATCTTATAAAGCATCCGCTTTACTAGATATATGGGGTGGAGATGAAACTTTTTCATTATATTCGGGAACTGAATAACTATCCGACTCAGTTTATTCATGTACTCATTCATCCATCCATTCAGTATCACCCCACCCTGACAGCTAATGCCTCGAGCTAGATGGAAGAAATGCGAAGAGAAATAATTATAATAAATAGAGAATAATAGCAGACAATTGATGAGATCTACAGACTTATATGTTTCTGCAGTATGTGAATGAAGAAGAAAAAATTTGGAAAGAAGAACATGGAGTCATATTGAATACGACACTATTGAATATATCAATAAATTTCTGAAATTTCATAAGGTAATCACAAATTCAATGGATTGGGAAGAAGTATGTTAAATGGCGGAAGTATTTCTGGAGAATTCAATATGTTATTGGGGAGCTTGAACAAGAAAACTCTATAATAGGTTCAGTTCGGTAGATTTGATATCAAAACGTTCAAGCTATATTTCCTGGAAAAGACCCGTTCGGTATATTCTCCATCAATTCTGTAGCATATTGTTTCAGAAAACGGCCTGTGATTATCTCGATATTTTCTGGGGGTAATATAAAATTATGTCGTTTCATTTTCATCGGTTTCAACTCGCTGCAATCACCGTTGAATAATCATTGTACGATTTGTATTTGGTGAGATAATATAATGAACATCATCAAATACAGAAAACTTCTCAACGTCAAACTGACAATCTTCAATTTTCATTAGAATCAGTTGTGATAACGCAAATATGATCGATTTGATAGCCTCGTGTTGTTTCATCATCTCAGCCAATCAAATCAGTCGGAAATGTATCATCTGACAAAAGAATTATATTCTCGGGGGTAATATAACAAGTGCTTGGATTATCATGGGTACTAGCAGCAAGTTAAAATATGTGCAGTCGTTCTAGTTTCATCGGTTTCAATGAGTGAGATCACCAATGAGTGACCATTGCCCGTGTTATATTTGGTGAGAGAACATAATGAACATTATCAAATGTAATAAACTTCTCAACGTCGAACTGATAGACTACAATTTTCATTAGAACCAGTTGACGGTTAACATGCGGTGATGATGAAAATATCACCGATTTGATAGCCGCTTCTTCTCCGTTATTTTATCATCTCAGTCAGTCACATTAGTGGACACGTGAATTATATTCTCTGAGGTTATTATAACAAGTGCTATGATTATCACCCGTGATGACAGAGGGGTTGAAACCGATGAAAATAGAACGACTGCGCAGCAGGACCTCTATTTTCATCGGTTTCAATGAGTGCTATCATCGATATATAATCATCACCCGAGTTATATTTGGTGAGAGAATATAATGAACATTATCAGATGAAATAACCTTCTTAATATCAAACTGAATGTCAACAATTTTTATTAGAAAGTTGACTTTCAACATGCGGTGATGATGGAAATATCATTTATTTTATAGCCTCTTCTACTCTGTTGTTCAATCATCTTAGCCAATCTCATTAGTCGAAAATGTACCATGTGCCATGAAATATATGTGCCAATTGTGGCGTATTCAAGTTTAGTTTTCACAAATGTGTCGAATAGGAGCTTGGGTGTGTTGAGATTGGTATTTAGTATTTCTCATCAAAAGTGTTTTGTGGTTAGTGAGACGATATTACATATGTTTTCCTAAAAATGCAAATGTTCATTCACTATCGAAGGTGACACCTGAATCTTCGAAGCTGGAGCTGGTGCTCCTCTCAAGATATGTGATTCAAAATGGGTGAATTTCACTCAACCAACTATGTAGCATGGTTTTATCACTTTGAAGTTATGAATGTGATTATTATTTCTTCCATGTATCTCACAGTTATCAGCATAAAGGATTGCAATTTGAGTCCTGTCCTAGTTTACTTCTGGAGATTTTGGACAAGGTGCCTAATACTGAGCCTAATGGGGCACCATATGTAGCAGTTTTTTCAGTTGATCTGGGACCATGGTATTCCACTCTGAGATTCATGTTGGAAAAGCGGGAATGGGAGAAAATGAAGAGAAAATTTTTAGTCGAACATTGAAAGTTTTTTTATGAGAGTTATCAAACCTATCAAATGCTTCAGATAAATCAGGGTGAACAACATCAACCTGCCCAGATTCGTCCAATTCATCGGAGATGAATAGTGTTATTTCCACCAAATGGGTGACCGTTGACCGACCTGTGATGGAGCCATGCTGATAATCCAGTAATTGTTGTTGAGAACTCAGATTAGGCATATCAAAAACCGAGAATAACGTATGGCCCATAATGCTCAATATAACTTATATCACCATTTTCAAATATAGGACATATTTTCATTCATTGTGCTTCCAAATATTTATTATGATTCCAATTGAATATTAAATAAAAAGATTTTTCTCTGAATTGAATAATCCACGAAAAATGGAATTGTTTTTGTGAATATCTAACAGAAAACGAATACTTTCCCGGCTAAAGCCACGCTAGACATTGAACTACATCTGATAGATATTTTGAAAGGACCCTTACTGTAAAGAAAAATCTGAAATTAAACATTTCATTCTCTATTTCAGTCCTAATTAGAAAAACAGCATGTTGATAAGGCAAGTTGAAACAATTTGCAAAGCGGTATTGCAAATATTATGGCAGAACCTTTCAGAATGAACGATGGACTACAATCTGACCCGGATATCATTCAAGGTGTAAATCGTTCCGAAGATTCCAGTACATCTTCCTCCGAAATATAAAGGAGTGATAGAATAAGTACATTGGGAAGTTCACCTGCTACAGTGTTGCAAGATGTCGAGGTAATAAAAGCCGACAGGCGAAATAAAGCAAATTTATTTCATTATTTATCACAGGCTCGGATATATCCTCGCCTTATAGACCAGGGTCGATAATTTTTGAAACCAAAAATAATAATAATAGGATAAAACCCATAGGAAAAGGAAGAGAATATAACAAAAATGAAAGGGAAAATAATTTACGGGCGATCTGAGGTCGGGAAGTGGAAGGGGGTGAGTTTTCAAGGGTAAAAAACGGTTTATCTCGATTTTCGGCAAAACTAGAAGTCTTATGGAAAGAAGTTAAACAACAAAGTTGTAGGTAATGAAAAAATCTACAACTTTTGTATCCACACTTTTTTCACACAACCACAAAATTTATGTGAAAAATTCAAATAACCAAGTTTTTGGTTTTTATTTTTATCTTTTACAAAAAAAATTAGTTTTCTACGAAATCTGGTGAAAACTCACCTTTTTATGTCACAAACACAGTGTAATTTTTTGATTTAAAATATTTATTTTTTCACCTTATTTTGACTTAATATCGAAAAAGCACCCTAATTTTCAAAATTCGGTGGGTTTTTTGTTCGTTGAAATCTCTACTTTCGGATGGTGTAAAAAAAATATACATTACTATGGTAAATGTTCTCAGAAAATTTTTGCACATCAAAAGGTATGTCATAGAGAAGTGGGGAAGGGGCTAGGAGGGTCTGCGCCTTACTACCTGTTATTTCTATGCATTTTCTGAGAACATTTACCATAGTAATTTATATTTTTTTCACACCATCAGAAAGTAGAGATTTCAACGAACAAAAAGCATACCGACTTTTTTAAAAAAGCTGATATTTTGACAGGAGAATATTCGATTGAAAATTAGGGTGCTTTTTCGATACTAAGTCAAAATGAGGTGAAAAAATGAATATTTTAAATCAAAAAAATTACAGGGTGTTCGAAACATAAAAAGGTAAGTTTTCACCAGATTTCGTGGAGAAAAAACTTGTTTTGTAGAAGATAAAAATAAAAAACAAAAAACTTGGTTATTTGAATTTTTCACATAAATTTTGAGGTTATGTGAAAAAACTGCGGATACAAAAATTGTAGATTTTTTTATTACTCCCCAACTTTTATCCATAGGACTTTTAGTTTTGCCGAAAATCGAGATAAACCGTTTTTTACACTTAAAAACTCACTCCCTTTCACTTCCCGACTCTCTTTTCCAATAGGTTTCATCCTACTATTTTTTTTTCTTTCAACCATTTTCAAAAGCTCCAGCTCTGGTCTATTATGATCTCTTCAAATTAGGATAGAAGACCAATTACGTGTAGTTTTAAGATAAGACTAAAATTCGGTAGGAGTGTTTTCCAAATTTGTTTCAATTATTTTTTTTCAAAATTATTTCGTGGTGATTACATCTCTCTCTCAACTTTCTTGCGAAAATTTCGAATATTTCCTGAACTAAAATATAACTGGTTGCGCTATATTCACTTGCTCTTCAATTCTCCAATTATATTGCCAGAGAACCAATAGGCATAGAAGAAGTTTGGGTTAGTTTCGTTGTAACTTGTTCTGAGAAAATCCTAATTTCACACTTCGAGGTTGACTAAGAAAACAAATAGTTTTTCAAATGTTAAGAATGTAAACTGAATTGGCATGTTGACTGCTTCTCGAAAACTAACCAACCCTCATCATCTCTTTTTATAATTTTCAGTACAGTTTCACAGTGCATTCATTAATTTGGAAAATATTGCCCCAATATCGATTCCGGAGGTAGATTCCAATCCATTGGGTTAATTGGCAGAAAACTCATGTGAAGTGATATGTAGATTCCAAAGTTCAAATAACCTAATTTGGCGTTTTATGAAAAATAATGATTTCACCCTTGAGAGAAATGTTAAAGATATAGGATTCTGTCTGACATTCAATCCCTGAATAATATTAATAATGGCAGTTTCTTACTCCCAAAAACTGACTCAGAAAAATATTTTATATATCGGCATTTTTTCAGGAAGCTGACAAATTTATATGTTGAATATTAAAGGGACTAGTCAATTTCCAAATCCACCAATTATAATTGGTATAACCATAAAAAAAATCAGATCCTTATTCATTAATTGATATCGAAAAGTAATCTAGATAATTTTTGTATTCAACGTAATAAATATCATAAACTTGAATAAAAATCAACATTTCGTGGATAAAGCTTTCATGGTCGAAGGTTTCACATCTGAGTTTTTACATCAATTTTGTGGTGAAGTTTTGAAGATTTAATTGTCCAAGGAGGCTCCAGGTTGCTGTTTGAAGATTCTTGGTTTGGATTTGGCAGATAGATCCAGGTATTCTGGTTTTGAAGTACTTTTCGAATCATTATGAGATTGGAATTTGACAGCCAAGACTTGACAATTCATCTGACTTTCATTCGTGCTGACACCAAGAAAAATTTAATATACTTAATGTTTTCAATATAGTTCCGATAACTGAAGAAATGCAGCAGGATCATTCAAAAAAATCGAGCAATAGTGAATCAAACACTTCATGTATTATTTGTGAAAAATCTTTCAAAACCAAGAAAGGATTGAATATCCATACTGGACGAGTGCATAAACATCAAGCTTCATCAAATCCTGATAACGATATATCAAAAGAGTCGGAAATTGAAAATTATGATGATTTGGAGTCTACTAAAGGAATTCAAATTCAACTGTCAAACTTCAAGAGTAATTCTATCATTATTGAGGGGGTACCCAAAGCAGCAAGAATATCTGCAGCATTATCTTAGAGCAGAGTTATTGACGAGTGTATCGAAACTAACACAATAGCAGCTTGGGTAAATTTGTTTATGTTTGCTTATAGAACTTTCAACATTCCTCATGATATTCATAAACATAATCAATCTCTTGCTACTTTGATAAAGAAAAATATCAATAACCCATCAAATTCAATCACCTCTTATACGCCATTCAAGAACAATTTCTCAAATATCCAAAATTTAACCAAGATAGTAGTACGCAAAATTTCAGATGGAGATATTTCTTCGGCCATTCGAATAATTAGCTCAAGTGACACTGTTGCTAATTTTGACTCTTCAACACTTTTAGAACTGCAATCACAACACCTCGTTGCTTCTAACCAATGCAAATATCTGCTCCAGACGATGAAGCCCTTCAAGTTACAGAGTCTGATGTAATGAAAACAATTAAATCATTCCGTGTTGGATCTTCTGGTGGATTGGATTCTCTCAGGCCATCTCACATTCAAGACTTGTTGAGCCACAGTTCAGGATTTCCGAAAGATAAGCTATTATCATCAATAACATCCTTATGTAACTTTATGCTAGCAGGTAAAGTTAATCCAGACATCTGTCCTATTTTGTATGGAGCTACACTTTGTGCTCTGAAGAAGAAAACTGGTGGAATCCGACCAATCGCAATTGGATTATTTTATCGTCGTTTGGTTGGTAAACTTGGATGCTCAGACGTACGGGATCGACTGGGCAAACTATTACGTCCTGTTCAATTTGGTTTCGGTACACCTGGCGGTTGTGAAGCTGTTACTCATGCTGCTCGACAATTTATCAATTTGGACCCATCATCCAAAATATTTTTGAAATTAGACTTCAAGAACGCTTTCATCTTAATCCACCGCAACATTTTATTGGACCAAATCAAGAATATGATCCCCAATCTCTTCCCCTTTCTTAACCAATGTTACCAAAATAAAACTTTTCTATCTTTCGGAGATAGCCTGATCATGTCTGAAAGAGGAGTTCAACAGGGAGATCCTCTGGGCCCAGCGTTATTTTGTCTAGCAATCGAAAAATTAACCAAATCGTTGGATTGTGATTTTGATTGTTGGTATTTGGATGATGGCTCTATCGGAGGAGATATCGATTCAGAGCTTGATAACTTACGCACTGTCATTTCCACTTCCAAGGCTGTAGGTTTAGAATTGAATTTCAATAAATGCGAAATGTTTTCTTTGAGCACTCTGGAACCAGACGAATTGTTGAAGTTCACCTCCCTTGCACCAGGAATCACGTTCCAGGAAAAACCCAACTGGATTCTGCTTGGCGCTCCGCTATTTGATGAAGCACTTCCTGTATGCCTCATAGAAAAGCAGAAGGCTCTGTCACTCATTGCTTCTAGAATGAGTAATATTCCAACACACATTGCATTTTTCATTTTGAAAAACTGTTTGGCAATTCCAAAGTTAACATATATTATGAGATGCAGCCCGACATGGCACAGTGAAGAGCAACTCCTGGAATTCGATTCTATTTTGCGAAAAACATTGGAAGGAATAACGAATAATCATATGCAAGACAATACTTGGCGTCAAGCAACATTACCTGTTGACAAAGGAGGCTTAGGAATACGCTTGGCTGCCTCTCTTGAACTTCCAACTCATTTGTCATCTTTCAGTAGTGTTTCTCAATTAGTTTATATGATCTTACCCGATTCATTCTCAAATGTACCCAACCATCTCTTTATGGAAGGAGAGCAGAAGTGGGATTTCAAAAACCAATTCTAAATTACCTGAACTAATGAAAAAGTTCCAAAAAGCTTGGGATCGCTCACTCATTGAAATGGTTGCTAAGGATTTGCTTGTTTCAGCTATGTCCGCAAAAGAAAAGGCTCGAATCAAAGCAGTTACTTCCCACCATTCAGGAGCTCGGCTTAATGCTTTACCTGCCGCTTCACTTGGGTCTCTTTTGGATAATGAATCTTTCAGAATTTCCATAGGACTACGACTAGGTTCTTCTATTTGTGTCCCTCACACGTGCAAGTGTGGTGCTCTTGTAGATGAGAAAGGAACGCATGGTTTGAGCTGTAAATTCAGCGCAGGTCGTCATTCCCGTCATCACACAGTCAATGATTTACTGAAACGTGCATTAACAACAGCCAATATCCCTTCGATCTTAGAGCCTACAGGTGTCAGCAGAGACGATGGTAACCGCCCCGACGGCATGACACATGGAAGTTCGGAAAACCAGCTGTTTGGGATTTTACCTGCGTTGACACGGTTGCCACTTCACACGTAGTTGCTTGCTCCAAGTGTCCCGGAGCAGCCGCAGTAAATGGGGAGAAAATTAAAAGTAAAAAATACCAAAATTTACAACAACGTTATATTTTTTATCCTGTTGCCGTTGAGACTTTTGGAGTATTCGGTCCCAATGCTTTTGAATTCATTGGAGACATAGGAAGACGGATAACAGAAGTGACCAATGATAAAAGAGCAACTTCATTTTTGATCCAAAGAATCAGCATTCCGATCCAGAGGGGTAATGCCGCTTCTGTTTTGGGAACTATTCCTTCATCACGTCAACTGAATGAATTATTTTTAAATCTTCAAAGGACGATTTTTTCCATGGAGAGTTCGAATAAATCCCTTGGTTCAGTTCTTGATGATGACTTGTCAAAATCAACACGACCTTCCATATCTCCATGTAATTCTTCATCGAATAGCGTCATCTCCCTTCCACACAGATCCAGTGCCAGTAAAAATCATCGTATCAGAGAGCACAGCTCTGTTAGTTATAGCACCATCAACTGCCTAGTACACGGAAATGCCAAAATTCCTGGTTTGAATGGTCTGAAAAACATTGGAAATACCTGTTTCATGAACAGCATTATACAATGTTTATCGAACACCAAATGGTTGCTCGAGTATCTGCGAAAAGACGACTATATGAGGGATATCAACACAAGCATATCGAATATGAAGGGTGCTTTGATAAAACAATTCGCGTTAGTGATAAAAGATCTTTGGTTGGAAGATTCGTCCGATGAGGTGGTAAATACTGTTACCTTTAAAAGCCAGATACAAAAATTTGCACCTCGTTTCATGGGGTACGCTCAACAGGACGCTCAAGAATTTCTCAGATATTTACTGGAAGGTCTTCATGAAGATGTGAACAGAGTGACAGAAAAGCCCGAACCTACCATGAAAGAAATCGATGAAATATTGAGTGACCATGGAAAGGCACAGGAGTCTTGGTCAAGATATCTTAAAATGGATAACTCGAAAATTGTTGATAATTTTGTTGGTCAACTAAAATCATCGTTGAATTGTATTGCATGTGGCTATTGTTCTGTCTCTTTTGACCCCTTCTGGGATCGTTCACTTCATATTCCACAGAATACTGGCCAGCTCAGTCTTTCACAATGTTTAGACTCGTTTACCAGGGAAGAAATTTTGGACGGCGTAGAAAAACCAACTTGTTGTAATTGTAAGGAAATGATAAAAAGTCATTATCTATACATAAGTTCCCCAAAATATTAGTAATTCACTTGAAACGATTTTCGCCGATGGGGAGATTTATGGGAAAACTAAATGCCACCATTGACTTTCCTCTCGAAGGTTTAGATATGAGAAATTATGCAGCAGATAACGTAACACCGTGTCTTTACAACTTATATGCTGTATCCAACCATAGTGGAACAATATATAGCGGACACTACACGGCTTACTGTAGGCACCCTTATGCAGGCACATGGTACAAGTATAATGACTCCAGAGTATCACCGATATCCCCAAAATCCCTTATAAGTGGAGAAGCATTCGTCCTCTACTATGAGCAAGAGGACACCCAATCACACCTTTAGTTTTTCAGTTTTCCATTTTCATCCATTTGTTAAAATATCTTTCTATATCTTTAAGAACTAAATAAAATATTTTTGTAGTTTAAGAGACGCAATTCTATGTATTAATCTGTAAATATTCGAAGTATTCATTCAACCCTGTCAATGAAATTCTGATCATGATCAGTAAATTAGGATCGAATACTAAATGAAAATCATAAAAAAAACTGACAAGCTTTTATACAAATGCATTGAAATTTTCAGTAGATATTGTTTCGATTGATTTTCAGACAATTCACAGATTATTTTGAATTTTTTTGGAATTATATAATAAAATTCAGACTGAAACAGTATACCTCCATTATTTTGTTTGATAAATTAATTATAATGCTTTAGGACGTAAGCATCTTCGAGATACGTACATTTCTTTCACTGGCCATTTTACCATAACTGATTGAAGGTAGATTTTTGTAGGGCTGGTATCAGCAACCAGCATATCTTATGAGTTGGGCGTGACAGTGCTGATATAAAATGTGTACTTTTCATTACCGCATACACAAGATACCCACAGTTGTTCTATATTATTCTGATCAAGTTCACCAATTTAACTTTGTTACCGGATTTTATGTTAAGGGCTCCTCTACCTCTGCTCACGGGCCTATCTTTCTATTCAATATTCAAATGAGAATGTTCACCTTTTCAAAGCTTATATCCATTTAGAGAAACATCCTAGTCAGGTATATTCGCAGAAAGTTTTGTTTCAAATAATGCGATAATCTCCAAATTGAAGAGAGTGAGGGGTTAGTGATATTAAGATGAGCATAAGCCCATAAATTTGTAAAAGAAGAGAATCAACTACGGTTAATATATCTTGCAGCTTCTCTTGTTTTTGTCAAAGAGTAGTTAGTGAAAGTTTGGGCGCCACCTAGTTATAGACTGGGAAGTGATCGGATGACAGAAAACGTCCACGATTTATTGAATTAATTATTCAAACTTATCTCCGGATGAGTTTGTTATTTGAGATTGGAATTCATTTCTAAGCATCATTCAGAGAAAAAATGGATCTCTTGATGTGCTGAAGGCTCTCTGAGATATGAAAGAAGAGAATATATCTACTTAAAGTTGAAGTTTGTCTGGGTTAGGATGAAAAATCATAATGCATATTCTTCGAAAAAAATTTCATCAAGGAAATATACATGGTGTATACAAGCTCCATAACTGATTTCTCCATCCAAGCTTCCAAGCTATCACCTCGATTTTTCAATAGTTCCGAAAATGAGGCGTGTTCTAAAAGTGAGTTGAATCATATACAGGATGTCTCCAAGCATCGTGCATGGACCCACAGAAAAATTAATAACTTTCTTAGACTCTGTCGCATTTTTCGAAATGTAGGAGAACTCGATGTCGATATTCCATCGCCTAATACGATTTTTTTGAAATGACACATCACAAATAGCAATTAATCGACTTTTTGAAAAGCAACAGTCCATATTTCATTGCATCATTGCATGGTAATTTTCAAGAGCTTTTTGTCGAAATAGGATTTGAGGGGTCTACTTTGTGAAGTTTGCGGTATCTGTTGCGAAATAAAAATAAATTATAGTTCTTATCGGAAAAAATCAATCGAGTAGGCTGCTGTCACTTGACACATCCGTGTTATTCCAATAATTGTACAAGTTCAATTGTTAATAATGAATTTCACTCGCGAAGAATTATTGAAAATGGCGAAGCTGACAGAAATCTTTCAAAAGCAAGCAGAATCTACCATCAAAAATATCCAGAAGCAAGAACTCTAAGGGTGTCTTCATTCCAGAAGTTAAGGGATTGGTTTGAACTCACTGGTAGTGTTTCTTATACCGGAAAGGAAATTGTTGGTGGTCGGATCATTAATATTACAGAAAAATCCTCACTCAAGCACTAGGAAACTAGCAGCGGAAACGGATATTTCTCAAAGTAATGTGAACAGAATAATAGTGAAACATAAGTTCCACCCTTATCATCTCAACCTACATCAAGAATTGTATGGTAATATTTTTGCAAATAGACTTGAATTTTGTATTCAAATTGATGTCATAATTGACGAGGATTATAATACTTTAAACAAAATTATGTTTTCTGATGAAGCATCAAAATCGGAAATAATTACTGATCAAGGACTGCTGATCATTGATCACTAAAACCAATAGTCGCTTAATGTTGGGGAATGAATTATTGGAAATCACATTATTGGACCCTACTCTTTTGACAATGTGCTGAATATTGATATATATTTACATTTTATTCGCGAACATCTTCGCAGAATGTTAGAAGAAATGGATTTGATTGAACACCAAAAGAATTATGTGGTTGCAACACGATGGTGTTTCAGTGCCTAACCATAGGATAGTGCGAGAATTTTTAGCTCAACCGTATGATCTTTCCTTGGGGGTACGTGAAGAGAAGGGTTCTCAGAGATCGTCCTTGCTAGAGTTCGGGGCTCATTTACTAGAATACTAGCAGCTTGCGTGGAACATGATGGTGACCTTTTCGAGCATTCATATATAGCCTTCTCTCAAACTTTTTATATTTTTTCCTGTTGATCACCATTTCCTGATCTTGTAAAGATTACTGGGATCGATTTGTTGGAATTATAAACAGGACGTTCATAAAATCAGATGTGGAATCATCTGCGACTGAGAGATAAACTTCAGTCACTATCTTCTATCAATATTCAATTGAGAATGTTTCATTTTTCAACATTACTAGGATTGTTTTCTTTTTCGAAAAAAATTATCAACATTTCTTATTTTTCAACAAATCCCGTGAATTCAACAAAGTAGACCCCACAAAAAGCTCTTCAAAAATACCATGCAGAGATGCTATGAAATATATGATTTTGCAATTGAGAAAGTCGAGTATCTGCCATCTGTTATCTGTCACTTTCAAAAAATAGTAGTGCCGATGAAACATGCCTGCATTTCAAATGATGCGCTGGTTGAGTTATCTTGAATGGTTCCAAAGAATTTTTCTGTGGGTCTATGCACGATACTATTTTTCACAAGCTTTCATTATCACAAGCTTTTATTTAGTTTCACTTGTCAGTTAGTTCATTAGTTGGGGTCAAATCTTGCAAGTGGATTTTGACCGACTTCTAGTCGTCCGACTAATTTCAAATCTGACAGATGTTCATAATTCCGGTGACAATGCATTATGGGATTTTTGTTAGTGGCAAAAACAAAATGGTGGCTTCAATATGGTGGACGAGTTTTGTGATTATGGTCCGATTCAATTCAAGATTGGTATGTATGGGTTTTCTGGGTCGGAGATTATGAATTTTTTGTCGAAATTAATAAATTTAAGACGGCGGCTATAAGATGGAGGACGAGTTCTGTGATTATGGTCCGATTCGATTCAAAATTGGCATGCGTCAGTTTCCGCGGAATTCTACGTCGAAATTCATAAATTCGAAATGGCGGCCCCAAATTAATACTTTGACAAGTTCTTACTTATCAACCAATCACTGCCTAATCAAATTATTCGCTATCTACTTTTATGAACAGTTCGCGCGACAAGCTTTTCCAAACCAAATAATTCAACAAAAAATTATTAAATTATGGTCAGCGATGACTTAAACTCATTTATACGTTTTAGTACACGAACTGAATAAGAGCTTGTCTTTGAATTGGTTTTATATCAGTTATTTTTCTAATTTTACCCGTCCCGATGTCTGACTGTGGGTTTGTGAGAAAATCTTAAGAGTAAAATTCGACCCACTTCTCGTTTGTCCGATTATCGTGAAATTTGGCAGGTGTTCATCATTCCGGTGACAATGAATTATGGAATTTTCGCTAGGGAAAAAGAATGGCGACGAGTTTTGTGGTTATAGCCCGATTCCAATGAAAATTGGTATGTGGGGGTTTTTTGGGTCGGAGATCATGATTTTTCAGTCAAAATCCCCAAATTCTAGAAGGCGCCTCCAAGTCGGCGACCAGTTGTGATTATAGCCCGATTCCATTCAAAATTGGTATGTGGGTTGTTTTGGGTTCGAAGATTATAAATGTTTGTCAGAATTCAATAAGATGGCGGGTTTAATGAATGAATAAAAAGAATTGAATGAAAATAAAAAAAATAAACTTGAGACAAGCTTTCATACAAAGGCACTAGAAAGAAAAAAATAATTTATTTAATTGTTGTATCTAGGTTATTATATGAGTAGAGGATTCAAAAACTTGCCGCCAATATAAAATAGGTATTCTTGCGCGGCAAAAGTAAAAACTATTGCAGTTAAGTCTTGGAAACTCAGGTGCGTTATGTCAACTATTTAGTGACTTATCTAGAATAGTAACAGAAATGGGGGGGGGACAGGTGACATTGTTTTTCTCACTTTTGGACATCCATTTAATAAATAGAAATATTTTTACAATGTGCCCCATCGTCGGAACAAAGTCGTTTGAAAAAATTCAAGTCGATAGCTTGAATAGAAACAAGTTTTGGAGCTTGCACGCACCCCTGTGTCACCCTGTATCATACGCTTCATCAAGAGTATTATATATACGGTTTCATACACTACTCATCATGATGAGAAGTAGGTACTCAAGAACTGTTAGTTATGGGAAGAAGCGTTATACAGGATCCCACGATTTTGGCAGGATTCAGCAGGAATTAGACACCTCACCAACTTCATTCTCTCGAGCTTTTTGCTACTATATTTTGAACAATTAACTTGTATTTCATGTACTAAAAGTGAAATAAAATTGTTTTTTTAAAAGTCAGTTTCCGAAATCGAACTTATTTTTGGCGTAGTCGTTGTAGGATTTCGTCTAACGGTTTTGACGACAAAAATCGAGTTGGACCGGTCGGTTCCTACAGTTTGTGGTCGAAAACGGACATTTCGTGAAAGTGACCAGAGAAGACAATTCAGAAGTATTCTGCGACCGAGGACAACATCGCCCAAGTTCCAGAAACCTGGTAGAGGACCGAATTGGAAAAACAGCCGTAATTTTAAGACTTCCAAGGACCAGGGACGGACTCGCCCAAATCCCGTTGGAGTAGGATAAGAAAAAGCAATGAAAATCAGCATATTACTGTGAGTTATTTTTGCTCTCCTTCAGTACATTTTTCCTATTATCATTGGTAGTCGTATATTTGCTCTCTCCACATAATACTTTAATTTTTTTTCACGAATTCCAAGAATTTTGTTTTGAATTTATTTTTATGTCAGAAACCAAGATAAATAATTTAGCCGATTTATTTCAGAACTCGCTAACTACCGGAAATTCAGTTGAACCTATCAATATGGCACGCCCAGTGAATTATCAACTTTTGAAATTGTATGTTGACGTGATTCCAAGTAATGAAGGAAACCCAAATACATTAGGTATTTTTTTGGACAGTTGCGAAAGTTTTATAAGAACTTTTTATGATCCAGCTCATCCTCAAATCAATACATACATTTTGCGAGCTATCATTGGCAAGCTAACTGGTAGGGCTCTCAGCCTTATTGGTTCACGAATAGAATTAAAAACTTGGAAAGAAATTAAAAATGCTATCGAACTCAGTTTCGGAGATCAGAGAAATATTGATTGTTTGATACAAGATTTGATTGCTTTATTTCCATTCAAAAATGAAGCTCCTTATAATATTGGAATGCGTTGCCAGGACGCCAGAAGCCTCATTATATCAAAATCAAATTCATCAGGTTTGAACGCAGCTGAAGTAAACATTAGGCTCAAAAATTACAGTGATTTAGCACTGAAAACATTTATTAGAGGTTCAAGTGGTCAACTCCAAAATAATGTGCAACTGAGAAATCCCGATAGTTCAGAAAAAGCCATATCTCTTTCAATAGAGGAAGAAAATGTTCTCTATAGTTAACATAGGGGAAATTCCTTGAATTCACAAAATTCATTCAAACCATTGCAAAGAGTGAAACCAGTCAATCCAAAAGCCGATAATGAGATACAACCATTCAATATACCCAGATACACCTCCACATATCAAAATTATCAGCCCAATTTCCAAAACGACTCACATCAATCGAATTTTCAGGGACCACCATTTCAGAATAATTATCAAAGGCTATCCTTCCAAAATAATCCTCAGAGACTACCCTTCCAAAATAATTTTCAGAAGTCACCTCTTCAAAACAACTTTCAAAGGCCAACAATACCATATCAAACACAATTCAGACCAAATAATTTTCCGAACTAAAAACATCCATACTTTCTATCAAGACCCAATCAATTTCAAAACCAACCACAATCGATAAATCAGAATAAGCCAGAACCCATGGACACTTCGTCCGGTAACACCCGAATACAACCTCGAAAAAAATCTACGAACACTATTCATCTAACAAATGAAGAAACAGCTTATTTCGAAGAAAACAATTATCAGCTTTATAATGTAAATGATGAACTCGAACAATATCCTAACCTACCGTACTCACAACAAGACCATGAACACGATCCGCAGATTCCGCAAATTCCGCTTATACAAATTTTCACTTGGCAGAGATTTCACACGATCCCAACATAATCAACTTGAATCTTATGAATATAAAAGCAAATTTACCACACATTTTTATTCTCGAACTGAATGATTTCTTAACTGATACAGGGAGTACCAGAAGTCTAAATTAAGCTAGGAAATTTTATACCTAATTTATTCTCAATAAAAATTTCAATATACTGCCCTTGGCATAAGCTATCACAATGGAGTTATAAATATCCCAATTTTCAAGTTTTTCAGAGTTAGTGGCGTACATGAATTATATTCATTCGAGTTCAGTGAAAAATACGATGGACTGATTGGTATTGATCTGCTCCATCAGCTCAATGCTTCAATAAATATTAGTACAGAATCTATTATCACTCCATTTGTCAAAATTCCTATTATCTACAAATGCGAGAAGTCAAAAAAAGCAAGCAATTGTTTCGAAATTGCAAACTACAATATGTTGATTTCCCCAAGAACATCAAAAGTAGTCAACCTACCCGTGACTCGAAACAAAGAAAAAATCAAATACAAATGTGGATGCCCTGTTTCGAATCACTATGAATGCATTAGAAACTAAATCAGTCAATAACAACCCCGGAGATATCGTCCAAGAAACCCTAGATTACCTCCGACAGCTTGCTGAACACCCAGTTCAAGACGAACAACCCACGACATCACGAGAAATTGATAAACCCATAGAAAATACTATTCCATGCGACAAACCAACAACGTCACAAAACATAAACGAACCTGAAAATACTATTAAGATCATTTCAGATGTACAAATCAAACCTCAGAACAATATCGAAAATAATGACAGAAGGTCATCGACCCAACATTCCACTAGCAAAGAAATGACGAATAACGGAATAAAAATATTAGATGAAATCATTAATAATAAGGTCAATCAAATTATGGTTTTTCCTCAACCTCATCATAGATTGAAAATTAACCCTGAAAACTACTTACACCATAAAATAATCACCCTCGAAATTCCAGAAAATAATAACGAAGATCTCATAATTGAATTTCTGAGAGACTACACCACATCTGATGAAACATATTTTATCAATTCTCACACTGATCATTTACAATAGCTTCAGCGGAACATGCATTCAACATCCTTCGCAAAACGGACCAAAATTGATAAAAGGTTCAGAACGAGTAAATACCATATCCGATAAAGACGAACAAATTTTTCTTATGAAAAACCATCACGAGAGTGAAACAAATCATCGTGGTATCAGTGAAACTTCAGAAAGACTTAAACGCAACTATTATTGGATAGGTATGAAAAATTCAATTACAGAGTATATCAATTCGTGTGAAATCTGTAAGCGTACTGAGTACGTCAGGAGAACACCATATTCACCACTCATGTTAACGAAAACCGCTTCAAAACCGTTTCAAATCATTCACATAGATCTTTTCTTTTTTGACAAAAACATATACTTGACTCTTGTTGGTTCAATCACAAAATTTGCGCAAGCCTACCATATATAAGGGAAAACAGCCATTCATATAAGTCAAGGTCAAATTAGGTATTTTTCAGCTTTCGGAATCCCAGAAAAATTTGTTATCGATCACGGAACAGAATTCAAAAATGAAACCGTCAAAAGAATTTTAAATTTGCACAAAATTAAAATTCATTTCACCACCCCCGCACACCACGAATCAAATAGCAGCGCGGAACGATTCCACTCTACCATAATAAAACATCTCTGAATATTACGAAAAACCAATCCCGATGAAACCGAAAATTTAATGGAATATGCAATCATAGGCTATAATAACTCAATCCATAGCTCAACCAATTATACCCCATTTGAAATGACCTTCGGACACACAAACTCCAGGAATCCAAACGAAATTTTTCTACCTAACACATTTTTCAACGACTATGCGGAAAACCTCAAGGAAAAACTAGAACATTTATATCAGAAAGTTCATGAAAATCTAGACAAGACGAAAGAAAAATCAGTAGAAAAACACAACACAGAAGGGGACAGTAATGAAGATTTTCAACTAGGAAAAACAGTTTTCAAACAGAATTCCCCAAACTGTAATAAGAAAAATAATAAATTTCTTGGCCCATACGAAATCACTAAAATTTCAGACAGGAATCGTGTCGAAATCACTAGTGAACTGAAAAAAAATAGAAAAGAAATATTGCAAATCAAAGAGTTGAGAAAACCCCTTCTTGTTACAGGTGCTACGCAAGTAGTGAACTGACATCTACCCAGAATTCCATGACCTTTCCAAAAACCCTGGTTTACTTACTCTCAAACTTGGCAATGCCCAAAATAAAATTGATTACAGGTCTTTTGTTCAAATGTTCGATATAACTAATAATGTCGAAGAATTCCAATCTCTCCGAATAAAATTTCATAATTCAATAACTCTACGGGAGAACAATGTTGAGATCAAAACTGAACATCTCCTCAAAATGGAATATTATAATTCATATCATTTAGCAATGAATCTTGAAAACAAAATATCACTTCAAATGAATCAAGTGAACCCTGTAAATGATCAGCCCCGACCGAAACGTGGCCCCATGAATGGTTTTGGATCTATCACTGAAACAATCACTGGAAATCTGGTGCTGAGAAGTATAATAAAGCAATCAATAGACTCTCAAATAATCAATTGAAAATTAAAAATATATCAAATGAGCAAATAACGCTTCTTCGAAATTCTATGGATATTTTCAATAAAACCACTTAAACTCTTGCTCACAACCAATCAGCGCGAAGAAATACTGAAATTGAAAGAAGTCCAAAATATAGAAACAGATCACTTTTTTCCGATACATATTTAGATAAATCAAAAAATTGTAGCCTTTCAAACGATGTCCGATATACTTATTTTATAGTTGAACCAAATGAACTGCTTGAAGAAGTCAAATCAGTAAGTTACCGCTTATCGGAAAACAAACTACATTTTGAAACAAAATTAAAAAACGAACTCAATTTCGAGAAAATCATAGAAATCAAAAGTTTTTCGAAAGGAAATCAAACAATATTTGTCATTGAAGTACCAATTGTGAAAAAAGAAAGCTACGACTATTTCCACCTTCATCCCTTACCAATCTTCCGAGAAAAAACATTCCGAACTATTTTACCACAATCAGAATTCCTCATCCTCAATGAGCAAAATTGCATGCCATTCCACTCTGAATGCCAATAAATTCAACCCGAAGAATTTATTTGCCATGAGACTACTCCGATCCGATTGAAGGAAGTCGATGCCCCATGCGAAGTACAATTATTGAGATTCTTCAACAGTGTTTCCAACTGCAAGCCTATTCCAACCGAAATTAGCAAATTGAAAATACAGAAGATCGAACGAAGCAAATGGATCATCATTTCACCAGAACTGATAATAGCCAAACAAAAGTGCGGACTCAATAAAAATAATGTACCTCTGCAAGGAACTTACGTACCAGAACTCCAACCCCAATGTGTAGTGCAGGTGAAAGACTTACGAATACGCAGTTACCAAAATTCGCGAAGTGACTTTGAAGACATTGAACTGCCAAAACTAAGAATTGACATATACAAAAATTAAAATTCTCAAATCGACTTCAAACCTCTGCAATTGAACAGAATCAATCTTGATGAAGTGAAACACATCAAAACCTCTTCAGAAGTGCAACATAAAAAACTCAACGGACTTTTAGAGGACCCGGTTCACTTCAACAACATTAGTGTCTGGACTATTATTATCTATATTTTCATTTTTATTATAATGGTGTACGTTCCAGCCCACTTTTATCTAAAAAGGATCAAGAAAAGAAGACAGCCACAAAACAGCACAGAACTTCAGGAGATCCCCAGAAGCACATCTTCAAATCCTGTTGCAACCCCCAGGATTTCACTCTAAGGGCGGAGGAGTTATGGGAAGAGCCGTTATACAGGATCCCACGATTCCAGCAGGAGTCAGTGGAAATTAGACACCTCACCGACTTCAATAAAACCAAGAGAAAAGCATTATCCCGGCTTTTTGCTACTAGTACTGAAAGTTCCTTCAAATGAAATTGTTTTTCAAAAAGTCATTTTTTGAAATAGAACTTATTTTTTGTCGAAAGGAAATATGGGGAGTGGAATATCAGTTATAATTCCAGTTCTTTCCTGAAATCTATATGATACGTAAATTATAAATGAATAATGAATATAATGAGAATCTGTTCGTAGTTGAAGTTTTTTCTCTTCATGGAAGTGAAAAAAAAAGTTCTCACAGAATAACATTAGTCGATTCAACGAAATGGCTCCATTTTATATTCTATTATTTTCCCATTGCTGAAATTGCATCAACTGCTTTGGTCAATCTGATCCATATCATTGTGTTTCCATAAAATATAGATGGATGAAACCTCAGATATCCTCGAATTCCTCAAATTTCTCAGGGATTCGTGGCTTTACTGTAGTCTGCTTTACAAGGAGGGGGACACAATATATATATTCTCCCATGATCAATTAAGCCATGCATGGAATATCTTCAATCGAACGCCTCAATGCCATTATGAAGTTTGTACTACTCCGAACTATAAATACCAAGATTCCAGCTTGGTAAATCAATGTTAATATGCGAAAGCAAATGAAAACCGAGCTTTCAAACGGTCATTACAAAATTGATATTATCGAGATCATTGCAATCGATTGACCGAGTTAGAAAATGGATCCGCTTCTCTTGACCACCAGTATTCTACTCCGGCGTAGGTGTTTCTCCAACCGTCTCAGAGAAAGTATTCCTGATAAGAAGTAACCATTGCGCTAAAGTCCAATAACAAATAGTTCAGGAGATATTAGCCAATGATACTGGAAAATAAATATTGATTTGTTGTTGGGTGGACTGTCGCATTTTTGACTGGTTTGAGTCATATTCGAAGAAGAAAATAATAGGTAGAACTTGAAAAGAGACGATAGTGAGATCCGTTGCCTTGAGTACGCCTTTGGACGTCCCACAGGGTAGTATTCTTGGTCCAATTTTGTTTATTATATTTATTAATAATATAAATAAGAATATTTCAGATATAATATCATATAGACAAGCTTTGCAAATAACTATCTAGAGTAACATATGCCATAAGAGTTCTCGAAAAGTGTTGATCCTGAAGTACCGATAACTGTATATTACGCAAATTTTTATTCTATTAGGAGAATAGTCATTTGAACCCGAAGTGAACAGAATTTTTCTACCGCAAAACAGTTCCCTATACAGTAAGATAAAATTTTATAACAATCTTCCGCAAAATATAAGAAATATTGAAGTTTGTAAAAAAATTATCTTATATAGAGCCCTATGATATCAAGCAATATTTGCCCACTTCAAAAGATCAAATATGTGTAAAATGTGTGTTGATCTTTCAAATCATACCTTATGATTTTTGTTGTTATGATGTATTTCTCAGACAAATAATTGTCACTGTTTTGTATGAAATCAATATATCTATCTCACATATATGTATGTCCGCCATTCTTTAGAAAAGTATTCAATCACTTTGAATACAATTATATACAGACCCAGACAAAAATCTAATGCTATATTTTTATGTATAATATATTGAATTTTTTAACATTGTAATGATAACATCACTATAGATTTTACATTTCAGGTTGTAGAAGTGTTGAAATGATGGAAGAAAAATATCACCATATTGCAACTGATTCAAAAGATGAATCGGATATTTTTTTCATGTATGGTGGTTACAATTATGGATTCAAACATTTTTCTATAGTTTTATTCAATTTTTGTACACTTGGTCTGTATCAACTTTTTTATGCAATTTATAAAAACAGTTCTTGTTCTGTGCTACAAAAGATCTGGTTTCACTTCTCACATGAAAATTAGTTTTCTCGCTGCACTTTGGATTTGAACAGAATTTTTGAGGTCCGACTTCGGTAGTGGTAGGTGTTGCCTCTTCTACATAATTTTCTTAGCTCAGTGGTGGGGTAGATCGGGGAGATGATGCCAATGAAAATGAAAAACCTCTTGCTTTTTCATGTGGTGGGTATACATTCTTATGATATAACTCAATACATGGGATAATGGAACAATTATTAGATGCAAATCTTCTTCCAAATATGGTGAAAAAAATGAATAAAAAAGAAAGAATATGCGTCTTAGTTGAGATATTTTATTGTGATCTCAGATATGAAAATAAATGAATGTTTAATGTTAAAACACAGTCATTAGGCATATTCATATGTCTCTATTGGTAGAAAAAAAACAATTCGTTTCTGATTATTCCACAAAAACTATAATTAACATAAACTATTCCTGACACTTCTATTTGGAAAAGAACAAATCAAATATACCATATTTGATACACTTGAAATGATATGAGATCATTAGTACTATCAAGTTGTTCGGAATGAAATAAAGAGAAATGGAACCATTTTAATCAACTTAAAAAAGGAGATTCATTCGAAATTTGTGTAAAAAATTGTCTTTTTCACCGTTTCACATACTTTGGTATTTTGACATTGCCTATTTTTCTTAATAATTCTTCAATGTGATTCTATACATTCAATTTTGATAATATAACAAATGCGCATATCAGATGTTCCATACCTTGAACTATTTTGAATTTCAAACCCACAATCATCAACATTTCAGGTGGACTTCCAGTTATCCTATTTTTTTAAATGATTTGAACTATATATATATAGACATTTATATATATATATATATATATATATATATATATATATATATATATATATATATATATATATAGTTTTTTCAGTGTTGAAACATCATGTTAAACGACAACAACGAACAAGAACAAACACATTGCATCGTTGTTTTTTATTAACATATCTTTCAGCCCCAAAAAATCCCTGAAGAAGACTGTGGTCACAATTGAAACTTGGACATGTATAAATCATTATTTGAAATAATATCATCGTTTTCGATACGAACCAAACCCCCAAGAAACAAGAAACTCAGAGGAAAGCCACTGTTTTCACAAAATGGAGAGGAATATTCAACAAAGAATAGCAATTCCCAAAGTCTTCTCCATGATAGTTCAATATAAACTAAACTAAAGATTGGTAGATGAAGAGCAGAAAACAACTACTTTGCTAATACCACGCAGAATGTTCAATGATATATGTTCGACATCCCTGCAATAATTCATATGAATAAATAATAAATTGCAAATTTTTTGTTCTAAAAGACCGGTTTCGGGCAGTTGGAGTTTCTTTCTGTCACCAGGTCCGTTTCGCAGGTGAATTTAAAATTCACCTCGTGAACATGTACCCATTTCTGACAAAGCATGGCTGTGTCGATGTTTAATTCAGTCCCGCTTCAGCTGGAGATCTTCGGATATTTGGCTGGGTCTGCCCTATACTGATGAGGGCCAACAGTTCGAAACCGGTCTATGGGTGTCAGGCGAGACTGATTTTAACTTAACACAATCATGTTTTTTAGAAAGAAACATTTGCATTTTATTCATATGAATTATTGCATGGATGTTGGGCAGATATCATTCAACATTCTCCGTGGTATTAGCCAGGATATTAGTTGTCTTTCAAAAATAATACTACTTATCATTGGAATAGAGAGAAATAATACCTGAGTGCACTGTCCAACAATTATATCTAGCGGTATCTTTTAGTGGAAAATGGAATAATCTCAACGAAGGATTATTTCGGGTTGAAAGCTCACAATTTGGCAGGCACATTTATGCACAGATATCTGAAAAAAATAATAATAATTACTTATTTACCTACAAATACTTGTGAAGTAATATGCACTCAACACTCCACAAGAAAAATTAGGAATGACCACTGGAAGGGAAATTTTATTAAAAGTTTCTTTCGCTTGGGCTGACACCAATAAAGATTGTATTCTCAGAATATAATTTTGAATGGATTATTGATCTTTTCAGTAGCTTACACATCAGATTGAATACCAATTTGAAAATTCATTCATTCTGTGCCGTATCCCAAGAAGCCATTGTGTTTTGTCCAACAGGTATCAACTTATTTAGGAAGAAAATGAATGAGGAGAATATCAAAGTTTGGAAATTCATAGAATATATAACATCTTCATCAATGCAGTTTCGAGCAAATGAAATTTAAAATAGGTAGGCAAGTGGTCTTTTGAATCTATTGATTTTTATATTTCTTTCATTAAATAAATACACAACATAACCTTACCGTTCGTAACAATGCTATTTCTGATACCAAATATATTCCATATTCGTAATAATTTTTTCATAATATAACTTTCTTCAGTGACTTAGGTAGAGTAATTTCCCAATATCCCAAATAAATGAATATTCTGTTTTTACCTTTATATTTTCCGAACTTTCCTTTCCAATTTTCCTCACAAATGTTTGTCTCATAAAAGTTTATACATTACAGAAGTTCATACTGAACAGACGATCACTTAATAATGGAATACTGAATTCCGCAAAAAATAATCATATTTCACTATCAAATTCAAATCATTAACTGAATGCAAATGGCATGGCAGGAAGCAGAAACGGGGAATATTGTTATTATTCCAATTTAATCCCTCAAGGTCAGGTCGCTTTGAGGCCCACATACCTGAATTTGTTCCATCCCACTCGGATATATCATTTTCTGGGGATCATTCGACTAACGCCATCTACGAATGGACCCCATTTGTCTCCAATTTTTCCGCCGTTTGGTTGACTGACTGGTGGCAATTCATTGAAGCGATTTGCACTGGATGTCGCTGGATCAAACCCAAATTAAATAAATGAATATCTGAGAACTGGAAATAAGCAGTAATATCATAGGATACGGTAATTGAAGAATTCAAGAAAATTTGTTATATGCTGAAATATTCGAAATGCAACACCAATTCCACTCATTCTGATAAGTTTAAGGAATATTTGTTTGTTTTTTTTCCTTAAGTTTTGAATTGGTTCTCAGTCATTATTATATTTTTGCTTTCACGCTTTTGGTTCAAATAGTCTTCAATACTTCCAACAGTTTCAATCGAATGATAATATAGGCCGAATTGGTCAGATCAAGCAATTTTTCACTCATTCATTGGCAGCATTTCTTCGAACACTGAATATCTCCGGAACTGTCCATTCGAAATATGTCATTCATTAGAATAGTGTAGAACCAGAAAAAAGCTTTTGTTCCCATCAAAAAATTTGTTATGTAATAAATCAAAAAGCTGGAATTGATATTATTTCAGAATATTGAATTATTTGGATTGAAACATTATAGTGATTGAAAATAAAAGGCGTTAGTCGAAATTATGAGAAAGTCGTTATCTCGGAGCTGAACAGCCATCTTTGGAGGCGTCATTCATTGCTTGAATTGCCAACTTCCTATAATCCCAAAATTCATCGGGAAATTCAGAGAAATTATATATATTATATATATATATATATTTATATATATATAGTTTCCATTTGATTTTTATTCAGCCTCTACCACGTCAATCCAAACAATAAAGGTAAAGGGTGGAGCTTGCCTTCTGTATACAATATGTGCCTAATACGTAAAGTAATGCCCACAGCCTCATCGCAATGAACATTGTATCAATACCCAGTCAACCAGTCAGTAAGTGCAACAGAAGTGAAGTATCTTAAAGAGCTACTGAGGCATAAAGACTTCATCATAAACTGCCAGCAAATCACATTCAGCAGCCTACAAGATCAAATGGATCTTATGAAAGAAACGAATCTCAAACATGAAGCAAGGTGAGCCACCCATGGTGACATCTAACACCACTTATCGTAACAAAGCTATTCCTGTCGCTACTCTGACCCAGGAAGAACGAGTACCCACTACCATTGTCTAAGTCTGAAGATATATCAGTCAACCAAACGGCGGTAAATTTGGATTCAAGTGGGGTCCATTCGTAGATGGCGCTAGTCAAATGATCCCCAAAAAATGATATATCCGAGTGA
Source organism: Gonioctena quinquepunctata (assembly GCA_018342105.1). Classification (NCBI taxonomy): domain Eukaryota; kingdom Metazoa; phylum Arthropoda; class Insecta; order Coleoptera; family Chrysomelidae; genus Gonioctena; species Gonioctena quinquepunctata. The sequence continues at coordinate 686,926 of JAFIRS010000178.1, forward strand.
GATGGAATTCACCTTAGAGCGACCTGACCTTGAGTGGTTAAACTGGAATATTAACAATATTGTGTTTCTGCTTCGTTTCATGCCATTTGCATTCATTTAATAATTTGAATTTGAAATCGTTGATAGTGAAATACGATAAATTCTTATGGAATTCGGATTCCATTATTGAGTGATTGTTGCTTGTTGTGTGTAATTTTATAAGACAAACATTTAAAAATTAAAGAACGAAATATTCATTTATTTGAGATATTGAGGAATTACTGTACCTTTAGAAAGTTATATATTATGAAGATTCTTATGAATATCGATAATATATTTAGTAGCAGAAATAGCAGTTATAACGAAGAGTAAGGTTATATTGTGTATTTATTTATGAAAAAAAAATATAAATGTTAATAAGTTCAGAAGACCACTTGCCTATACCTATTTTTAATGTTATTTGCTCGAAACTGCATTAATGAAAATGTTATATATTCAATGAGTTTCCAAACTTTGATATTCTCTTTATCCTCAGATAATATTAACGGATATAAAACACTTTCTTTCTAAATAAGTTGATACCTGTTGGACAAAACCCAATGGCTCCTTGAGATACGGCCCAGAATGAATTAATTAATTTTCGAATCGTTATTGCAATGAATCTGCTGTGTAAGCTACTGAAAAGATCAATATGACATTTAAAATTATATTCTGAGAATACAATCTTTATTGGTGTCAGTCCAAGAGAAAGAAACTCTTAATAAAATTTCCCTTCCAGTGGTAATTACTATTTTTTCTTGTGGCGTGTTCAGTGCATATTATCTCACAACTATTCGTGGGTAAATAAGTAATTATTTTTTACATTTATTTTTCAGATATCTGTGCATAAATGTGCCCGCCAAATTCTGAGCTTTCAACCCGAAATAATCCTTCGTTGAGATTATGTCATTTTCCACTAAAAGATACCGCTAGATATAAATGTTGGACAGTGCACTCAGGTAATATTTCTCTCTGTTCCAATTATAAGTAGTAATATTTTTTAAAGATAACTAATTTCCTGACTAATACCACGGAGATTGTTGAATGATAACTGCTCGACAGCCATGCAATAATTCATATAAATGAATATTAAGTTGCAAATGTTTCTTTCTAAGAGACATTATTGTGTTTAGTTCAAATCAGTCTTGCATGACACCTATAGACCGGTTTCGAGCTATTGGCCCTCATCAGTATAGGGCAGACCCAGCCAAATATCCGAAGATCTCTGGCTGAAGCGAGACTGAATTGAACACCAACACAGCCGTGCTTAACACGTTTGCCACCACAATGTTGAATCAAAAATGTCCCCCTGGGCCAAGTGGCTAATATTACTACTGGGGTGCGTGAGACACGGCTCCCGTGTCTCGCGGTCCATACGCAGAAACTCACAACTGCCCGAAACCGGTCTATAGGTGTCAGGCGAGACTGATTCAAACTGAACACAACCAGGTCTTTTGAAAAAAAAATTGCAATTTAAGTAATATTCATATATATGAATTATTGCATGGATGTCGAGCAGATATAATTCATCATTCTGCGTGGTATTAGCCAGGGAAGTAGTTGTTTTCTGCCCTTCATCTACCAACCTTTAGTTTGATTCATATTAAACTCTCATGGAGAAGACTTTAGGAGTTGTTATTCTTTGTTGAATAGTCCTCTTCATTTTGCGAAAACAGTTGCTTTCCTCAGAATATAATAAGTTTCTTGTTTCTTGGGGGTTTGATTCGTATGAAAAATAATGATTTCTTTTCAAATAATGATTTATTACATGTTCAACTTTTCAATTGTCACCACAGTCTTCTTGGGGGATTTTTTGGTGCTTAAAGTTATGTTAAAAAACAACGATGCAATGTGTTGGTTCTGGTTCGTATTTTTCAATAACTTTTAGCGCCAAAAAATCACTGAAAAAGACTATAGTCACAGTCGAAACATGGATCATTTCCGATACGAACCCAACCACTGAGAAACAAAACACTTAATTATATATATATATATATATATATATATTATATATATATATATATATATATATATATATATATATATTTATATTCAATATATAAAAAAAAGAATAACTGGAAGTCCACTTGAAATGTCGATGAATGTAGGTTTTAAATTCAAAATAGTTCAAGGTATGGAACAATTGATATGCGCATTTGTAATATTATCAAAATTGAATGTATGAAACTACATTAACAAATTATTGAGAAAAATAGGAAAAGTCAAAGTTTGTGAAAAGGTGAAAACCACAATATTTTACCTAAAAATCTCCTTTTTTAAGTCGATTAAAATGGTTCCATTTCTCTTTATTTCGTTCCGAATAACAAGATAGTACTAATTATCTCATATTATTTTAAACCGACGAAACCAAAAAGGAGGAGGGTCTCTAGTCGATGCGTATATTTTTTTTTATGTATGACCACCCATAACTTTCTACTGAGAAATCTGATTCCGATTACTTTTCCTTCAGTGGATAGGGTTCACTTCGGAGTTGGTCCCATTTTGATTTAAAAGATGAAATCCACCCCTAAGGGTAGCAACATGAAGGATATTAATCACTCACCCTCTGGATTATGGTCCGTTAACCGATTCTATCAGGCATAACTTTGTACTGGGTTCTTCGATTTGGATTTTTTTTTATTGAATAGGGTATACCTCATAGTTGGTCATATTTGGATTTCGGATGGAATTATCCATCCTAACGGTAGAAAAATTGGGAATAATTTATTTTTCACTTGTGAACATCAAACACATATGTAGTTGACAATAACAGATCGCTAATGTCATTATTTTTGTTCTCCTACATCCGTCACAATCATTATATTCTATGAGAGGGTGGAATGATATACAAAGTTATGAAATAAACCAACTAGAACATCAAAAATAATTTATATAACAACAAATAGTAAAAGTAGATAATCATATTATTCAACTGGCAATAGTTGAAGTAAGGTGGGTAAGTAAGATTTTGGAAGTAATCAAAAACAAGTAGGTAGTGATTAGTAGATTTCAGCCACAAAAAATGGAAAAATAAAAACTTTTCAACAAAAAATTGTCTCAATAACTAAGCTACTGAACTAATGAATGTAACTGATGCCATCATTTTACGCCTTACCTAATTAATTTGCTTGTTTGTTTGGCGCCGACTCAAAAGTAGTTACTTATAAGTGTATCAAATATGATATATTTGATTCATTCTCTTCCAAATAGTAATGGCAGAAAAAGTTCATGTAAATTAGAGTTTTTGTGGAACAATCAGAAAACGAATTGTTTCTTTTTTTACCAATAGAGCAATATGAATATGTCTAATGACTTTTTTTTAACATTGAACATTCATTTATTTTCATATCACAATGAAATATCTCAACTAGTAGGCAAATTTTTCATTTCTTATAGATTTGGTTCACCATATTTGGAAGATTTGCATCTAATCCATTATCCCATGTATCGAGTTATATCATGAGGATGTATTTCGATCAGTATGCATACCAGAAAAAACGCACGAGATTTCTCATTTCCATTGGCATTATCTCCTCGATCCACCACTGAGCCATCAAAATTGTGCGAGGAAGAGGCAACACCTACCCTACTGAAGTCGGACTTCATAAATTCTGTTCAAATACAAAGTGCAGCAAAAAAACTAATTTTTATGTGTAACCAGATCTTTTGTAGCACAGAATAAGAACTGTTTTAATAAATTGCATAAAAAAGTTGTGGAATAATCAGAAATGAATTGTTTTTTTTCTACCAATAGAGACATATGAATATGCCTAATGACTGTGTTTTAACATTAAACATTTATTTATTTTCATATCTGAGATCACAATAAAATATCTCAACTAAGACGCATATTCTTTCTTTTTTCTTCATTTTTTTCACCATATTTGGAAGAAGATTTGCATCTAATAATTGTTCCATTATCCCATGTATTGAGTTATATCATAAGAATTATACCCACCACATGAAAAAGCAAGAGGTTTTCCATTTTCATTGGCATCATCTTCCCGATCTACCCCACCACTGAGCCAAGAAAATTATGTAGAAGAGGCAACACCCACCACTACCGAAGTCGGACCTCAAAAATTCTGTTCGAATCCAAAGTGCAGCGAGAAAACTAATTTTCATGTGAGAAGTGTAACCAGATCTTTTGTAGCACAGAACAAGAACTGTTTTTATAAATTGCATAAAAAAGTTGATACAGACCAAGTGTACAAAAATTTATAAAAATATAAAAAAATTGTTTGGATCCATAATTGTAACCACCATTCATGAAAAAAATATCCAATTCATCTTTTGTATCAGTTGCGATATGGTGATATTTTTCTGCCATCATGTCATCACTTCCAAACCTAAAATGTAAAATCTTGTAACGAAGTTACTAGGGTTCTATGTATTTACAATAGTTTTTCATTCATTTCAACAGTCTCCCAAGCTCCGTGTGGAAATAAAGGAATAAAAGCCCTATCTCCGTTAGTAATAATCAGAAAAATATCGTTCTTGTCCGACATAAATTCGCGAAGCATGAATTACACATTTCGTAATAAATAGCCCTCCCGAATCGATTACGTAGAACACATCGGAACACATAGCGAAACAAAGCAATCGTACGTCACCCACCCCACTCTGAAGCTAGAGCGCTTGAGTCGAATGCAAAACTCGAGAATCAAAAGCTTTGTTCGACTTCGAACAATTACTGTTCTAGAACTGTCAGGAGTTTGCGCAGTAGAATTGGTCGCGTTCGGGTTCTGTTGAACTGTTCTAGGACTGCCTTGTTACGCGTTCGGGTTTTTCTCAGGATCGTCCTGGAACGGTCCTAGAACTGTGAGAACTGTCCGAAATCAGTACCTCTCCTCGAGCAAGATCTGTTCTGGGTCGTTCTGGGATTTTTTTGACGCATGCTCAATAGCATTTGCCATAAGAAGGAGAGCGATCATTTGTTGATAACCTTAAACCTAATTTGATATTATCATTCATATCATTTATTTGATAGTAGTGGTGAAGAGTTCCTTGCTGAAAATATTGTACCTAATGTGATGATTCCCGAACTTTTGTTAGACAAACTTAAAAATGAAGGTTACGTTGACGAGACATTACCATTATATTCAGCATTGAACATTTCAGGTGGGTCAAAATTCATGTATAAGTATTATCTAGAAAATATTAGTGCTCTGTACAACATGTTGAAAATCTAGCTACAAATGCTATGATGGAATATATTTACCAATAATTTTTCCTAAAATGCTCATATTATATATATTACAGTATTTTTTCCTTTTCAGGGTTTCTAGAGATATTGTCAATAGACTCAAAGGAGGAGCTTCGGAATATTATTCCAAAAAAAATGCAGGCCTTAAACGAATAGGCAGTGAGAAATGTATTTTGGTCTTTTATGGTTTGTCAGCAATGAGTGAACTTCATTTAGATATGTGCAGAGTGTTCATCGAATATACTATGGGGGTTGTTTGTGATGCGATTTCGTCCATCTGAAGTGCAGAAAAATTGAATTTATTTGCCACTTTGCAAGAGCGTGCTGCGTGTTACATAATATGTGCATGGACGATCTGATTCTCAATGAATTACACCAGAAGTTGGTTTGAATTGAAATTATTGCCTTTTATTTTCCATTTTAATTTTTAACATTGAATGTGTCTGTTAATTTTAATTTTTTTTTTTTCAAAATTCCTATTTAATTTTTTTTTTCATATATACCTCAATAAAACACTATATTTGATTTTATATTTTATTATAATTCCTGTACTGGTAGATCAGAAGTAAATAGATTTCAGTACCTGAAGTAGATATAAATATTGGAAACCAAAAGGTCTTTTTAACAAAATCTCAAAATAACGTTTATATAAATGTGTTTCATGTTTGAGATGAAAATAAACACACAATACATTTATTCCTAATAACACAATAATTCAGTCAGGTACAAAAAGTATACCTATACAGTTGTGCAAAGTGGATATATTATTGAACTTTTCCATTATTTTGATTATGAAAACAGTATCCTGTACAACAAAAAGTTGTGGATACAAATCTGAAGCTTTCAAATCAATGGAACATTTAAAATTGTTACCACTGATACAAAAAGGGAAAAATATTCAATAAAATAACAAGAAAGTTATTATAAAAAAACTTATCCAAAGATATAAAATACTATATGAATACAAATTTAAAAAAAAAACTCCGACACAATAAAAATCATAAAATGAATCTCATATGTAAATATGTACTCTGACTAGCATAAACTTCACTACTGTATGACTAGCAAAAAGCAATAATTATTCCTTACTACCGGAGTAAATCATTGTGCTTTTGTTTTTCTTCCAGCCTATTTTGCAATATTTAGCTTTTCCTTCTTCCTTTTGTCATAACAAGACCTCATATCATTTTTTAGCTCTACCAAAATGTCATTACGTTTCTGATATGTGCAGCCAGGAAAAAGCTTATGTTTCACTTGCAATCTTTTTCGACCTGTGGGGGATTTCGTAACAATGAGTATTTGTTCTCATTTTCGGGAATTGAAATGCAGGGGACCACAGTAGAACTTGAAGGTTCTGGTGGTGTTTCCCTAAAATTGCATCACCTAGTCGGATATTTTTCTTTCTTTCAAAAATGTCATCCATTTTGCTTTCAAATTCAAAGCTTTTCATTTTCCCTCTGCCTGTTCTCCTGTTATTGTCAACAAGCTTTTTGTATGTCCTCTCTAATACTTTGAAACGATTTTCGTATTTATTGGAAGAAATTGTGATTTTATATTGATTAGACATTTCTCTTCCAACCAATTCCCATAATTTCTTCATATATTTCACCTCGAAGGTACCTTTTCTTTTTTATATAATTGGTACAGCTCAAGGAGCTTCCAGAGTTCTTTCTCTATAGAAATATTCATCTCCATCCTGGGGACCATCATTTTATTTTGAAAACAGAGCAATTCGTCCATACTGAAATCTGAATACAAAATTAGATCTCTGACAAAAGGGACCATTATGTACACACCTTCACCTGAAAGTTTCATAAAGATTGAAAAAAATATTGGTTGGTTTTTCAATACAATAGGGCTATGTTATTTTTAATATCTCTTGTTTTCTACTCTCTCTCTCTCTCTCTCTCTTGTGCTGTCCTTATTCATTGGATCACAGCCGCGTTCGAGTTTTCACGAATCGTGAACCGTTCTCAAACAGTCCTAGGATTCGAAACGAGTGCGCACTAGTTCTGCGCAGTTCAAGAACGATTCTTGAACCGTTCAGAAATTGGAAGTCGAACAAACCTAAAGTCTCCACGAAGATTGAATTCATTCACGTACGAGCCAACAGTCCGATCGCCACGCAGAGAAATAGCCCAGCCGTCGCCACCGAGAACATGACACGGTGTCCGACCAGCCGTTGACGTCACGAAGGAGGGGAGGCCGATATCGTGGAAATTGGATCCAAGGCGCTAGAAAGCAGTGAGTCGTTCCGGAGCAGCGAAGCCAGTCAACACGCCAGGGAGAGGAGCAGAGCCAGGCCCGAGAGAGACCACGAGAACACCCGAAGTTGTACTTGGTAATTATTCGCAGGAAGGTACAAGGTATTGATAAATGTTGATGTCGCTCGCGATCGGTCCGCGCATCGATTTAATCTAACTAGTAGAGGGGGAAAAGTTTGCCGAAGTGTATTTCAGAACACAAGAACTTGGCAGTACCGTTCGAGAAGCCAGAGTGACCACCACGCGAGTAAAAATAGTTTAGTAGCCGTGAACGGGAGTTCCAAAATCGGTGAGAATATCAATTCTATGAGTAAGCAGTAGTGACAGGTTTCGTAAGTGGGTACCTTTGTCTGAATAAGCTCGAGTAAGGAAAGCCGCGATGAGAATTGGAACTTAGTCGAAAGATGGGAAAACTGTCAGTTGGGTTGTAAGGCACTAATGAGGGCCTCGCCACACTAACAGTCGTGTAGGTTAGAAGCCAGAAAGCCGGGATGAGGATTTGAACTTAGCCGAAAGAGGCAAACACTGTCAGTTGGGTTGCAAGGCACTCGTGAGGGCCTCGCCACACTAACAGTCGTGTAGGTTAGAAGCCGGAAAGCCACGATGAGAATTTGAACTCAGCCGAAAGAGGGGAAAACTATCAGTTGGGTTGCAAGGCACTAATGAGGGCCTCGCCACACTAACAGTCGTGTAGGTTAGAAGCCGGAAAGCCGTGAAACTAGTTTGTAAATTAGCCGAGGGAGAAACAAACTGTCAGTGGACTTGCAAGACACTATTAGGGCCTCGTCCCACTAACAGCCGCGTAGCATAGACATTCGGGAGACCGTCGATAGGGGATTCACCGTATTCAGGGAATGTCAGGAAACACTAAAGGTCCTCACACACGCACGACGCCAAACTGCTCACTCCTCTCATATGTATGACCGTTCGTAAACTTACCAGTAGTGACTCGCTTTGCTTTAATGTTGATATACCGTGTTTGCACCCCGTCCTTTTGAGCTTTTATACTACAGTTTGAATCTTTTCCCGCATGAGCTTTGAGTAACTTGCTATAACCCCTTAGTACGCTTGACACACCTTTCCACTTCTATAGTATAGCTTGCCTTGCTATTTATAGTCCTGAAGGCTACCGACAGCCACATTGTAAATAGTAGTAGATAATAAATTGTTATGGATGACTTTGAACTGACCTTTGTTTTCATTTAATACTTGATTCAGAGCTTCAAGTTAAACAACTGATTGTGCAGTCAGCACCCAGGTACGAAACCCAGCTAGGGGCAATTGAAGCCTGCCCTTCTGACAACACGTCCATACTATACTGACCCGTGGAGTGTTTATTTTCTTCACTGAGACTTCCCGGAGCAAAAGTGGCCTCTTTCACTATAAAGCTAAAGGTGGCGCCCGAGGAAATTTTAGAGTTTGATAGGAAAGCGCCAAGGAAAGGAAAAAGGGGGAAAATACCCTAACAATATATAGTGTGGTTTTGATTACAATATTAAAAAATTCAATATATTATATATTTTAAATAAAAATATAGCATATGACTTTTCTCTGGGTCTGTGACAAAACCATGCAAATAATTGTATGCAAAGTGATTAGATAGTTTTCTAAAAAATGGCAGTCATACATACATGTGAGATAGATATTTATTCCATATACAACAGTGACAATTATTTGTCTGGGAAATACATCATATCATGGAATATGATTAGGTCTAATTTGAAAGAATAACACACATTTTGAAAATATTTGATCTTTTGAAGTAGGCAATTTTTCTTTACGTACTTTCTACAAGTCAGAAAATATTGCTTGATATCATAGGGCTTTTTCCATATAGTTTTATAAATATGAGGTTGATGATATATTTCAAAATGATCTGGATGATTGATTCATTAGAAATTAATTCAAAAATATAGATTGCTGGTTTGGCCAATACTTTGTATGACTTGAAGATTTCTCTGCAGGAATCTTTTAAGCATTTTCTTCAATATTCTGATTACTTTTTTTGCGATAGAAAAATTCTGTTCACTTCAGCCTCAAATGACTATTCTCCTGAAAAATTTGCATAGTATACAGTTATCGGTACCTAAGGATCAACACTTTTTGAGAACTCTTATGACATACGTTACTCTAGATAGTTTATTGCAAAGCTTGTCTTGGCAGAAATGTACATTATTGTTGGAAGCAATTTTCGCAAATGCCACAAAATTCCAAACTTTGTGCATTTTTTCTTGAAATTCTGCTATGACAAACAGTCTACGTATACATTTGCAACTCTATAAAATGTCGGGTAAACCGGGCAATAGAATATTATCAATTGAGTCGATTTTCGCGGATGACACAAAATTCCAAACTTTGTGCAATTTTTTCTCAAAGTTCTGGAATGGCGAACAAGTTTATCTGTGAATTTGCAACCCTATAAAATTTCGGGAAAACAGGGCAATAGAATATTATCAATTGAGACGATTTTCGCGGATGACACAAAATTCCAAACATTATGCCAATTTTTTCTCCAAGTTTTGGAATGGCAGCCCTATGAACCGTCGGGAAAGCAGTGCAATGGAATATTGTCAATTGAGTCGATTTCCGCAGATGACATAAAAATTCCAAACTTTGTGCATTTTTTTCTCAAAGTTCTGGAGAGGCGAATAAGTAGACGTATGAATTTGCAAACCCATAAATCGTCAGCAAAGCAGGCAATGGAATATTATCAATTGAAGCGATTTTCGTGAAATGTTAAGCTTTCTGCAATTCTTGCTCAATAATTGAACCCGATCTGGTGGAATCGACTTTCATTATCAGAGGATGAATATTCAAGGACCAAATTACCGAAGCCGGTCATTTTCTCGTCCTTTTAAGCGAATTGTCAAGTTATATCGGCATTTTCATGATACCCGATAGTGAAATTAGACGATTCCACCGAATGGTTATATCAGATGATAACACTGTATAGTTCCAACACATAGTTTTACTTGATAATTATCAATGAAACAATAGAGTTCACATTAGAGAATACTGTACTTCGAACCGAGATCACAAACTCACAAATTTGCTTCATATGTGCTTGAAGTTGAAATATAGTGATAAAATATTATGTATGCATAGTTTTTCCTAGAGGAATATTCTATTGCCCGATTTTCCCGACATTTTATAGGGTTGCAAATTTATACGTGGACTTGTCTGCCATAGCAGAACTTCAAGAAAAAATTGCACAAAGTTTGGAATTTTGTGGCATTTGCGAAATTTGCTTCTAACAATATTGTTCATTTCCGCCATCTTCCGGGATGCTGAAAAAGGTGCAAACTCAATTGGCGACTCAAAATTATGCCACCAAAGTTTGCAAAGCACGAAAACAATGTTTGCAATTTCGTAAACCTGAAACTTGGCCCCTGAGACTGTTTTTAGGTTATCCATAATTTTTTGATTTCCGTACACATGACAAGTTTGAAAATTTAAAGCATCTTAGGGGTGACGGAACCATTATTGATTTTTGTTCAACAGCTCAAAATTCGTCATAAATGATTTGAGTCCAGATTTAATGACTGTTTCGAAGATTTTTGCAAAGTTTGTAATCAAGGATATTGGTCTATAATTGGAAACAACTTGTTGACAGATATTTTATGTTCAGGAAGACATATACCTTTTTCAAGGTTGATGACGAATTGCATTGGGAAATATATTTCTCTAGATATTTCTTTTAGGGATCGGATGTGATACCATCAACTCCAGGCGCTTTATGGTTTTTGAGAGTTTGCATCATGTTGGATATTTCCTTCTCAGTGGTTGGTGTCAAAAACATGGAGTTTGGATTTATTCTTCTAGATGGTGGAGGTGATAGCGGGATTTTTATATTTTCCGCGAGTTTTGGTCCAATTTTGGCTAAAAAATTAAAGAAAGTTTTTGCTGGTTCAAAATCTGTTTTGGTGGGAGTATTGTTTTTTCTCAAGGTATGATTCACAAGGGAATTTTCGTTTTTTTGTGATGTCATGTTATTGATAACTTTCCATAGTTTTGTGGAATTATTAAAAAAAAACAGCGCTATGATGATTTTGTTTGGTTAGTTTCATCAATGTATTTAGTTTATTTTATGAGTTTATTTCTATGAGTTTATTTCTATGAGTGATGAATCTCAGTTCTTTGATGGTTTTGTGTATTTGATATTTTTTAATGTATCTTTGTAATAATTGAATTTATGATCCTTGCTAATCCAATTTTTTTTTTTGTTAGCTTGTTTTTTTGAAAGTAATGTATTTCAATTAATAGTTTTTTAACTTCATTGGAAAAATATGCATTTGCTAGTACCGCGTCATTCATTTTGTATAACGTATTCCAATTCAGTTTTGTTAAGTCCGGTTTTAAATTTTTGGAATAAATACGTTTGGAGATGATGCCTTGGTTATGGTTTTCAGTTTTAACTTTTCCATTGGCGATTTTCAAACACATTATGGTGGCTCTATGATCGGATATATGACTATCTGAAACAAAAGTTGAACATATACTTCCAAAGTTACAATCTTGAGCCCTTATAAATATATGATCGATGCAACTACTAGATTCACCCTGTATCCTTGTACTGACATTAATTGTTGAGATGAACTTGAATTCACTAAGTAAGTCAATATAATCATTTGTTATGCTAATGTCTGAGAAATGGTTTATATTTATATCACCTAATATAATATAGTAATGGTCTTTGTACCGTTGTACCGTAGTTTTGGAGTTCAATAATGAATTTATCCTCGTTTGTGGATGAAAGTCCATAGACACAGTTCAGTTTTTTAATTGCGCCTATATCCATCAGAACCTCAAATAATTTGCATGGACCCAACTGTATACTATTCATTTCATAATTCCTAGTATTCTTCATGTAAATTATAACGACATCATTCTGATTTATAGGTCCCTGATTATAAACTGAATCATATCCATCTGAATAGAAAAAATGTATGTCCTATATTTTTCACGTTTCAGTTGATACAATCGAAAGGTTCTTTGAATTGATTGAGAAAAACTTCTAATCTTCCGCAGCTTTTGGATATGCTTCGTACATTTTGTTGACAGATTTTTAGGTAATCATTTTGGGAACCTCAATGTGTTGAAACTATTTGCGCTATCCAAATTTTTTGTTGGGAATTTTTTATAATTATAATCTCTAATGAACTGATCCATTCTTTGCTAATTCTTGAGTTTCATTCAGTCATGTATTTGGGAAATACGGGAGATGTGGATGGCGCAGCAGGTTTGAAAAGTTATGAATATATAATTATAAATTAAGGAATTTTCAAATGATAATAATTTTTGAGGTCTGAGAGTGATTACTTACTGCAGTTATTTCTGACTCTTCTTCTCTTGTGATCTGGCACTGGTGGATCTTTGATTATTGCTTGTAATAGATGGTTGCCTAGGTTTCTGCGTTTGCTTTGATTCTGGCTGTCTTTCGGGAGCTGGAGCACTATTTGGTTTGAGTGCTACCTCGAATTGCATATCAAGGGCTATTTGGTCAGAGACTTGATATACATCTTCGTTCACATGTAATTTATTGCTTTTCATACAGCACATATTACCTTATTCCTCTCTAGTTAACATTTCTAATGTTTGTGCCTTTCAGGTTTGCTTTTTTTGCAAAAGTTCTTTTTTTATTATGTAAGTATTTAGTAAGTTTTTCAAGGGGCTGGTGTTGTCGTTACCGAAGAAATGATGGTCATTGATATCTCTGCGGGTGAGTGAGGTGGAGCACAATGTGTTAATTTTCTGGCATATAGTGTCACAGGATGGTGCTTCGCTTTTCTTACTCAACCCAAAAATTATTACGTTATTTTTCTTTCCCGACTTCTTCAATTCTTCAATTCCTTCTTTCATAGCTTGATTTTCTCTTTCAAGATATGATAATCTACTTTTTAGCTCCTCCAAAGTCAACAGCAGTCTAGAATCACTTACTTCAATTGCATTTTTGATTTCGGTTCTATTTCTGATAATTTCTTCCATAAGCTGCTTAATCGTGATTTCAGTCATTCTATGGAAAAAAATTCAAACGTATGTGGTCTTCTTTATGGCATGTACTCTCCATATATCAATAGGAGAGTCCGCCAGCACTTTTTCCGCTGTGAGTTTAAACAGGTCACACCTTATAAATTGTGGATTTGGTCCGTATTTATTTGGATAGATCAATAATTTTTTAATAAAAATTCTTGATCGGGTCTTATCCGATGATAGTACTGAAATGGAAATTTCTATGTCGTACCACTTTGTATTGCAATTATCTGAAAGGGAGAGGATCGAATTTTTAATCATGATTGGTGTGGGCGATATAATGCGGACTCAACAAGAAATACGCAGATTATTCCATGAAATGCACCCAGATCGGAAACCTATTTCACAATCTACTGTAAGCAGAATGGAGCAGAAATATAGAGAATTAGAACATGTGAGGGATTCGGGATGCACCAAGGGTAGACCCACAGTTAATGAAAATATTCAACAAGGCGTAATTGTCGGCAGTTGAAAATCAACGCTGTACAGTGCGGACACTATCTAGGGATTTGAATATTGGAAAGTCTCCAGTATCGAACATTCCTCAAAACGTAAAATACCACACTTATAAAATGCGTCTCGTTCATGAAGTGGCTGAAGACGACTTCAACCGAAGAACTGAATTCTGCGAGTATATGATAGACCAAACTAATAATTGCTAACGTTTTATTTTCAGACGAGCCAACGTTTTATTTGAACGGGCATGTTGATCGGCAAAACACCCGTTATTGGTCTGATGAAAATCCACAGTGGATGCAAGACCACAAAAGGTATTGGGTGAAATACAATTATTGGTCCAGATTTTTTTATGGAAATTTAACAGGAGCATTGTATCTGGATTCCTCACAAAATACATTGATTCCCGATTTGACCCAGCTCTTTCCTGATATTCAAATAACCAATATTTTAGACTGCGGTATCTGGTTTCAACAGGACGGCAAATCGCCACATTTTGCTGCAACTGTGCGCGAGTTTTTAAACAGAACCTTTCCAGATCGGTGGATAGGAAGAGGAAAACAGTGGAATGGCCCACTAGATCACCTGACCCAAACCCATTAGACTTCTTTTCATGGAGATATTTTGAATATAAAGTCTATACTAACAGACCTAGGTGTACCTGTGACCTAAAAGACCAAATCAGGCAAGAAATTTAGAACATAACAGCCGCTGTGCCACAAAATGTCAGAGACGAAATTAATGCCCCAGTAGGTAATCGTCTAGCAGTCAATGAAGCACAATTTGGATATTCACTGTGGATTTCCTTTTGCTGCATAACTCGGTAATTTCATTTAATAATTTTTATTTCGTTTATTATTCATTTATTATTTTCTGAAAATACAATAACGTATAACTCTCTAATAAAATTTTTAAAACAACACCCTGTACCAATTTGACGCAAGTTGTGATACATTTTTGAAATCAGCCCAGCAAGGTAACTCCGGACATTGAAAAAAATGGGGTGTTCCATTTAAAAAACCGGTGATGACATCATTACTTGAAGGTAGGTCACCTGTATATTGAATTACTATAAAAAAAACAGTAAATTAAAATAAAAAATTGATTTGTTTCGGGAATTTTCAATAATATTGTTCATTTACCTAATAATGAATTCATGCGTTACTTTATGGACGCACTGTATGAAAAATTTCTCTTTCCCAACTTGGCGAAAAAAATTCAATGCATTTTGGAGAATATTATTTTATTGTCATAATCAAAGGAGAAACAGTTCATTCCAGTACAATCTCAAAGGAGAAATATCGAATATCAATTGTTATCTTCCTGAAATATTTTTCACATTCACAAATAACCTACTAATTCTTTGTAGAGGTATGAGTTGATTGTGATTAATTTTTATCTAGAGGATCATTTCAGAAACGCTCGACACCAGGTCATTCAAAGCAAATTGGAGATCAGTTGAATAAATTAGTTTCTCGCCAAACAACCCAATTAAAGGGTCTAATGGAAGGAGCAGCTTTGAATTACGGTAACTATTCACACGCAACAGTACCATAATAACGCTACAAAATTGTAGGGTTGCGGATTCACAATCTAATTACACCGAATATACACCAAGGGTTTAGGGACAGTGAGTTTTTGTGCACCAATTCGCGATATAATCAATTATAGAGGTACGTGTCGCCTCGATGAATTAACAGGTTAGGCGAAGAATTCTTCGTCGATATTTCTGTTAGTGAAAAAAAGCATTGAAAATTGTGATAATGGTGTCCCTTTTTTTATAATTATTGAGAATAAATTATTCCATATAGGCGATGATGTCGAACTGAACATTTCAAGTTTGAATAGACTCAGGTACTCTCTCAATCTTGGGTTGTTTTAATCATTGGTGAATTAAAAACAATAATAATACTCAAAAATTTATCATACCTCCCTTACTCCAATTATTCCTGAAGAAATTACTGTCTGGTGACGGAACTCAATCATAATCGTCACTAATCATAGTCATTCCCGTGGCATTCCGTGGTATTTGTAAGTCACCCCCGCGCATTTGTCATTTCAGGGATTCACTGGAAAATCTACATCACCACATGGGGGAAATCCGTGTATTCCGAATGAGCACTGTATGTTAAGCGCAAATCACATTATGTGCATGGGCCTATGCTCCAATGAATGCCAGTCAAATCCAGTAAACGTAAAATAAAAAATTAACTTGATCAGATCTGGATTTGAACCAACCAACGACAGAACTAAGCCCGAAATCAGCAATAGAGGTCAGTTTCGATTGTGGGTATCAATTAAGTGGTTGAGTGTTTATTTTCAATTTCGATAGTCCAACGTTGTTGTAGGACTAATTGGGTTTTTCATTAGGTCCTTCCAGAGCCTAAAAAAGTCGAATATGTAAACTTCACACATCCTAACATGATCTATTGTTCTTCTTCAATTCATGGAAATTGCATTTCCAGGAAGTTTCCTAATAATATGCTTATTTTCGAGGGAGTTATTCTTGGGTCCATTTTGTGAAGAAAAAACTCCATATATCCTAAATGTCTTAACTTTCGAACACCAGGGTGCTAGAGTTTTAATAATTTTTTTTATGGTAACTTTGGTAGGGCACTAGATATTTTTGTGAAACTGAGTACGCATTTTCTTATCGCAACAAAAGGCATTTTCTTCTGCACAACGTAATTTTTTATTCTTGCCATTGGCATTCGTGCGGGATTTGCAGTGAATTATTTTAAAGAGAAAAGTTATTCGCCAATGCTTTTTTTCAAAGTAAAAATATTTCCTTTCCGAGCAAATCTGGTCTCCAGTTTTTTTTTCGTTTGAAGTACGGTTATCGCATAAAAAAATTAAATTCATTCATTTGCATCTCGCCAGACCACTTTCAATAAAAAACAATTTATGTAACTTTAAGCAAAAATTTGTTTGAGAGAGAAATTAAAGTAATTTCAATACATTTTGGAATGCTAACACAAAATTACCGTGAACGCACAAAGAAATAAATCAAATGAGATGTTCGAAATGTGAACCTCTGCTCTTCTTCTCATATATGCATACCTCTGCTCTTTTTCTTATAGACTCACGTACTCTTTGGAAAATGCCAGGAATGTTTCTAATAGTTTCACAAGAAACTAGGTGCGATTTCTCAACTTCTCTTCAGTATGGATTGGTGTGCTGTGAACCAATGTTACAAGATGATCCCACAGGAAATAATCTGAACAATTGAGGTCCGGTGACCTAGATGACCATGCCTGTGGTCCTCCGCGACCTATCCAGCGATTATTGTAATTTTAGTTTAAATATTCGGGAGCTAGAGCACTGAAGTGCATAAACCGCAGTCGACTTCTAACTAAAATGAAAACATCCTCCATCAAAGCTGGGAATTCTTCTTCGAGAAACTGCCGGTGATTATGCCCATTCACACTCGCGTGAATAAAATAGGGTCCAATTAAATAATCACTGCATATTCCAGCCTACACGATAATGGAAAACTGCTCCTGGTGACGGAATTCCAATTTTCCAATTCCAATTTGTTTTATTTTTCGTAATTGTTGGATTCGTTTTTGCACGTTTCTGAGGTGGTGGTTCGTCATTCTCAGTTTCTTCGGTAATTTCTTCATTTCCTGTTCGAGATGTAGTACTTGTTTCTCCTTCCTGTTCTTAGTTTAAACTTTCGACAAATTTTTTCGATAAACAAAGCATAATGAGAAAACTGATCTTCTGATGAAGCCGAGTCTTCTTTATTAGCGTAATTAATTTTTTCATCGTTATCGTCGACGACTTGTTTATCACCGTTTCGGCAGTGTTCCCCTTTTCAATGTTTGCAGAAAGATGAGCAAGGAAGCCCTGCTTTTCTGCATCCACATCTACTAGAACAATCAGTCGTACACGTACAGTGAACTAATTTCCGTCGTATCTGTTATAGCTAATGAGATATTCCGATATTGAAAGCAAAAAAAAAAGTTTCCTTTAATTTTTGTAAGTAATTGCAAAAAAAATATATGAATAATTGAGTAAGAGCTTTAGTTTGGTTATAAATTTGATGAGTAGCTAATTCAGAAAAAAAAAAGTCAAGATGAATTAGTTGTATCTGCAATAGTATGAGTAATATTAATGACAAATAAAGAAAAGCACGCGCGAAAGGTAAGTTTGAATATACGAGAATACTTGAAATTGAATAAAAAATCGAAAAATCCATTTTTCTCCAAAATCTGATACTGGGCTGTTTTTGTTGTATTTTTTAGAGCAAAAAAATATATAAATAAAAAATTCAATTGTTTATAACAAATTGTTTATTGCAGAAACAATTAAAATTTGAATAAAAATTGAAAAGTTTTTCTCAGACATCGAAAGCAAGATGAATAATGATTTTTAAAAAAATGCTTCGTTAATTTTCATAACAAGTGGTAAAAAAAATAGTTAATTAACAAATGCGTTATTAAGCAATAAATTTTTTTTAAAAACGATTTTTCTCCTGTAAATCATAATTTTCATCAAAGATTATGTTAACAAAAAATAATTTTTTATTATCTTATAAACAACGCATTTGTTTATAACAATTTTGTAAACAATATGGGATAAAAATCATTAAGAATCATTTTTGAGTAGCTTATCATCATAAGAGAACGAACCAATAGCAATATCATGGAAAAAATATTCTTTTGAATGTTTAATCGAGGTTGATAATTTTTAACTTGAGTAAATTGTTAATAACAAAGTCGAAATCAACAATTTTTCAATTTTTCCAAAAGTCATTTATTCTATAGCCTTCGTGAAATAGCTCTATGAGAGTAAAAACATCCCAGATTTATAGTTTAACAATTATCGCACTTTTAATGTTGATGTACGTGCTACAAAAAATTGTTAATTAATTAATGAATAATTTATTGAAAAATCGCGATAAAAGTCTTTGATCGGCGGATTATTGTTTATTGATCTATTTCGTAGGTTCCCGCATTTTTTCAGTTCTCAATTTTCATATTTAATAAGTTTAAATAATATTTTTTTATTAAAGGTCCGAAGTGGGTGGAGCTTACGCAAGCGATAGTTCCCGTTTTCGGCCGTATTTTCAACCCTCTAGAAAAATTATAAATATTGGTCCTTGACTTTTTCTTGGAAATGTTCTTCCTCTTTTTGGATCTTTTTTCAAATTCCAAAAATTTTGAATACTTTTTGAGATATTCGCAAAAAACCAAACCCCTTTTTTTACTAAATTGTTCATAACTTTTGTAATTTTTGCAAGCGCCACTCCAAATTTTTCAAAAAGTTTCCTGATGCGATGACGAATCGAATGACACCTCGATCATAATTTTCCGAGGCGAATAAAAAAATTTGAGCTAAAAGGCACATGTTGACTAGACTATTAATGAATGCGTTATTGAAAACTTTCCCCAGGACTTTTGTCAGTAGCCCATTCAGGTCATATTGTGCCAAGTCTGTAGATTTTCCCGGCTGATACGCATATTGGCGTATGTTGAGATGATTTATTTGTGAAACCTCTTCTCTTATGTATCTGTCTTCCCTTATATAGCTGTCTAGAGTTATGAGTACGAAATCATTGAACGGTGTGACTTCATGTCATTAACATATATGAGTCTTTCCTTCTGCCAGTCGCAACATAGGCGTGGAATCAGTATTCCTCGCTCCTTGAGTATTATTATGGGTATATTCCATTTCAGGAAACTTATATATTCTATCTAACCTCAATATTTTTGTGGCTAGCTTTCAATCCTTGGATTTTTTGTCCATTTTGGCTTGCCTTGCAGGCTGTTCACTGCATTCAGTAGTGTTGCAGCCGGAAAATATGTCTCTATGAGCATTGAAACGTTGTTGTGTAGGTGTCCTCCCACTTCAGGAGACCTACTTGTTATTCTCATTATTTTTAGCTTTCAAATCCGTATTGTTACAGAAGCGTGTTTTTTTCTTCCCACATATATTCATCAGTAATGTACCATGTACCGCAGTTGATTTTTTTCCCATCCTATAAATCACTTAACAGTTGTCGAAATACCAAAACATTATCAACGCGAAGTTTTATAATTTCTTGAACCAAGAGAATGGCGCATATCACAAGCTTTTATTTAGTTTCACCTGTCTCGATGATCGTGGGCTTGTAATTGAATCTAACAAGTTGAATTTGACCCCGTTCCCGTCGTCCGATCACCTTGAAACTTGGCAGGTGTTCATAATTCCGGTGAGAATGCATTATGGAATATTTGTTGAGAAAAATGGCGGCTCCGAGATGGCGGACGAGATTTGTGTTCATGGGCCAATTCCATTCACAATTATTGGCATGTGGGGGCTTTTTGAGTCGAAGATTACGAATTTTTAGTCAAAATTCGTAAAATCAAAATGGCGGTTTCAAGAAGGCCGACTATCTCAGTGATTATGGTGCGATTCTATTCAAACTTGATATGTGGGGGATTTCGGGGTCGGAGATTATGAACTTTTTGTTAAAATTCATAAATTCAAGATGGATATTCCAAGATGGCGGACGAGTTATGGTCCGATTCGATTCAAAATTGATATGTGGGGGATTTTGGGGTCAAAAATTATGAACTTTTTGATGAAATTCATAAAATCAAAATGGCGGCTCCAAATAGAGGATCTGAGTGATTATGGTACGATTCTATTCAAAATTGTTATGTGGGGATTTTTGGGTTCGGAAATTATGAATCTATTGTCAAAAATCATGAATTCAAGATGGTGGACGAGTTTTGTAATTATGGACCGTTTCTATCCAAACTTGGTAGGTCGGGGTTTTTGGGGTAGGAAATTATGAATATAGTCGAGGATTATTGTTTTTTTTTCAAAATTCATGAATTGAAGATGGCAGCTCCAGGATGGCGGACGAGTTACTCTTCAGATGGCCTCCTCATTGAAGAACTAGATGGCTCAGAATTTATAAGAGGAAAGCCCCATAATAACGACATTATAACAAAAATGCATAGATTAAGACGTACTTACTAAAAAACACAAAATAAAATAATTATTAAAAAGCTCTTATAAAGACAAGCTAAAATTTGAAATTATAATTGCTTTGGATGTGTGACGTAGGTACTTCCGTAAGTTATAGATTCAAAAGCTCGTCGCTTTTATATTCGAACTGAAATCTTTGCGCGACACGTTCTTCAATCTGTAATACACGGAATAACCTACGTCACTCATCTAAAGGAATACTCTTTTACTTTTTAGCGGATTTGAATGGAAGCTTGTTTTCAAAAAGCTGTTTGAATGATTTTTTTTATTTATTGATTGATATCAAGTGAGCACTCCACTATGGTAAACTTACGAATTTTAAAAATATTGTTTCTAAAATTTTTTGCATAATTTTCGAAATCCATTTCACATATACGCTGTTTACGATATTTCCTGGTGTCACTTGAAATTTCGAGTTTTTGGCAATATCGCATTCATATGAGCACATCTGATTAATGCATTTTACGTGCAGAGGCGTAATATATTTGTCTTATAATTTTGAAATCGACTTTTTTGTAAACGATGAATAATTCTAAAACTTTATTTTTTCACCAATTCTCTCTGTATACCAGTTGAATATTTTTTCCCACAGCCGAATACTTACTTCATAATAGACAAAAGACCAAAACTCAGATGTAGTGCAAATTTTGAATTTTCTGGAGTAAGAAACACCTGTTCGTGAATTATGAATAATTCAATGATTCCATTTTTCAACAATGTACTCTGTAAGTCAGTTAAATATTTTTCCCACAGCCGAAAACCGACTTAATAATTGTCGTATGACAAAAACACAAATTTTGTGTATATTTGGAACTCAATAAGGCACAACTTAAGGTTGAAAACGATGATTGAATTAAAAATACAATATTTCAATAATACCAGTTGAATATGTTGTGCAGCATAATGTTCACTAACAATCGTCGAATAAAAAGACCACAACTTCTAGGCAGTTTTTGAATTACCCGAATCAATAGAATTGCACTAATATTTTTCTCCAAGCGGTGGCTGTGCTAGCGTGATATAAAGTTAGCACTGCCACTACAGTTACTTGAAGAATATGAGGACAAATATCAAAATTTTACGAATGATTGTCGAAATCCATTCAACCTAATGAACATATACTAGAATATATTTTATAGAACATGAAAGCTTTTCATGATTTTTGTAATGTTTGTCTGTTGAACATTTTTTCTTATAACCAAAAACTCACTTATCAATTATCAAATGACCAAAACACAAATGTCGTGCAAATTTATAAAATTTTGAAGCAGAAAAACACTTGTTTGTGAAGATATATTATTCAAAAATACTTTTTTTTTACCTGACCATGAATGACATAACCAAATTGTCGCGGAAATGGATATCGACAATCATTCAGCTAATGCTGATTGAAATACATTCGATGGTCGACTCACATTCGTCAATTTAATGTATATATCTGGATCTCCTATCACTGTTAATGAGCCGAGTGTAGCCCTAAGGCTCTTACTCTTTAGACATCAAATGAGTGGGCCACTGCCGTTCACGAATTTAGAATTTGGTTGGTCAAAACTTAGGGACCAGTCTCTAGTCCTTGCCATGATGGTGTATCTCGAACAATGACCGAGAGGGAATTCCGATCGTAAAAATTTGAAAAAATAGTAATTTCTAATGAGGATGCAGCTTCGCTACCCTGTATGGATTAGTAGGTAACCCATCCCTCCAGAGAGTGCCTGGGACATTTGAAACGCGAGGGGTCGTCTATATTATGATCGGTGGCTTTCCTCACGAGCGGATTCTCGTGAGCTATTGCACAATGAAATACTTTCTGATTGCGTTCTCTTATGATACTTCTGATAGAAGGCAGATTCAGGTCTTCGAGGATTCGATCGTTCCGCACGTACCACGGAGCGTTCGTTATCATCCGCAGGACTGTCATTTGCGCCCGTTCCAGGATGCCAATGCTAGACCTGCAGATTTGGCCCCAGGCGGCCGAGGCATACAAAATGACAGGCCTGAACATCATTTTGTAAATCGTTACTTTGTTTTTAAGGGACAGTTTGCTCTTCCTGTTAATCAGGGGATATAGTGCACAGATCTTTTTGACGATTTTGTCTCTGACAATATTGACGTGTGGTCTCCAGGTGAGCCGGCGATCCAGAGTAACTCCCAGGTACTTGACTTGCTCTGACCATTCTATCTCCCTTCCAGAGATAGTCACTCCCCTCTCCGGGTTGCTCCTCTTGCGACCCATCGAAATCGCTTGTGTTTTTTCAGGATTTAGCTCTATCTTCCATTCCAGATACCTGCTGAGGTCGTCTAATGCATTCTGCAAGTGAACGACACCCATCAGGTGGTCAGCTGCAGAGGAAAGCAAAGCCGTATCATCGGCGAACAGAGAGACCTTCACATGTTCGCTTCTTGGAATATCTGACGTGTAGAGGGCGTATAATATAGGAGACAGTACAGCCCCCTGAGGAACGCCTGCCTCAATTCCTCTCGAATCCGAGAGAGAATTGTCGACCCTGACTTGAAATGTCCCACCAAAGAGGAACTCAGAGGCAGGTGGAAATCTATTAGCTTAGCAAGAAGGCCTTCATGCCAAACCCTGTCGAAGGCTTTGATAATATCAAGTAAAACAATGTGAGCGCTGTTATTTGAGTTTAAGGATACAATATTGTCCTCCACTAGCCTCATCACCTGTAGCTCAGTGGAGTGAGCACGTCTAAAACCAAATTGTTCGTTGGGTAGGACATTTCTATCCTCCACTTCTTTGTCAAGCCTTTCTAGAACGATTTTTTCGGCCAGCTTAGCCGAACTGCCAAGCAGACTGATTGGTCGATAATTTTGTGGAAAGGTCGGGTTCTGTCCCTGTTTCGGAATCATAACCACAACGGCATGCTTTCACCTCCGAGGGAATCTCTTAAAGCGCAGTGAATTATTAATAAAATTCAATAATGACTGCACCTGGTTATCCGGGAAATACTTAATCATTCGAATAGTAATTCCGTCGTAACCAGGCGCCTTTTTGGAATTGAGTCCCTTAATATGGGCCTTAAGTTCATCCAACGTAGCTGGACGAATGTCGTCATGATTGGGTTCCCTGAGAGTACGGTGAACCCGATTTTCCAACAAAATTTCACGATCCAGATCATCGTCAGGATACTCATTCAGTCTAAGCTGCCTTTCCATCGAGTCTTCAAAAGCTTGAGCTTTGGACACTGGGTCATAGCACATTCCGGCCTCACCATGAATAGGGGGGAGATCGGTCTTTTTTGGTTTTAAATTTTGAATAATTTTCCAAAGTTGGTCACAGTTTTCTAAATTTTGAAGGGTTATGCCAAATCTTTCGTTCCTAAATTCCGATATATTTTCTCTAACCTCCCTATTTAATTCATCAGCTCGAATTCTGTATACAGGAAACAGACTCCTTTGATACGCTCTTCTAGCGCGATTTCTCTCGCGGATAAGATTTTTAATCCTCAAAGGGAATTCGTCATGGAGTCTAGGAGCCGGTTCCTTGTGGGAGGAATCCTCTAAAGCATTTTTGATGGTGAGTTCGTAGCGCGCTACGGCCTCATCCAACTCGAGTGGAGAATCTATTCTCTCAGGAGCGCAGTAACCTGTCTCCAGAAGCGAACGGAATCTCTCCCAGTTCACCTTGGTACACATGCGATCCGTCTGGGGCGGTGGATCACCTCCCAGTGATAAAATCACCGGATTGTGATCAGAGCCCAACTCGGTGAGGACGTGTATATCCCAGTTCCAGGTGATATTCCTGGCCAGGGCCAGTTCATCGGGCCTGTATGGACCAATTTAATGTAGTTTCTAACTTGATATCAAGTTAGCACAGCCACCCCTTACAAAAAAATGTGCATCACTCTTCTGCTTTAGAATTCATAAACATCACGACAATGATGTTATGTTTTTGGAAAAATATTTAATTGGCATACAAAGTGTATTTAAAAAAAATCATTTTTGTCTCTTTTATCTTTACATAAAAGTGTTTTTCTGTTCAAAATTCCTCAAAATTTTCACAACAATAATATTTCGGTCATTCGACAATTGTAAGGTGAGTTTTCAGTTGTAAAAAAGAAGTTCAACTGACATAATAAAAATGCTTATATTTTTAAAAAATATATTTTGCTGTAAGTTCATTATATTGAATTAATTTCGACATTTATTTGACCAATTTGGATAAAAAAAATTGATATTCGACTCACATTTGTCAATTTACTGTAGTGGCAGTGCTAACTTGATATAAAATTAGATAAAAAATGCGCACCCTTATTTCGCTTCGGAAACTTAAAAAATGGCACGTTAATTATGTTCTGGTAATTCGACAATTGTTAGTGAATTTGAGGCTGGAAGAAAAAATATTCAACTGTGATATAGGGTGCATTACAGAAAAGGTGAATAACTAATTCATTCATCGTTCTCAACTCTTTTTATTTATGTAGAAGAACTAGGCACACATATAGGGGGGTTTCTAGGTATCGATAAAATTTGCTGAAATTTCAGTATGTTACACCTAAGGAATATTAGATTAATAATTGCATGCTGCGCGACAACGATAGCATTTGCATTAGTTGATAAAGAAAATATAGGCCTCGATTGAATTTTCCAAATGTGTGTATGTTACATCTGAGATAAGATCAATAATTGTATTCTTTGCGGCCACAATAGCAATTGCATTGTTGATAGGGAAAAATGCATCGATAGAATTTGCTGATATTTCATTAAGTGACACCTGTTATGAGAATAATAATAGCAATCTACGAGGCCACGATAATAATTGTTTCAGTTGATATTGAGGGTGCAATAGGAACTTTTCTGTTGAGTGCTTCTACAGTCCATGGCAGCTATTAAATACATCAATTATAGTATATGTATCTCTTTCGATTCGACGGGAAATAATATCAATTGGGAATATCATTATATATATTTTTCAATCTACGTATGATAGAGCGCTGTAACCTTTGAATTTTTCATAATTCTTAATATTTACAATCATTTACAACTAGACTCTCATTTTATATTTTTCATGGAATAAATGTTATGAATCTTGTAGTATATCAACTTACTAAGAAATGGTTTTCCTTTTTACAATATTTTCTATAATGTTGCGGGTTATATAACCCTCCGCAGGTTTGTGGTTTGGCAAACATCGGAGTGATGGAGCAACTGAACAAGAAGAAGGAACACTGTAATAACTGTTCGTTATTATGTGATAAATTTCTGGTTGCATGGTTCAGGGTGTTAAGCAAGAGATGTCAATACGTAACAATACATTTCAATATCTATTCGGCTATTAAAAAATAACACTATTATTTATTTTAAACATGTCAGTAATGCAACAACAATTCAACATGTTAATTGTTTACAATTGAATATTATCAACCGTTTCAATTTTTCTCCTTGCAAAATCTAAGATAATCCTCAAAAACTAATAATTAGGGTATACAATATTTTCTTCGTAACTTGCGTAGCCTAAGAACCATATGACGCTAGCAACGTGTGCACATACTTCAAGAGTTCTTGCACCTACTTTGCAAGTGCAATACGTGCCGCTCATTGGTTCTTCAGTTGGCCCTCGGTTATAATCATTCAATTAATTATAAGATATGTACAAAGTATGCTTTCTTGATTGAGTAAATCGAGAGTACAATCTTGCTCTTATCAACCCCGGTTCAAATAACTGAGTCTCAAAAATAAATCGGCGTATTCTATCACGACCCAATGTAACTTGGATACAAGCTGGTGCCGAAGGAACTTGATAAGTATCAGAAGTTTTGTCCAAAATATACTGTAGCGGCTATCAGGAAAAATCAAGCTGATTTTGACCCATTTTCATCCATACACCTGCGCCTCGTCTCAAATGCAAACGTTCTTGACCAACCCTTATTTGTAACAAGTTATCAGTTTGAGCTAGTTGAAGCATTCTTTGGGCTAAAGTATTATCTGCATTTTGCATAAGTATAGGTTTGTTAAATAAATTAATTATGGCACAAGCAATTTTTAGAAACTCTCCCAAGTTAGAGCAATGTTGTATTGGAATCATGTCCGAAATGATTTAAAAATATGTTTTAAATGTCTGATTCCACAATCCATATTGTTTCAGACACTAATCATGACTGATTTGCCTCTTCAGTCGTGAATTGTCTTTGCCGCTAGCTAAAAATGGTGGCATCTCATAATCAATATTTAAATCTTCGAGAAACACAAGTGCATCCCTATAACCTCGATCAATAATAAAAATGCCGCCCTCTCGAACCTATTGTCCCAGATTTTCATGTCATGAATTAAAATAGCAGCATCATCATTTCGGCTATCCGAAAAGTATGGACCATGTAATTCCAACACAAATCCATCTGGTGCTACAACTAGACTAGCCTTCAAAAGTGTATACTTTTCATGAAAGGAATGGGACTGTCTTGCTACACGAAAATCAGAACTCTTAGGCACCTTCAAATATGTACAATCAGGATAAAGTATGGCCTTTTTCACCCCAGGTTGATGATTATTCAACACATTTGCGAATCTGTTACATGTCTACGAATAAATGCGTCCCTATCACGTGTCTCACTAGATGTGATTCCTACGTTTTCAGGAACAAATCTCTGCATAAGACTTTTTCTTACTTTCGTTATGATCAAACTTACAGATGTCTAGGAGTATGGTTCATAAATGATTTAATGAATTTGTCTGATAAGCCTTGACGCAGTTTCACTAGAAACGTGATAAGGTGTTTTTTCGTAATTATTCTGTCATTTCCATATATAACAATAGGTTGATGATATTCATACAAAGTTCTGAATTGCTGTTTAGTTAGGGACGTCAAACTTTGGAGATCTGTCTCATCAAAATATTGCTCGTCATATTTCATAGTAGCTGCAGTTTGCGTAAATTCTCGGAGCGTTTTGAACCATGAAGCAATTTCAATTCCATCCATAATCACTTCTCTGGAATTAGAAACATGATTTTCCATATGTTGGAGGTTAACACAGCCGTTGTGATTCAGATGCCCAACATTTAGTATCTCGAGGAATAAATGTTTGTGTCTTTACATAAAAATCTATACGAGCACTCAACTCCAATTCAATTCTACAGTTACGGGCACATACGAAACATTTCCCAAATCTTTGTACTATTACTTCCATAGGAATTGCAGCTGTATTACCTTCTGTTTCAATTACTTGCATTAATATGTTGTTACAGGCCAAACATATTCTGGAATCTGGAGTAATTACGATATCATAACTGCTCGTTAGTTTTTGTATACTTAGCTATGCCTTAACCATACTGGGCGTTATCAGTCTATTGACCAATAACGGAACAATTTCCCAGAGCGGCTTGAGATCTTGTTTCTCCTAGTAGGTAATGAAGCGGAAGGACTTAATTTGACAGTACAAAGACCAATCTCAAATCGTTTCGAAATAATAATACAATTAGGACTTGTAATAATATATATATATGTATTTTCTTAACTATAAAAACAACTATTGATACACCTGGTATAATTTCCTGAGAAAATGTATAGAAAGTCAAAATGAGATTGAATAAACAATAATTTAAAATGAGCAACAATATGTGCTGACAATTAAAATAACTGTTCTTCAGTTATTTTAACAATTAATGATAATTTTACTTTTGTTGAATCAATAATTTCTTCTACTATGAAATCAATAATGAAATATTTTCTTATTACACTATACATATATACCTTGCCAAATTAACAGTTTCATTGCTTACCGTCCACTGAAGTAATACACAATAGTTTAATTAAGACTTAATTATTCCGTTTTATTTCTGATTAATATTACGCGTTCACTTGTTGCAATATGATTATTTAGCTTCTTGATAAATATTAATTCCATTCATTTAGTTATTACTGAGATGATTTCGGAGGAGTTACTCTTTCACTATGATTCTGCATATGGTTGATTAATTTGCTACTTCAGATAAACTGTACGGAGTCTACGCTTACTACTCGTAGGAAGATGAGACTTCATCTTCTCTAATTGAAATTAAACTTCACTTTCATTCGCTCCATAATGGAGCAGAACTTGCTCTGTACTGACTGACTCGTTCGATAACTGGATTCTGAATGAAGAGAGTGTTCTAGTATGGAGAATCTTATATATATAGCGTTCGGT
This sequence comes from Gonioctena quinquepunctata, assembly GCA_018342105.1. NCBI lineage: Eukaryota > Metazoa > Arthropoda > Insecta > Coleoptera > Chrysomelidae > Gonioctena > Gonioctena quinquepunctata. The sequence goes on from JAFIRS010000178.1 coordinate 716,016, forward strand.
ATTCAAACGATACCGCCCAAAACAATAAAATATTACTTATGTGTCGGTGAGTCGCCTTGAGTAGACACGCCGACCTGATATGTTAATTTAATGGGTCATTAATGTGACAGCGGTCTCTGTGAGAAGCGATCGTTAAGAGTTTATGTTTTATCCCCCGTTGTCGAAGAATCGTTAATTACCTAGTCGCATCTTTAGGTTCAATAGAAATAAAAATAACTGTCCCTTCGTAATAGGAGCGATGTGGTTTAGCGGTTAGATCGTAGCTGTCATGATTTAATAGTTTCTTTGATATTTTCATGGGGTGTTACATTATTAACGCGGCCGACTTTGAAATCGAACGAAAATTGATTTATTATATTGGCATTCTTCAGTTTCAGTTTACATATGGCTATATTTGAAATACTTGATAAGGAGTGCTCATAACACACCTCCCTCTTCCCATTTAAAAGGTATAAATTCTAATTGATACCTTTTTCGTTACCCTAATATCTTGGGTAGATGAGTGGTATTGGATCTCAGCTCGGTTATGGCTCTGACAATTGTTTTAGCATACCATGAGCAAACTAAATGAATTCTTACTGATAATACCTATGATAATATATGACCTTTACCTTATTCAATCAGGCACCTAATATTACATACATGGTCAACAATATCCCTACTTATATAATTACTATTCTAACATACTAATTTTAACATGCAAATCTTTATATAATTCTCAATAAAGATCCCTTCAGGTCAGTGTCTCCTGAGACGATGCTGGCTTCGAATTGGAACGCCACCCTGTAGATAGGACTTGTCATCACCTGCTGTGATAGAGACTGTCTGTGGTCTGGCGAAATCAGGTTGAAATTCTCCAACGACCTTATGTCTGCTCTTCGACTGGGGATGATGTAAACAACATCTGTGAACCATATGACTTAGTTCCACTCAGTCTGCAGCGAGTTAAACGGCCTTGTCGTTAGTTTTTCGAGCCACCCTTCGTGTAGTGAACGTATTTGACAGTGATTATCGACTCCTCTCTGAGATGCAAAATGTCACCTGACATTTTTTTTAAAGTTCCAGTGAAGTGGTAGTTCCAACGTTCTCCAGTGGTGAAGTGACGGTTCAACCTTCTATTTAGTTGGATAATTTGTGCACCCTTGCACACTTGCGATGAGGCTTCCTGGGTGGTCCCTCAACTCTGCATTCTGACTTTGGACGTGGATTATCCATTCATCCTTATGTATTGTGAACTTAATTGGATTGAAAGTTCAAACTCTCCATGTCGATACGATGCTCAGTAAACAACTATTTGGTGAGAAGCTGTTAATCATTAATTTGAACCCAGATATAGTTCAAAAAAACATATTATATTATCCGTAATCGTTAACGATAATTTTAAAATGTTTTTTATTATCACCGATATTCTTCGCACATTTTTACTTTCAATTAATGTTATTTCACTTAGTCATTATCAAGGTAACACTTTTAATTACATGCTAAAATCTCTTCTCGGTAGAGAATTATAACCGTTTATATTAATACTTTATTAATGTCTATAAAATCCTTCCCAATTTTTAGGAAATACACACAATTTTCTCTTACTGTCTATGCTTTACTCAAAAGTCCGATTTTCATGTAGAATAACCGACACTAGATAATTTTTGTCCCATTGGGTAATTGTCACTTGACGATATTTCCAGTGGTCGTTATCCCTTCCACGGAATGAGATATCCGTGCGCGGTGCATCACGATTCAGGTAGAAAGTCCCATCAATATTTTTTTCGCGTTAATTTAGGGTTCCTTCGATACGTGCTTGTGTATACTTGGCAAGATTTCATGATTTCCAATTATTTATCTATACTGGCTTACTATACTATTTGATCTCAACTGTGTTTAAAAATATTGACAATATTATTACTTCATAAGTGCATTATTTTGGGCTTTTGAAAATTACTTATTCTGACTTTTTGCTTTGTAATAAATCCATGGAAACTCTTTTACTGTACCACGTGTTCTAGTCTGATAACTATGATTTATCTCTGGAATACTTTCTCCTTCATCTTCTGTTGATTCAAGTTGATTTCTATCTTCTAGTGTTTTTAGGTTTTCTATGGGTTTTTCCTTTATTTCCTCTTGAGTTCCTGCTTGCAATTGTTCTTTCGTCCTGAAGTTCTATTCTTCTAAGCCTTCTATTCTTCTATTCTTCTAAGCCTTCCCATATTCTAACTATTCTCTCTATGTTCCCTATACTCAGTTAAAATATGTCTACTTATATTTCTGATTCTTAGTATTTTTATGAATTGGCGGAATTCTTCTCCCCTGTATACTATGTTCACCTTCATTCCTTTTAATATCTTTCAACAAATTAATCTCTTGAAAAAGTTTGATCGCTTTTCCGTGGCATGCTACCGTATTGTTAAGAGTTGGATTACCACCCCTAGATGGAAATAATCCTTTCCTATATACAGGACGCTCTGGATTTAACGTTACTCATCCTTTTATTTTCTAAAATAATTTCCTGCCTATTTTCTAGTTGCGGAGATTTTTCTTCTCTCATATTAACTTTCAGTCGATTCATGTGTTCAATCTGTTTCCAATTTGTGGGATTTCTGAATTTTCAAGCGATGACTTCTTAAAATTAGATTTTTCCTTTTGACTGGCTACGGTTTCGATGATTTTCATATCTTTAACTACTTCCTCATTTTCTTCGGTATTTTCTTTCAAATCTCGTACCATAATACGTTTTTTGGATGTTGAAAAGTCATTATTGGCTATTTTCTTTGATTTTAAATTTTTTCCGAATTCATGTTACTCCTTGCTTTAACTATGCATATATTCAATAATCTGGGCGGCAAATTTTTGTCCTTGGGCAAATAAAATTCAGCCTTTTGATTTTCGTCTACTGCGAAAGTACTTTCTTTGGCGACTATCATTCCGAAGTTCTTGGCAGCTTCCAACTTCCTGGTGGGTAGAATATCTCCCTTGAGTGATTCATATCTACCTTTTAGACTGTCTTTCCACGATTTCCTATGTTCTACATCATCGACCATCTTCCCTAAATTCCTTGATGCGTTAGCTTCGGCAATTCCGATACTTCCTGTATATGGTTTGCTACCTTCTTGAAATTTTCATTCTCAAAAACTTTCATACCAATCCGTATATCACTTTCAATTCTCCGAACATAATTTCCTTCATTCCCGCTGTGGTACTGCATGGGCATTTTTCCGTTCCATCTCTCTGTTTCGTTAGGCAAGAAATGTTCGTTCTTTGACGAATAAATTTCTACTTTTAGACTGTCACTTTCGAGTGGCGTACTATTCATCATGGCCGTTCTCAGATCATGGGTTTCTTCCATTGTTCTGGTTGAAAAAATTCATTCTTGAATGAGCTGGCACTTTCACTACGACTGTCTTTTGAACTTTTTCGGCTGTCTCGCTTGACTATCCTTCCTAGTGTACAGGGCGTTCCGGTTTTTTCCATACCTTTGCTGATTTTCATGGATTTTTCAATTTCCACCTTTGGCAATTTTCTATCTTCACGATTTTTCTCTAGTTTAATGAATGATGTCACTGTCAAATCATCAATCATATTTGGCTTGTTTAATCGAATACCTCTGTTATCTTCCTTCCTTAACGATTTTCCATACGTTTTTGTTGAATCGGTTTCTTCGAAACCTAGTGTCTCAAACACTTCACCATTTTCAGACATTTCCATTTGATTCGAGCCGGCCGGACTCATTTCATGGCGTGAAAATCCATTTTTGATTACTCGATAATTCGTTTCGGGCGTGCACTCCCTCGAGAAAATTAGCCTTTCGTCAAAATTTAATTCCATCCAATGTTTTATCATTTTAGTCATGTCTTCCAACCTTTTTCCCATTTCATCCAAACTTTTTAGCCAATTATTATGTTCGTTCTCTTTTTCTATTTGATATACATGTGGGAATTCCTTATACAATTCTTCACCGTAGGTTAGTACATTCTTTTCTTGCTTCTTTCTATTTAAATTCCTGTTATATCCGCAAATTTTTCCATACTTCCTCGGACTATTTCCATTCGCGTAACTATTTCCTGTTTGTCTTCTGTCAATTACTCTCCCAAAATTCTGATATCGGTTTCTATTTGATTGATTGATGAATCTACGTCCTTTTTTAATTTCCTTTTTTCCTTAATTAAAACCTTTTTCTTGGATTCTTTATTGTTCCAAATTTTCTAAATCTGTTTCCCTCAGCATCGTCGGAAAACCATGGTCCTGATTCACTTAATATATCATTTCGAAAGCTATTTCTATTTGGACATCTATATGATAGGTGACCAAATTCATCGCAATGGTAGCATACACAATTTTTCTTCTTACAATTTGCTTTTTCATGACCCTTACGATTGCAATGTGTACACACTATTTTATTCGTATTGAAATTTCTAAAATTCATATTAGTTTGAGCTGTTAGTGTCTCAATTAATTCTTCTTTCTCTGCTAATTTGATGGCTTCTTTTAAACTGACAGGACTGGCAGATAAAACTTTTTTCCTTACAGGATCTAGCAATCCCATACAAAATTGCACAAGCGTATCTTGTTCAAATTTTTGCTTCAATAAATCATCAACCCTATTAATTCCTGTAAATTTTCGTAATATCGCTGCGGATGCTCTCAATCTTATGGAAAAATTCCTAACTGATTCACTTTTTTCCTGATAACAATTCAAAAATTCTTTTTCTTCTTCTCCAGGTAATTTCAATCTGCTAAACTGCTGCAATAATTCCTTTTTAAATTCAGGCCAATTTATTGTATTTTTTAATTTATCATCTGTATCTATAAATAATCTGGCGATTCCTGTCAATCTTAATCTAACTATGGAACTTATCTGACTGTCTGTCCATCTTGCTACAACTGCCAAATACTCAATTTCACGAATAAAATCTTTGATATCTGTAGTACCATTAAAAGAAGGTAAATTATCCACACTGATAGTAATGGTAGAATCATAGTTAATCCTACCAGTCCACGGCACTGTTGTCGGAGTTTCCATGATTTAATAATTTTAATAAAAATCCCCATTGAATAAAAAAATTTTCGCTTTCCTTTCCGAATACTTTCTGAGATCAGCCCTGTATAAACGCAGAGCCGGCCTTAAGGGTGGCCAAGCGGGGCGCCGGCCCCGGGCCTCGCGCCTCTAGAGGCCTCGCGCTACCGAAGGTTTCGTTTCGTTAATAAAATCACTGATTACAATTTAAAAAAAACTTTTACACATTATTAATTTTCTGCTACTACTGAAATTCTGATAAAGAATGGCCTCTTTGTGCACTCTTCAGAAATTTTAATTTCTAGTTAATGCTCGCAACGCCTGCTTGTCTTTAACAGAGAGGAACCAAGCTCCTAAGTACGGAACTGTACTCTAGGCCCTACCACTCTCCCGCCTATCTACATTTAGGATGATCACGTGTTAGAACGACATGTTATTAATCATTAGTTGCGTTCAACATCATAGTTTCGTATTTATGTTTAACCGTTCACATGTTGAGTAAAGAGTTTTATTTGATCCAGATAATAACTGAATATTTCGTGTATAGTCCATCCAATATCAATTGCAGAAGCTGTTTCTATAGGAGCAATAAAACTCACTTCGCTAACACGAGCGTATATGCGAAGAAACGGAACGAAAATAATCTGTACTACTTGTATACAGTCTCCGTCGGCACAAAGAGCCCGCTGGTCAACGTGGACTTGAGTGACTGCTGTCTGTTCTACAACCGATTCGTCTGGGCCAATCAAGTCGGGCATCAATGCTTGGAGGTGTGTCTATACGATGGGAAGTCATAAATCACGCGTTATATTTGTGTTTTAATAGCTCTGAAAGATTAAAAACCAGTAGCGTCTGTGGCCTTGGTGTGTGCCGATCGAAATTCGTTTTAGGATATTAAAATATCTAAATAAAATTAGTTATCTCCGCCACTGCTGCTCACAGGATTTCGCCGCAAGACTTTTTTATGCTTCTGCAATTGATAATGGGAAAACTATACCTATATTGACGACAATAACGTGAACGTGTTTAGGTAGTCCTTCCTTCCTTTTTTTTTTATTTAACGTCGGCCTATTTTTGCTACCAAGACACCGACGCCGGTGAGCACACTCCTCCCAACCGGAAATTTTGCCGAATCCTCTGTTGTTTCAGAGGTGGGGTTCTTTAACGAGCTCAACATCAAATGAACTCGGGACCGACATCTTAACGTCCCCTCCGAAGGACGGCATATCTATCGTCTTATCTCGTGCTTTGATTGATAAGACGCCTGCAGCTGCGAATATGCTACTACGCTACAGTTGTTAGGATATTTAACGTGGAACTTCCTTGTCCGGTGGTCACCCATTCAAGTAATAACCACGCCCGACGTTGCTAGACTTCAGATATCGATAGGACTCTCGTCAACCTGACCAGCCATCGGTGTTTATGTAGTCGCAGACAGATTTATTATCGTTATTATGGGCCGAAACATTTCGGTTTTTTTTATAATATTTCAAAATTGCGACAAATTAGATGAAGATCTGAAAAAATGCTTTTGATTTGGATTTGTATCTCAGTAGTGGGGAACATCGGGATGTAGATGGAGCAGAACTATTAATCGAACTGAGAATTTTGAGAGAAGTTTTGCCACCAGAAACACTAACTGCAATTGACTTATTGACACGACTGAAAGTAATGGGAAATCCGTTTCCCAATACTTTCATCGCATATAGGGTACTGTTAACAATTCCTGTTACAGTTGCTAGTGCGGAAAGGTCATTTTCTCGTCTAAAATTAATCAAGACCTACTTACGCACATCCATGTCTCAAGATCGTTTAAGTTCATTAGCCACATCATCGATAGAGCCTGATATAAGTGCGAGGCTGGAGTTTGATGCCATTATAGATGAATTTCGAAAATTAAAGCTAAGCGTGGGATTTTTCCACAACATCTCATGAGTCTCACATGTACGTTTCACGTTTCATTTTCACTCAGTAGTGAAAGAATTCAAATTATTATTTTATTTTGAGTTTTACATGTTTTGTTTTTGAATATTCAGAGTTTTATTTTTGTTTTCGTTATTGGTAGGTATTTTGTTACCTTTCTCATATCATGTTATCTAGTATTGATTATTATATTGTCATTGTCAAAACATTCAGAAGTGTTTTTCTCGCCAAATAAATTATTTATTTAAATTATGTGTTTTGTATTTTGAACATATATTTAGTAGGCACGCCATCCGAGAGGTAGTGAGGGGAAGGTGAATAAATGAGAACATTGAGTAGGAATTTCTTCAAAGTATAAAAATATCAATTTATTAATAAATAAAATATATAAGGGCCTCGCACAACAAGTTGGCCCCAGGTCTCGCGCTCACTAAGGCCGGCTCTGTATAAACGATATATATGTTTTGATTTTCCACTCGTCAAACTCTCTGTACTGATATTACTTTCTAAATGCTTTTCGTATTATTTTTTACAATTTTTCAATACTTTTCTGACCTTATTTGTTACCAAAGGATTATCTTTTGCTGAATATTTCTACAATTTCATTCCTTTTAGCATTCCACAAACAATATTAAAAATTATTCTATATTTGCAATTATATTTTTCCAGATGAATTTCCAATATGACAACTTCAATGCAAACTGCAGTATATGCACACTTTTAACTAAACAAATTCTGATAATATTTTTACGAGGAAAACAATTTTTTACTATATTTTCATTCTTATTTGCATCGAGTAATTTTTAGTTTGACATCTTTTGCGAGAATCAACATATAAACGTTATTTTTCTGTAAATCCACCCTCGACACCTGACACCAAATATCATAGCTGCTCGTTAGTTTTTGTATACTTAGCTATGCCTTAACCATACTGGGCGTTATCAGTCTATTGACCAATAACGAAACAATTTCCCAGAGCGGCTTGAGATCTTGTTTCTCCCAGTAGGTAATGAAGCGGGGGGACTTAATTTGACAGTACAAAGACCAATCTCAAATCGTTCCGAAATAATAATACAATTAGGACTTGTAATAATATATATATATATGTATTTTCTTAACTATAAAAACAACTATTGATACACCTGGTATAATTTACTGAGAAAATGTATAGAAAGTCAAAATGAGATTGAATAAACAATAATTTAAAATGAGCAACAATATGTGCTGACAATTAAAATAACTGTTCTTCAGTTATTTTAACAATTAATGATAATTTTACTTTTGTTGAATCAATAATTTCTTCTACTATGAAATCAATAATGAAATATTTTCTTATTACACTATACATATATACCTTGCCAAATAAACAGTTTCATTGCTTACCGTCCACTGAAGTAATACACAATAGTTTAATTAAGACTTAATTATTCCGTTTTATTTCCGATTAATATTACGCGTTCACTTGTTGCAATATGATTATTTAGCTTCTTGATAAATATTAATTCCATTCATTTAGTTATTACTGAGATGATTTCGGAGGAGTTACTCTTTCACTATGATTCTGCATATGGTTGATTAATTTGCTACTTCAGATAAACTGTACGGAGTCTACGCTTACTACTCGTAGGAAGATGAGACTTCATCTTCTCTAATTGAAATTAAACTTCACTTTCATTCGCTTCATAATGGAGCAGAACTTGCTCTGTACTGACTGACTCGTTCGATAACTGGATTCTGAATGAAGAGAGTGTTCTAGTATGGAGAATCTTATATATATATATAGCGTTCGGTATTCAAACGATACCGCCCAAAACAATAAAATATTACTTATGTGTCGGTGAGTCGCCTTGAGTAGACACGCCGACTTGATATGTTGATTTAATGGGTCATTAATGTGACAGCGGTCTCTGTGAGAAGCGATCGTTAAGAGTTTATGTTTTATCCCCCGTTGTCGAAGAATCGTTAATTACCTAGTCGCATCTTTAGGTTCAATAGAAATAAAAATAACTATCCCTTCGTAATAGGAGCGATGTGGTTTAGCGGTTAGATCGTAGCTGTCATGATTTAATAGTTTCTTTGATATTTTCATGGGGTGTTACATTATTAACGCGGCCGACTTTGAAATCGAACGAAAATTGATTTATTATATTGGCATTCTTCAGTTTCAGTTTACATATGGCTATATTTGAAATACTTGATAAGGAGTGCTCATAACAACGACATCATTTAATCCAAATCGCAGTCTGTGTAGTAAGTCTAGCTCATTCCTACTGAGGTTGATATTCCCTTCAAGACTCATAGCATTTATTCTATAAAAAACATTACTCCTCGTGCTACATATGTAACAGTTCACCATTATTCTATTCAGAAGGTAGGTACTTCTTCAAAATACTATATGCACTTTATTCCTCTCATATACTCAAGTAGCAATAATAGGTGTCAAATGCAAATTAGGTTGAAATATTTTGTTTTATCATGGCAATCCTCGATGGAATAGAAATGGGTTAAAATCAGCTTCCTCTTATTGACAATAATATGAGGTGATTTTTCAAAAAACTTTGCTGACCGAGAGTTTCCGGTGGAAAATTATTGCACGTATCATGATTTTTGCGCGATCAAAGGAAAAATACAAATCAGCCCCCTGACCTACGATTATCCGAAAAAACTCTGCTGGCCGGGTGTATCTAGTAAAGATATTTCATTGAAATTATGGAATATGATTGCAAACCGGATTTCGTTAATAGGAATGACATCAAATATATTCCACCAAATGGGAACCAACTATATCATTTTTGACTAGATTAATAAATAAATACTGGGATGAGAGAACCTTTTCACATCGTTGCATGGGTACAAGTTGTGGATCGGGGACTGAATTATTTTATGCTCTACTTAGTTGTGATTGTTGATATCACGATAGTTGCCTCATTGCCAACGCTCTACATTCAGGAAAAAATAATTCGTCATCCGAATTACTCATTGCTTGTTTGAGTTACATTTCATTAATATATTTTTTGAATATTGATAAGATGGAAATTGTAGTGGTTAATTGAGATATAGATTGATTTCATTTCCTATGCGGATTCGGCCATATTTATTCAATTGGATGTATATACTGGAATTCTATTTTTATTTCATTTTTCAAGTATATTAATCATAAAACTGAATCGTTTAATATAATTCATTTTCTAATATTTGTTTCCCCAGAGAACAAGTGGAAACTATCCTTTTTTTTAATGAGGTGGTTGGAACGCTTAATGGGCACCTTATCGGTTTTACATTCCATCAGGTAGTGTGCGAATTCTATCACCTCAGATATATACCCACTGAACACTCCACCTCCTGTGGTAAGGTTTGTCTGCGGCCAAAGCAGTCTCGATGTCACGTTTGGCTTTCTACACCCTGTATATCAACGGATGCAATTGCTATCGCAGTAGTGAATGATACAATTATTGATCTTATATACCTTAGGTGTAAGATACACATATTTTAGGGAATTCTATCGATGCCTAGAAACCCCCTTATATTTTGTATTACACCCCGTATATCAACTAATGGAATTTGCTATCGTGGTCGCGCACTATGCAATTAATAATCTTATATTACGGGGCCTGTGGCTCAGTGGCACCAGCGTCGGTCTTGTGTCAACTGTTTCCACCTGGCGCGGGTTCGATTCCCGCAGCTGGTGAAAAAATTTTCAAGGTCCCAAGAGTGGTTTCGGATCCCACTATAAAAGGTAAGGTCCCCGTGATCTTAACTCGTACAAGTTTCTATTAACTTCTGAGGGTTGGTCAAACAACTAAGAAAGCGGTTAAAAACAATTTCTTTTTTTTACAATATACCTTAGGTGTATTATACTAAAATTTCAGCAATTTCCGGGGAATCGGGGGAGATTTTTATTGCATCATAGACATTATTTGTTGGTTTTTCTAATTTTATATTATTTGACTTCAAAAGTGCCTAGTCCTTTCAATGAAAATTATGTTTTTGTCATTGGACAATTGTTGGATGAGTTTTTGGCTGTAAAAAAACATTCAATTCGCATACCGTGTAAATTGCTGAAAAATGGAATTATCGATTTAATAATATTCACATACCAATATTTCGATTTTTCTGCTTCCAAAAAATCTATATTTGCACGACAAATGTGTTTTGGTCATTCGACAATTGCTAATGTAATTTTCGGTTGTAAGAAAATATATTCCACTGACACACAATGAGCATTGCTGAAATATCATAAAAAAGTTCACGTACCATGGTTGTTGGTTGGTTGGTTTGAGGCTGACGAGCCAGAGACAGGGTTGGCACTTAGCTTCCCTTGACACTGCGACCAGCTGGGGTCTATTGTATCACTCTGTCGTCAGTGGTTCCTCATTCAAACAGGTTTGTGCCTTTAATTAGGTTAAGAAGCCTGTTGAAAGGTTCTTCGGATTCATGCCTGTTTCCGGGCTGATCTCTCCAAAGGTTCTGTGTCGCCTACTACTTAGGGCGTCACAGTCGAAGATGATATGAGAGGCTGTTTCCTCCTCTTCATCACACAGCCTACACTCCACGGTTTCCCTGCGTACTCCCATGGTGTTTAGGTGTTTTCTTAGGCCGCAGTGTCCAGTCAACAGACCTATTATTATACGAGCCTTCGTTCTGTTCAGGTTCAGAAGGTCAGCCGTCAGGGTCCGGTTTGGTCACGTACCATAGAATATATAGTATATTTATCATGTTCATATCATTTGATATTCGGCTCATCATTCGTCAATTTACTGTAGTGTCAGTGCTAACTTTTTGTATTCACAACAAATTCACGTCAAATATTGGCAAAGAATTTATCCATTTTTGGGGAAATGGCTTTGCTAAGTTCATAGAGGTCGGAGGAAATACCTAGCCTATGTCACACTAGACCCAAAGAAGTACTATTGCAGGAAGTTTGAGAAGACAAACTCGTGTAGTCTGGTATCAATTGGTTAGGTACGAACGAGTAATATTTTTTAAATCTTCATTCATTATTTCCCGAATAGAGAAATGTAACAGACCCGATATTTCTGATCTTATTGAATTTTGTCTTTTGCAGTTGCTCCAGTTATAAAGGTTCCAAATCAACTTCTTGGAGCTCCGGTTAATACAGATGTTCAATTGGAGTGTTTTGTTGAAGCGTATCCCAATACAATAAATTACTGGATAAAGAATAGAGGAGAAATGTTACTGAATGGGTGAGTATTGCTCTCAAGATTTCCTTTCAAGATGGAATATAAGTACAGTGGAAACTTGAATCATTTTGAGAAAAACAAGATGGCGCTGGTTGGTACAAGAAAAAAAGTATAGAATTTTTGGTTTAATTGTACAAATAATTCACCAATTCAATCCACTTTGTTTTTTTATAAATCAGAGTTTGAAATGTCCACTGATTACTTTTTCACAATTCAATATTCGATTCAAATATTTCTTCCGGAAATTATGTGATAGTTCTGAAACAACATATGAATGTCAGAGTGATCTCATGAAGGTTCCATAACTTTTTTTGGAACCTGAGCAAGTATTCAAAATATGAAATAATTTGAATTTTGGGAAGAACTAGACCATATTATTTTCGCTTTGCTTCCCTCTACCATTTTTCCTGTCGACCTTGCAGGATCTTACATTAGGTGTTCCCTTTGTATGAAGTGATCCGACTGTTGGAATAAATAACTTTGTACATTTATGTGAACCCTGTAGGTGTGATAACTGCAAGATCACTCCATATGATTGTAAAAACATGCTGTCACTACTGTCAGTCAGTCACATCATCTCCCAATTATACTACTGTGTATGGTGTATTGGTATTATACTTTATATTAAATCATTGCCACAATTCCGAACTTGCTTTCTTTCAAGAACCCTGCTCAACAGGTTATGGGCCCAGTAAGTTCAAAACTGTGATTGTGATAAGAAGATTTAAATAAAGTCATCACTGGACATTGGAGGTTGTCGGGAAAAGTCATTGAATCTGTTTGGCACCACGAGCGTTGGTTTTGTACAGTTCTGTGCTGTTACTGCTTAACAAAGTGTGGAATCATAAGCCTCAGCAAAATGAATAACAAAGACACCGATCTTGCCCATTGTGAAACCCTAGTTGATGGTAGCAACTTTCCGCTTTGGAAATTTGACTTGTTCATTTTACTCAAAGCTGCAAAACTTGACGGGATAGTTCTTGGAACTGAAGTCATGAGAGACACCGACACTGAAGAAGCTAAAAGTCTATGGATGCAAAAAGACGCAAAGGCTCAAAAAATGATTGTGTTCACTTTCGAAAAACGGAACAAAATACATGTGATGAACTGTGCTAGTGCCGCAGAGATGTACCAAAAACTTCAAACACTGTACGATCTCGATGATGCTCGCGTTAAGTGTAGTTCACTCGAGCAATTATTCACTTTCAAGTATGATTCAAGTACAGACATGGCCACGAACTTAAGTAAATTCGAAAATATTGTTTTCTCTGTGAATTCACGAGCAGCGAATAATAAGATTGATGGAAGTATGCATATTGCACGGATTATGTCAATTCTTCCCAGTAATTTTCAACCTCATTTCAATACAGCGTGGGACACAACCCCGGATGACCAGAAGACCGTTACCAATCTTCAGGCTAGGTTGATTCGAGAAGAAAAACGAAATATGCCTGCTTCACGAAAAGATGCAGTGCCTGTTGCTTTCCAAGCAAAACAAATCCGCTGTTATACTTGTAATGGACCCCACTTAGCTAGGTACTGCCATTCAAAACAAAAAGATCGGCCAAGGAAATCTTTCGAAAAGTTTTCTCCATGTGCATTCTGTGGATGTCATCATGCTCAAAGTAACTGTCGATATAAAAAGACAGAAGAATCTCGAAGGAATGATATCTCTCAAGGAAGTGGAAGGAAAAACAAGACTAATTCAAGTAGAGGACATGTCAGTTCTTAACTCACCCGAATCTCGATGATGTAAATGAAACATATCAAGAAGAGAGCACATGGGTTATAGACAGTGGTAGTTCATCCCATATGACATGTGATAGAGATATTCTCTCTGATAAGTCAAAAACCAAGAAAATAGTTGGTAGTTCCAAGAAGGGCGAATTCATAGAAGCAGAAGCAGTAGGAAAGGTTGAAGCTGTTCAGTGTGACTTGAATGATGTTCTATACTTACCAGGACTCAAAAAGGTGGAAAAATTAAATTTACAAATGATAAAGTCACTGTAAAAAAAGATGGAGAACTAGTATTAACCGGAAAACTCGACAAATCTGGATTGTACCTAGTTGATATTAATGTGAACAAAAATGAACATTCGAACATGGCATCAACTTTCAGCTCTGATGAGGATCTTCACAGAAAACTAGGTCATTTGAGCTATGATAATATGAAAAAGCTGACAAAAATAGCTAGAGGTGTTAAACTCCAAAAATCCAACATTGGAATTTGTGAAGTTTGCCAAGATTCCAAACAAGCTCGTAAACCTTTCAAAAATGAGCGTACACGAGCTACCAGACCTCTGGAAATAGTTCATACGGATCTTGTTAAAGTGGAAACCCCAACCTATGACAAGGAGAAGTATTTTATAACTTGTTTGGATGATTTTACTCATTATACCAAGTATATTTGTTGGAACACAAAAGTAAAGCTGCCAAATTCCTGAAAGATTTCGTCGCAGAAATGGAGAGCAAATGGAACCTGAAACTTTATAAGCTACGCTGTGACAATGGTGGAGAGTACACTGGTAACATTTTTAAAAATTGGTGTTCTGAAAGAGGAATAGTACTTGATTATACCATTCCTCATAATATTGAATGGCTCTGCTGAACGCCTCAACAGAACGCTAATGGAAAAAACAAGAGCTCTACTATTCGATTCCGGACTAGAAAATAAATTTTGGGGAGAAGCGTTGTACTGCGCAACATATTTATTGAATAAAAGCCCCACTAAGTGTTTGAAATGCACACCAGCTGAAAAATGGTTCAATAAAATACCAGATCTTTCAAATTTCAAAATATTTGGATCAATTGTTCATGCTAAGAAGCTTGGATACATCAAGAAGTTGGAAAAACGTTCCCAAAAATGAATTTTTTTGGGCTATGCTCCCAATGGTTATAGGCTATGGGATGAATCGAAATGCAAAGTGATAATATCAAGAGATGTAGCATTCTCTGATGAAATGCATCAAAATGATCATAGCTCACACATTTTGTCTTTCGGCAGGTGGATGCCAAAAGATGAGGACGACGAGAGTACTTCAGATGAAGACAGCCAAACTGAATACCATATTTACCACGAAGACAGTACTGATACAGAGAGTATCGATTCTGAAAATAGTACTTTCGAGGTGAATGATGAATCGATACAGCCGATCCTTTCTGAAATTATTTCAGCAGAACCCATCAAAGCTTCGCCTCAATCAGTCCATCTTGAAGATAACATTACTCTCAGAGGTGAGGATGATCAACCCCAACCGGAACCCGAGGAACAATTAGGGCGTGGTCATCGTGATAGAAGACTCCCAATCAAACTTGATGATTATGTACTTTCCAATGACTCCAAAGACTACGGACTGTTGTCATATCAACAGTCGATCAGCGGAGAAGAGAAAAGTAAATGGAAGGAAGCGATAAAAGAAGAAAAAGAGGCACATGTGAAAAATTCTACATGGAAATTAGTCGACAGGAGTGAAGCAAAAGACAAGAAAATAATTAGTAGTAGATGGATATTCAAAATAAAAGATGATGGTCGGTATCGTGCTCGCCTTGTTGTTCGAGGTTGTCAGCAACGTGGAGGTATTGACTACAACGAAATTTTCAGTCCTGTTGTTGGAACTGATAACTTGAGAACGCTTATAGCATTTGCCGCTATGAAGAACTTCAGCATGATGAAATTTGATGTCAAAACTGCATTCTTATTCGCTGAACTCAACGAAGACATCTACATGAGCCTTTCTGAAGGATATGAAGGAGCTAATAAGGTCTGCAAGCTACAAAAGTCATTATACGGCTTAAAACAGGCACCGGCACTGTGGAACCAGAAACTCACAAATATCCTACAAAAACATGGTCTGATGCAGCTCAAAACCGAGCATTGTGTATTCGTCAATAAAGACAGATCAATGGTTCTTGCGATACACATAGATGACGGTTTGCTTGCGGGTTCAGACAATGGAAACATGAAGAAATTCCTTAATCATCTACAGAAGGAGTTCGAAATCAAAATTGATGAGAATCCTGATACATATTTGGGTATTACCTTCTCAAAATCTTGTGGTAAGGTAAAATTATCTCAGGAAGGATATGCACAACAAGTTGTTGATAAATGTCGGATGACAGATGCCAAACCAACTTCCACACCTTTAGTTGTGGGATCTATACATAACCCAGATACAAGTAAGAATGAAGTCAACTTTCCATTCAGAGAAGCTGTTGGAAGTTTATTGTATCTTTCAACGAAAACTCGACCTGATATTTCGCTAGCCGTTAGCATATGTAGCCGACATGTTGAGAAACCCACTCAATCAGATGTAGTGAACTTGAAGAGGACAATCAAATATATCAACTCTACAAAATATTTTGGTATTGCCTACAATACATTCGAGAAAGCTGCTATCCTCACTGCCTCCTCTGATTCCGATTATGCAGGGGATGAAATTACAAGAAGAAGTACCACAGGATTTGTGATATTCTTCAACGCAGCAGGTCCTCGTCATAGCTGGACATCGAAGAAGCAGCCATAGTGGCTATCTGTCAACTGAAGCTGTACATCGCTGCGAACAGAAGCTGCAAATTTTGATCTACTTGAAGATTTCTCTCAAACTTACTAACAGAGATGTACCTGCAGAATTGAATATTGATAACCAGAGTACTATCAACTTGGTAAATAATGGTGTATTCAATCGCCGAAGCAAGCATATTGATGTACGATTCCATTTTATCAAGGAAAAAGTTGAAGAAAAGTTTATCACCATAAAGTGCGATTAGAGTGATTATTGCTTTTGGTATTACAAAATTAGGAGGGTGTGTTGGAATAAATAACTTTGTACATTTATGTGAACCCTGTAGGTGTGATAACTGCAAGATCACTCCATATGATTGTAAAAATATGCTGTCACCACATCATCTCCCAATTGTACTACTGTGTATGGTGTATTGGTATTATACTTTATATTAAATCATTGTCACAATTCCGAACTTGCTTTCTCTCAAGAACCCTGCTCAACACTGAAGGCGTCCCGGAAAGAGAAATATGCCTGCATGCAAAATCAATTTCTTCAGTTGCACCATTAAAGAGTTACCTGACGCTTTCAGCACCAAAAGAGAAAATGGAAAATGAATTGTCAAGCATCGATATAATTAACAGAAAATACTTTGTTATAGAATATCTTGGTGTTTTCCGTCTCATCTTCGGTGTCATAGAGCAAAAAAGCAACATTGAAAATGTAATATGGTATGGATAATAAGTTCGTCATTGAATGACATTAGTGATATCTTTTGGAACTCAAAGTCTCTTTTTAAAAATCAATTTTTATTATGAAGACATACGTCTGAACAGTACAAGGGTAAAAATAATAATGAATTAAAATTAAGGTTTTCTCAAGGAGATGAAAAATGCTGGCGCATCAGCTTCCAGGAATTGGATGATATCTCGGAACCGTCGTCAGCGAAGTCAGCGGATTCCATGGGAACGTGCGATATAATTCATTAATAGTATATTTTGCCACGATCATATAATCATAGCAATCGTAAGTTACGACACGAGCCGAAGGCGAATGTCGTTAACCGTGTGAGAGTGTATTGATAGCCATTTCATGGCCGTTGCATACATTACTTTTTCTACGACCAATAAATAATAAAATAAAAACTAGAATTTCTGGTGGTGTACGAAATAATTCCTCACTGCTCTACGTACTTATAGGTACTTTTGACGCGTTATGATTGAATGTCGATTGAAATTAAATGTCAAACAAGTACGTAGAAACATACCACTTGATTATCCCCAAGTACTGTTTCTATAGGCCGAAAATTCGTTCCATAATGAGAAGTACGTGTTTTTATTGGCCAAAATCTGATTCGAAATGGAAATCCGTATTGAAATGGAAAATATTAATAAATCGGTAGCAGATATTCAATTCGCGTATTATAATAGGGGAGTAGAAAAATTATAATATTGCCATGCTATCGTGGACGTGGTAGGGTGAATAAAATCAATTTTGTTTTTTTATACAACACAATAGGTACTCAATAAAAATTATTTGTATTGAAGTTAATACAAAACACTTCACCATATGATTTTTATCAGAATGGCTAATGAAATCATATCTCATACTTCAATAATTTACCACTGCTGGATAATTCACTACAAGAGAATACCCTATTCCGCAACTGAAACGGGTTTGGGAATAGAAAATTGATTAAGTTACCTAACCGTTCTTCAGGTCATCATTGATTGGTTTCTGTTGAAGAAATTTCAAATAATTTTTCTCTAAATGCTTCGGCAGAGTTGTGGAAGGTATCAAATCCCAAAATGACGACTGATAACGTAGTCATGGAAATGTCTTCTAGCCGTTCATAAAATCAGATGTGGAATCATCTGTGACTCAAAGATAAACTTCAGTCATTTTTGTCGTAGAATTTTCATCGTCTTAATGGATTTGAAAGTTTCTCACGACATTTCAATTGCCTGCATCTGCAGTCGTCTTCAGGTAAATACTGTGAATACAGTATTCACCAATCGAAACGTCGTCGTGAAGATCTTTCAAATCCATTATAATGATGGACTTCCGAAACGAGAGTTATCAAGTTACCACATCGTCTACAACCTTCAAACAAACGTAGATTTTTCAATTCACAGAAAAAAATCTATTCAATATTCAGTTGAGAATGTTTTCCTTTCGAACATATTCTTATTCCACCCCTCTGACGAACGCTGGAGAAAACGTTAGTAATTTATGTTCTTCCTACAACATTGAATTATTTTGCAGAAACCACTCGATCTCCATCTCTATTGGTATTGGATTTACATTTTGTATTATTCATTTCCAATCGTAGAAGGCTGCAACATTTTAAAAACTTTGTATATGCACCCATCAGTTATTATTTTCCAATTATCAAAATATGAGGTTTTCCTAATGGAGACTAATAAAATAATTACTCAATTGATTTTGATTAATCTGTAAATGATCAATCAACGATTCACCAACTAACTGATAGTGGCCTTATGTTTCACTTTGAGAAGAAGAATTCAAAATGGCAGCTCCGAACTGACAGATGTGTTAGGTAATTTTTTCGGCAACCGTCCGGGATGTACCCACTTCCCGGACTCTTTTTCTTTGAGAAAGTAGCATTTTCCGGCCCAGTCCAGGAAGTACGTACTTCCCGGACTTGTCCGGGAAAAATCACGTCGTTGTTGTCATTGTAAATATGAAAATCTTGGTAGGTATGGTTTTGATAAATGCAGTTGATCATTACCATAGCAACGAAATAACGGCTGACAGTTCATATGAAATTAGGTTTCAAAAGTTTGCATGTTTTTGATCGCAATTCGCAATGAAATATGGAAAGCAGCAGGATAGGACTGACTTTGAAAATGTGTTTCGGGAAATTAATATAAATATATAAATATATATATATATATATATATATATATATATATATATATATATATATATATATATATATATATATATATATATATATATATATATATATATATATATAAATATATATAAATATATATATATTTATAAATATATATAAATATATAAATAAGAATTAGAATGTTTCTGTTAATATGTAGTATTTTCTGTTCTGTTTAATTCAAATAAGAATTAAAATGTATAATAAAGAAATAAAGAAATATGTCGTCTCATTGATTTGTTATTCTACACGGTTGCCGAAAAAATATTATACGCAACACGCCCGAAAATAGTTTTTTTGGACTCACAGACTTCCAGGACTCGCCTACGGCTCGTTCTAGAATTTTGTGTATTCGTCCAAAGAAAACCCTATTTTCCGGACTTGTTACGTAAATTAATATTTTGTCAGAAAAGATTCAATATTGTTTTCTATGATTCCTTGGAATCGAACATTATGAAGTTTTCAGTTCAACAATCCAAGCTACAATAAGAAGGACGAGCTTCGTGATTCATATCGCATTCTATTCAGAAAATAAAAAAATTTATGATGCAGGTTCGAAGATGACGCACAATTTTTGTAAAATTGCGATCACAAATTTTGTATTCAAGGATTTTCTATGACGGAAATTATGAAAGATTTGCCAAATTCAAGATGACTGTTCCAAAATGGCGTTCAAGTTAATCTAAGGTTTTTGCGGTGGAAAATTATAAATTTCTAATCTAATCACTGATAAGCCCAAGCCCAATTGTTTCATTTCGAAAAGTCATGTTGATTCTTGCAGAATTGTATGATATCACCAAATGCCAGTACAAATTATTTCAAATCAACCGATCTTGGTGTGATTTTAACATTTCCTTGCAGGACTTGGCTAAGGAATTAGTTCAATTTTCAAACGATGGAGAAAGAACTCTCCTTCTCAATAGCCTCATGGTTTGTGACAAATCCATTATCGGCTAAACTCTCCACAACTCACTTGTATTTCTCATTTTTTCGCTATGAAAGTTGTTTTTCTACTGGGTACGTTTAGTAGCCTCTTTTGGTAAATGGTGTTGGGCCCCATTCGGAAAAATATACTTCTTCGGTACATGGTTCCTAACTATAAATAAGGTGTTATTTTGAAATTAAACTGAATCTGAATGATCGAGAAAACAATGTTCTAATTTTTCAACTGATTCACGGTTGTAAAGAACACACAAAATCAAAGATTCCGTAGAGTTGACGATAAAATAAATATTGGTTCCAGTTGTTACACCCACAACCTTATCAAATATTGAACAATTTTTATCTGGGTAACTTTTTTCATTAAAATGTATGAGGCTGACTCGAGAAAAATCACGATTGAAGTATTATTGGAGATATTGTGAAGGGCAAATCTTTCCGTTCCCCCAGAGAGTAAAAATTGTTAGTTATAGGTTTGTCCCAAGGAATAGAAATTTCTGAAGGGGCACGAAAAACCCAAAGTATGGAAGCATTATTTCGATACCCACCCAAAAAACTTTCAGACGTTATGTAGATCATTGAAAAAAACAAATAAAAAATATCAAAAATTTCAATTCTTACTATATTTCCCCAATTATTTTCAGGATATCCACTGTTAAACTCTGAATGATGGAGATGGAGTCAGTGGAAAAAATATATATGCAATGAACGCCACATAATTTGGGGCTATTCAAAACTGCTAATGACAAAAAGTTTAATGGCCATGAAAATGTGGGAATCGGATAAATCAGGATTGATGCTTCGTCTTCAAAGAAAATTTTGAAGTCGAAAAAAGCTCATTAGTAAACAACTGAACTGTAATATCACATAAAAAGTTTTTCATACAGCATATGGAAAACTTTTTTATTATTGATTTCTCAAAAAAAACATTCATGATAAAAACCTCTGCATCATCCCAAACCTGGAATGCGAACACCAAAATTGAATGTTATACGACCCTATACGAGGGAGATAGAAAAGCATGCTTTGTTTTCAAAATAATATGATCCCATCACTTTATTTCTCACGGTAGAATTCAAATTCATGGGGAAATATTGTTCAAAATCGAATGTTGATCCATAAATTCGAGTCATATGACCAATTTCATATTTCAACTCTTTTTCCCATTTTTTCCTCATCGCCCTGTAATACATGAGGAATATTATGTTAGACGAATAGTATATTATTAGATATGATGATATCACTCTCTGAATGTTTTCTCATTTCTCCCTCCCATCGGAAATCACATTAATTGAATTATGTGACGGAATTTCACAAAATCTTGCTGCAAATAGTAAATAAAACTGAATTGTCTCCAAGGTATGATGCCAGAATGAAAATGAATTTATTTTCACACTACGAATAACATCTTTTAAGACAATCAGGAATTGTAAAATATGACAAATTTTTTATAGTTTTTTTTCAAGCAAGACATTGGAAAGCATCTACAATATTTAATTGATTTTTTTGCGGCATTCAACGTACAAAATTAAGGTTTTGATCCACTCGAAAAATTTATTCACGTATCATTTATGAATTTCGAAATATTGTTAGTTGTTACATTCGACTTCGATAGCAATACCCAGCTTCCATAGTTTTGTTCTTTGAATTTTACTGTAAATGATTGAGATAGAAGAGGGACAGAACATTTGCCGATCACAGTTGGCTTCGAAAACAAATTCATTTCTAATTGTAAACAAACCATTTTTGACGCATCAAGAATAACTCACAAATCTGTAGAGTAATTTCAGTAGTTTTTCAATTCAATCATGGCTGCTCGACTGAGTATACAGGAGAGAGTGGAGATTGTAATGATACATGGTGACAATTACCATAGTTGTAGAGACACTGCCAATATTTTTAATGAAAGACATCCAGGTAAAAACGTTCATAACTCGACAATTACAAGAATTTTAGAAACATTCGAGGAATCTGGATCGGTTTCAAAAAAATACAAAGTGACACATAAACGACCGATAACTGAAAATGAAGAAACTGAATATTATGCTGTCTAGATTGAAAATCCAGGAATGTCATTATCGCAAAGAGGAGAAAATCTTGGTATGTCCGATCGATCAATGAGAAGAGTTCTAGGTAATAGTAAATCAAAACCGTATAAACCAAAATTCATACACACTTTGAAACCGAGAGATAATCGCTTGGATTTCTGTTTCTGGTTTCAGTCTATGATGAAAGATAATAGACAGTTTTCGAAAAAAATGCTTTATAGTGACGAGTCCACCTTCACATCAAAGGGGGAAGTCAGCTGCCAGAATTGCAGGTGGTGGGCAGATAATAATCCCCATTTCAGGATACAATGTAGAGACCGATATCAATTCAAAGTTAACGCCTGGTGCGGAATCGGAATTCTTAATGACATTATTGTTGGACCAGTATTTTTCAGACAACCATTGAATTCTGCAAGATACTTATAATGCTGCAGACGTTTTTCTCCGATTATTTAGATGATATTCCTCTGGACATGAAAGCTGGAATGTATTTCCAACAAGACGGTGCATCCGTTCATTCTACGCTAGGAGTGAGAAGGTGGTTAAACGGAACATTTCCAAATCGATGGATTGGAAGATATTCCAATAACGCTTGGCCCGCTTGGTCACCGGACCTCACTCCTTTGGATTTTTTCTTATGGGGATATTTCAAACAGAAGGTATATTCAAAAAGACCATTTCAAAATATACGTCATTTGGAGAATACTATCAGGGATTGTATTCGGGGAATAGCTCCCCAGATACTGGGAAATGTTCATGATGCAATGCACCGCCGTACAATGTAGTGTATTGAGAATGGAGAACTCCACATAGAATGAAGCATAGGACATATTTGTTTCAAGAAATGTTATTTGTATTGTGAAAATAAATTAATTGGCATTCTGGCATCATACCTTGGAGACAATTCAGTTTTATTTACTATTTGCAGCAATATTTCGTGAAATTCCGCCACATAATTCAATTAATGTGATTTTGCGATGGGAGGGAAAAATGAGAAAACATTCAGAGAGTGATATCATCATAACTAATGATATACCATTCGTCTAGCATAATATTCCTCATGTTGTACAGGGCGGTGAGGAAAAAATGGGAAAGAAGTTGAAAAATGAAATTGGTCATAGGTGAATATGATTCGGATTTCTGGATCAACATTCGATTGAGGACAATATTTCCCCATGAATTTGAATTCTACCGCGAGAAATAAAGTGATGGGATCATATTATTTTGAAAACAAAGCATACTTTTCTGTTTCCCTCGTATAGGGTCGTATAAAATTCAATTTTGGTGGTCGCAATTCGAGTTAAGGATGAAGCAGAGGTTTTTATCACGACTGATTTTTTTTGAGAAATCTATAATAAAAAAGTTTTCCATATGCTGCGAACTTTATGCCGGACACTGTATAATGAAAAATAAAATTGTGGCATAATGGACAGATTATTCGATTGAAGAAAAAAGCATCGTCGAACCCACGACCTCATGTGTTCTAACCGCTGAGCTATCGATGACATAGGAATCGACACACACTCGCGAATACTTTTCCTCCACAATTAAATGTGCATGTTGGAATGAATCGAAAATCGAACGTACTTATCAATGGCCGTCGAGACTCGATACCTATTCACTCCAACATCATCGTCGACTTGACGATTTGAGTAAAAGATCTAGTAAAATGATCTCCAACCACTGATAAGATTAAGCCAAATATATAATGTGAAAGTGGGAAGTTATTGTCCAAGAGAAATCATGAAAAAGGAAATTGTGGCATAATGGACAGATTATTAAATTAAAGAAAAAAAGCATCCTCAAGTGGGAGTCGAACCCACGACCTTATGTTTTCTAGACATATACTCTAACTGCTGAGCTATCGAGGACATAGGAATCGACACACACTCGCGAATACTTTCCCCCCACAATTTAATGTCCATTTTGGAATGTATCGAAAATCGAACGTATTTATCAATGGTCGTCGAGTCCCGATACCTATTCACTCCAACATCATCGTCGGCTTCACGATTTCAGTAGAAGATCTAGAAAAATGATCTCCAACCACTGATGAGACTCAGCGAAATATATAATGTGAAAGTGGAAAGTTATTGTCCGAGAGAAATCATGAAAAAGGAAATTGTGGCATAATGGAGAGATTATTGAATTAGAGAAAAAAGCATCCTCAAGTGGGAGTCTATCCCACGACCTTATGTTTTCTAGACATATACTCTAACCACTGAGCTATCGAGGACATAGGAATTGACACACACTCGCGAATACTTCCCTTCCATAATTTAATGTGTATGTTGGAACGAATCGAAGATCGAACGTACTTATCAATGGCCGTCGGGACCCGATACCTATTCACTCCAACATCATCGTCGACTTGACGATTTCAGTAGAAGATCTAGGAAGATGATCTCCAACCACTGATAAGATTTAGCCAAATATATAATGTGAAAGTGGGAAATTATGTCCGAGAGAAATCATGAAGAAGAAAATTGTGGCATAATGGACAAATTATTAAATTAAAGAAAAAAAGCATCCTCAAGTGGGAGTCGAACCCACGACCTTATGTTTTCTAGACATATACTCTAACCGCTGAGCTATCGAGGACCTAAGAATCGACACACACTCGCGAATACTTTCCCTCCACAATTTAATGTGCAGGTTGGAATGAATCGAAAATCGAACGTACTCATCAATGGCCGTCGAGACCCGATACCTATTCACTCCAACATTATCGTCGACTTGACGATTTCAGTAGGAGATCTAGGAAGAGGATCTCCAACCACTGATAAGATTCAGCCAAATATATAGTGTGAAAGTGGGAAGTTATTGTCCGAGAAAAATCATGAAAAAGGAAATTGTGGCATAATAGACAGATTATTAAATTAAAGAAAAAAAGCATCCTCAAGTGGGAGTCGATCCCACGACCTTATGTTTTCTAGACATATACTCTAACCGCTGAGCTATCGAGGACATAGGAATCGACATACACTCGCGAATACTTCCCCCCCACAATTTAATGTGCATGTTGGAATTAATAGAAAATCTAACGTACTCATCAATGGCCGTCGAGACCCTATACCTATTCATTCCAACATCATCGTCGACCTAACGATTTCAGTAGAAGATCTAGGAAGATGACCTCCAACCACTGATGAGATTTAGCCAAATATATAATGAGAAAGTGGAAAGTTATTGTCCGAGAGAAATAATGAAAAAGGAAATTGTGGCATAATGGACAGATCATTGAATAATCTATGCATTATGCCACAATTACCTTTTTCATGATTTCTCTCGTACAATAACTTCCCACTTTCACAATATATAATATTAAATATTATAACAGGAGTCCGCTATAAATAACTAAGAAATAAGTATGCTAAGCAATTAACACCGATGACACCTCCAATGGGAATTGGATAACTTCATTATGATTGCTTTCAACGGCGCAATATTCACTTCAATTAGAGATATCTTTAAAAAAAATCTTATCGACACTTTCTTTCCCTGCCGATCCGTAAGTTACCAAATGTGTGACAGTGTTGCCTGTCATCAGTAGGTTATCACAAGTTCGGTCAGAATACACCGATAGGAAACGTATTTGGGAACTCCACAAAGAAAGCATATTTTTCAAACGCCAAAACACTGTATATACCGAAGTAGGTCGTGTTGAATGCGGTTGAAAATAAATAATGGGCGAGATCACAAACCCACTAATTTGCTTCATATGTGCTTGAAGTCGAGATATAGTGATGAAATATTATGTATGCATAGTTTTTCCTAGAGGATATTGTGTAATATTTGAATAAACGCTGCTCTAAAACCCTCAAATTCAGTGAGACATTCAAACGCAGTGTTATTGCCGCTTCTTTTGATGTCATTAGTCCATTCTATTTTGTGGAACTTCTGAGGAAATGTTATTCTGTTTCATCCTATGAATAGAACATAACTTGTGTCAGCATGTGTTTTATTGAAATGAAAACTTCGTATTTGACAGCTGTTCTTCATTTAGTCATTCTTGAATAATATGTATGTATATCGAGTGCTATGTTATTATTTAGCTGCCTGCTCACATTGTAAAGAAATATTAATAATAACGCTTGGCACTGTCGGCGATCAGGGAGTTGCCAGTGTCACTATTCTGAGGATCTTCTGAGGAAATGTTATTCTGCTTCATCCTATGAATGAAACAGAACTTGTATCAGCATGTGTTATATCGAAATGAAGACTTCTAATTAGATATCTATTCTTGATTTAGTTATTCTTGTATGTATACCGAGTGCTATGTCATTATTTTTCCGGCCTGCTCATATTGTAAAAATATATTATGAATAACGCTTGGCAACTCTGTAATTATCTTACGCTCTCGGCGATCGGCGATATATCTGAACTTGTTACGTCACATCCTGGCGCGGTTTTCGCAGTGTTCAAACAGGAACATTCCTTTGGTTTGTTTTGGAAAAACTACTTCGAAACCAAAATTGAAAAAAAATCCAACCAACTTTTTCATCGTTCTGGACATTGTGGTATTTTTTCCAGAAATTAGTGATCTCGCCTATTACAGGATGGAGTGGGCGGTAAGAATGAAGTCACTCTGTTACAAAATCATATTATGAACTCAAACACCGGATACAAACATATATTGAACTGATAAAAAAGCTGTTTAGCTCATAGTTTTTCTTTTTTTCTCTCTCTATTCCTTTACACTGATTGTTTCCCTTGGTTTCTTGATTTCAGTGGATATGAATCTTCGCTAGTGCTAATTTTGTTTTGCCTTCACACTACTATTCGATGAATGTTAGGTTAATATTTCATTCATAAATCGTGTTGGTTGTGACTGGTTAGTTTAAGAAAGATGATTCAAACTCTATTGGGTTTGCATTCATATAAATATTCATTCAGGGCACAATGATTGAAAGGATATCATTTATTACTTTCCAAGCTTTACGAATGATTTCATAGAAGTGCGATGAAAAAGTTTTTGCATACGTTTATCTTTCAGTCACAGATGATCCCACATCTGATTTTATGAACAGAAATTGAAAATTAATCAATATATTGACAAGGCCGTCGGGACGGGTGAACCTGTGACGATCCCAGATACCGCTGTGAATATTGTGCAGGGAAACAAAGTTGTACATATTAGCGAAGTAAATTTGATGCAGTTCATTTAAGTTGTAAACAAGTATTGTATTATCATCAAGTGTATTATTGTGTTCATCGGAATATTTTTGTTTGAACCGCAGATTCGTAACAGTTGGTGTCGGAAGAGAGGATTTTCAGTGACTATTCGAGGACAATCAATGGTGAATACGAAAAATGCACTCTACAATGAGATGGAGGACGTAATGGCAGCAGTTTGCCGAGCAGAATGAACGACGGCAGAAAGGAAAGGAATGACAGCAGAAAGAGGAGGAATGTCAGCAGAAAAAAAAGCAAGAGGATGAAAAACGACGCCGAAAAAAAAATTAAGAAAGATGATAAAATTAGGACCGAAATCAACACAGTCTGGAAAACGATGGAGGGAAGGGACATTGAGATGAGATGCAGACATCGGGTGAAAGTCTGCAGGAGTTCGAATCAGACGAACAAAGACTCATCCAGTTTGCCTACCCAAAAGCCCCGGAGTATATTAAGGAACAATTGGCGGTGCAGGTATTTCCATTGATGGATTGAGGGGCATTGAAATTGAAAGTACCCTGAGACTAACAAGTTTCAAGGAATGCAGTGATGCTCTAACTCGTTCCTTGGAAGTGGCTTTCAATACCTCAAGGCCAAAAGTAAGAGTGGTATTCATCGAAGGGCCAGCTCAAGAAGATACACAAAGTGACAAAATGATGCTGGACATAATAATAGAAAAACTAGAACCCAGAAATAGCAGCCCTACTAGCCAATCAAGAGGAAGCTGTGTATGTGGTAGGAGCGGTCATTTCCAGAGAGATTGTGAGGTGAGGTTGCCACTACGTTCGTCATTACCTTGGAGAACATCCGCACGTTCCCACTCACTGACGAGGACCGGATCATCTGTAGGTCTTCGAGCAGATGACAGAAAACTGTATTGGCCAATACATTGAGAGGCATGCGGGTTAGTGGAAGCGAAGCTTCCAGGGTCATCCAAGTCAACAGAGTAAGAAAAATCACTGATAGTATGCCCATCAGCGAAATTACCAACCAGTATCATGCTTATACCGAACATATGCTAGAACGGGCGAATATAATGTTCAGAACACCACATCCTAGAGCACCCGAACAAAGTCAGAGAACAGGGTACCGCGAAGGAGTTGCCAGCATAAGACGAACAAGACTACCTTAGTTGTCGCGAGACTGTGACCCACATTCTCCAGACGGCCGTTGACCGATGACGTCATGGAAACTCCGATGTTATTCTCGAAAGACCGTTACTCCTGATAATTCGGCCGTACTATATGAGCACACGATGAGCGAGGAGTTAGTCAGTTGGTCTCGTGAATATTGTGCAGAGAAACAAAGCGAAGGCTATTTAGTGCAGTGCATTTCAGTTGTAAACAAGTATTGTATTGTCATTGAGTGTATTATCTTGTTGTGTTTTAAAGTGAAATAAATGCATTGAATTTACCGGACTATTCCTGAACCCCAGTTTCGTAACAATATTAATTGATTTGTCTTTATTAATTTTGTAAATTCAATCTCAAACAATGATCATGCGTTATGAGGTGTGTTTCAAAGGCAAGCTACTGGAGTCGTACGTCATTGAGTTTATCCGATATTGTTATCCGCATCAAGATATCACCTAATTAACAAGTTCTTCGACCTAAGCACTTTGTCCAGTCTATTCAACTCGAGTTGAGGCTGTGCAATGTTTCAGTAAGTAGGGCTCATTGGTTTCGTTTTTGTTTCTCGTAATTATCGTTGGTTGAATTACCCTGTTTGCTTGTTTTAGATATCTCGCAATTTGATTTGGTTTATTTATAATGTCTTTGAAGTTTTTTTTTCAAATATGTAACTATACCAGAAGTCACTGATTTTTGATTCTCAATTTTCAATAACTTAGGAGGTAGTTATTCCTCAGATTTATCGAGCTCAACTGCAAAAATTACTCAGTCAGCCGCCATGATTCTCACTTTTATATCGAATATCCAAAATGAAATAAATATCCTTGGTACTATGAATTACGACATATCATTACTATCATCGAATTTTCTTGTTTCATTGCCAACGTTTTTCTTTCTGTCAATTAGGTCATTTCGTTTAAAAAAAATGTAACAATACCCAAAGGAAATAAAAATGGATTTCCATTTTCAGCTGCTTTCCAAATTGCTGACAAATTATAGATCCGTGGGAATAGAACAAAGCACATATGTTCACCAAAATATTCCCAGATGAAATACGTTATATTTCACCTCGTTTATATTAGCTCGCTTTCGGGTCTGTTTGCCCAGTACAAATCTTGCAATCGATTTCAAACTAACTTCTCGATGAGCTAGAGATTCGAATCTTTGGAAATAGCTCAGAACTGAATGACTATTCAATATTAACTCTTTTTCTTGTCTGTTCGTTTTCTCACGGAGCACAAAAAGTGAGGTTAGGATCACACAAACTCTCCATAGCAGATTGATCGATGGGTGAATATGCACTAAATTCAACTGCCTCCTAAATATTTACTCAATATAACAACGAAATCATAGTGAAAATAAACCGTTTGTAATAAGGTATATAACTAATATCAAGAATCAATCAATTTCAAACTATTTTCCCGATGAGCTAGAAACTTGAAACTTCAAACTTAGCTCAGAACTGGATGACAATGCAATATTAACTCGCTTCCTTGTTTGAATGTTTGTTGTTTGTTTGTTATCTGTATAATAATAATAGTGAGGAGCAATCGATTTCAAACCAACTTCCCGATGAACTAGAGACTTGAACTTCAGAGATAGCTCAGAACTGGATGACAATGCATTATTAACTCACTTTCTTGTCTGTCCGTTTGTTCGTTTGTCTGTAATAATGAGAAGCAATCGATTTTAAACTAACTTCCCGAGAGCATGACATCCAAAAAATTTTCCTGTTTGTTTGTTCGTTTGTTTGTATGTGATAATAATAATCATGAGAGTAGAAAGGAGCAATCGATTCCAAACTAACCGAAATAATCCTGAAAAAGATGTTTAAAATTGATTGCAAAATTTCACACACACACACAAGCAGAAAATAATTATTTAGTAATTTTTTTTTATATACCACGTTCATAAAAC
The DNA here is from genome assembly GCA_018342105.1 of Gonioctena quinquepunctata. NCBI lineage: Eukaryota > Metazoa > Arthropoda > Insecta > Coleoptera > Chrysomelidae > Gonioctena > Gonioctena quinquepunctata. The sequence continues at coordinate 746,779 of JAFIRS010000178.1, forward strand.
GGACTAAAAATTATCAAATAATTTCCCCTAGCCCCATACAGATTTATAACCCCATACAGGTTCCTTATCCCTTACAGATTGTCTTGAACATTTGTGATTGTGAATTATTAATAGCTATGAAAATACTCGTGAGATTTCAAACGAAAAACGTGGGGGGCATGTCATAGATAATTTATGAATGAATACTACTTACTATCATCAATTGCATGCGCCCCACGTTTTTCATTTTCAATTCCCACAAGTATTTTGATAGCTAATAAAAATGTTCAAGACAACCTGCATGGAAAAATGAATCTGTATAGGTCTAGAAGAAATTATTTTATAATTTTCAGTCCCTTCTATAAACGTAGTATATTGAGAAAATATATCTATATAATTATTTATAGATTTCTGTCTTCAACTCAATATATTGGACGTGATTGAAAGAACGAAATGAACAATCCATCAGTTTACTAGTTGATGTTTTGACATGTTCCATTTTTATTTTTGAACAGCTTGTCAGCAAATATATCACTTTCATGATATAGGATATCCCTCAACACCTCTCAATGATCCCATTTTTCGCCCTCATAATATCGTTATATTACGATAACGACCTAAAAACCGCCCTTTCATGAACCTCAAGAAAGAGGATAAATTTACTAACCATATTTTAGAACGGCACGAGAGAAGGAAATGAACTTTAGTCTTCATGCTGTTGGCTTTGTGGAAAGCAAATTTATATTCAATTTCGCTCGTGAATCATATTTTCAAGATGATCGGTATTCTTGGTAATAAATCTGAGAATTTGGAGACTTCGTCGATGAATCGATGATTATAAATGGGATCACGTATTATTTTCATTAATATTTTTCTGCCCTGATTCTTGACATATTTTCTGAAGATAATAACTGTAAAAATGAAATGAATTATGGGATCTACAAACAGGGCAAATGAATCAGTTCGCCTCGATGAATTTATTCGTGATAATTTTCAATAAAGGGAAAATTTTTCTTCAACTCGGAATACTCTTCATTTTTATAAATATAAAGTGTAACAAATTGACTCTTCCATAAGAATATGGGTGGGCTTTGGACAGTTCACGAATTCAGAAATTTTCAGTTGTAATATCACAAGAGACTGAGAATAATGGAAAACACAGATTTTCGAAAACTCAACGCCAAATGGCAACAAATTCGAGAAAGAAATCTGGAGAATTATTTTCTACTTTATCTAATTCTCAAGTGGTATTCTATAGATTATTTTTTGATGTTACGATCATAAACACATTTCCTCGCACAATGATACTAGGTACTATACCGGGTTTGATTCATTTCTCACTTCATGCGAATTGATGACAGACGTCAAATTAAAAATATACGTTGTCAGACAATAAAAACAAAAGACCTCAAATTATTTCCGCGGCAATATTCTAGTTAGAATATTCCCACTATAATAATGTTTTGATTGGCCAAAACGTATATGAATTATTTGAATTCAAAGTTTCCATTGGTTTCTAGAAATGTTAAAAAATAATCAGTTACAATTTATCAAGGGAAAATTATTTTGCCGGAAAATTTTTCGATCGAAAGATTGTTGCTTGAATGATATCCCGAGGCCAATTGCATGGAACAAAAAATAAAAATGACAGTTGCCTAGCTCATTCTACAGTATGTATATTAGGGTCACCCATTTTCCCTGACAATTTTTTTTCCAAGTCTTGCATGGAAATATGTTAGTTTTTGTAAGTGAGGAGCCCCCCTGAAATTTTATATGGATCAAATATTTCTAGGTCACTCAAGAATTTTTAAAATTTCGAAAATGGTTAAAAAAATATTTTCTTTTAATTTTTTTTTTCTTTTAGCGGTAATTGTACATATAAAAAAATTATATCCTGAAAATGTTCGCTCAAAGTATACATTTTTGAAGGTCGTTCAAGAATTTTGAATCTTAGGGAGTACTATAGATTAGACGTTTTCGAGCGACCTTTAAATAACAATGAATATATTGTTACTAGCATATTTAATTGATAGAAAAATAGAAAAATTCAAAAATTTGTTTATTATTGATCAGCTTTTCTGATTAGTAATTCAATTTGTAATGCAATTTGGAATATGGAACTGAACTAAAATAAATTAGAAGTTTTTGTTATTCATTTTGAATTGTGTAATTACAATTGTAGATAATATAATAAACTGTTCATAACAAATGTTGTAAAAAAAGGATTTGTCTTCGAATGTTACGAAAATAAGTATAGTGCGCTCCTGCGTTGTTTATCTCACACAGGCCAGACCATGTGACGGTTTTTATTCAGGGGAAATTCCAGAAATATGATGACCGACTGGTCGATGTCACGCTGAGATCCCGATGTTTGCACGAACTGCTCGAAGATTCTGGATGCCAAGGACGAGGATATATAAGATCGGGTGTACCGCTGGAGGAGTAGTCATTTATTGAAAGACGTATAAATTCATATTAGCGAATTTGGGATGAATTTTTAGTGCAGTGCGGTACGAGGTATATTTTGATGGTAAACTGTGATTGTGTTTTTCATAGTCCGAATGAATTATTGTTTTTCGAAGTGTAATAAACTGACATTGAATTTATCGAGTATATTTTGATAAAAACCGGTCCAGTTACATTATCCATAATTATCAAGTATGCTAGTGAAAATATATTCATTGGTATTTTTATGTATCTCATGGTTTATATTGGTTCATAATTATAGTAATGGCTTGTAGGAAAAAAAATTATCCTTAAAATTATTATTTAAACGTCGTTCGAAAACGTCTAATCTATAGTACTCCTCAAGATTCGATTTCTTGAGAGACCTCTAAAATTTTCTACTTTGAGCTAAAATTTTCAGGATCAAATTTTTTTTTTGTACAAACAATTGTCGCCATTGGAAAAAAAATCAGAACAAAAACAATCTAAATTTGACCATTTTCGAACTTTTAAAAATTCTCGAGCGATCCTACAAAAACATTCGATCCTTCTAAAATTTCAAGAAGTTTCCTCAATTATAAAACACTCCATATTTCCATGCAAGACTTGGGAAAAAAAATTGTAAGTCAAAATGGGTCACCTTAATGTATATTCAAATGAATTTTCAAGGAGGGCGGTTATTTGATTTTGATTTGTTTAGTTCACTTGAATAGAACTTGAATCACACAATCTTCAGATCAAATTTTTCCTGGAAAATAAGAGACCGAGATATATTTGATTAGACTACGTCCCAAATAAGCTAAACTGACACCAAAAATAATGTTTTTCATTACTTTCTATTACATATTAGGATTAGAATAGAAATTGGTACAATGAAAAGTACAATTCTAGTAAATAACAGAATGACTAGGATTAGTTGCCGGTGGTTGAGAAACGAGACTGGTAGGCATCTCTTCCGCAGGTATGGACAGGGAGCTTCCAGAGGCAAAATCATCAGATGCTCCAGATCCAGATGGACTTTTTCTAATATTATTTATGAGGCTCTTGTGATGCTCACTATTCAACTGTAGATAGGGCGAAATGGAATTCACGATTGAGTGTCCGGAATTTTTTATTATTGAGTGCTCTCCAGTGCCACATTTTGCTAGATTAGTTATCGCTGCAGATCGATGAGTATTGGTGATTTTTCTAGTTTTTATATCGATATCAATTTTTTGCGAGGATACGGCTGTCCATTTTGATATTAATTTGTTTCTAATGGGAACATTCTGATACCACCAACCTGATTTTGGACTATTCTATGCCATATTGATTCTCAGAAATAGTGGATCTGTCGTTACGTGCGCTGGGCGCTTATCAAACAGTTTTTTCAACAAATGCACTGGACAAACAGCTGAGGCATTTGTATTTGTAACGAGCCACTTGCTATCGGTGAGTCTTTTTTCTCCCCTTGACTTGTTTTGAAAAAATTGGGTTGTACTCGATTCTTCCCGTTGGTATAACGTTGTTTGAATATTCGTTTCAAAAGTATCGCTTTTTGCACTGGACACCCTCGCCACCTCTCCAGGCTAGTTCATATACCATTATATGGTACAATTTTTTTTGTAATCCTTCAGGATTATCTTCATTCCAAGCAACTGCCATCCCATAATCTTCATTTTTCGATCAAGCATTAGAACTCTCTTTTCTCTCGTCGGGCATTCTTTGTAATCGCTCGCGCCTCTCGATTTTAGCATTTCGCGAATCCTTGACAATAATGGCCGAAAAAGGATTGAACATGATATTGAAATTTTCAAAATAATATTCCTGCAACATCTTTAGTGTTGTATTCCATATACTCCTTATGCAACTTTCTTTATGGTCCTCACCATTAGATTTCTTCATGTTATATGGGTAATCCGAGTGCTCACTTGTGTATCAGCGCGTAATTCATTCCTTCCACTGCAGAACATCTCTAATTGTCTTCAAATTGAGTTTTTGGAAGTTACTTAATGGGTGTTATATTATAAATATTAGCCTGAATTTGTTCAAATGAACTTGTACCAAAACCACTCATTTTAACACTTTAAAAAATTTTACGTCAGATGACAATCATATGTCCAGAGTTCTTTCATCTCAACCACGAAAATCAATTATGGAAGTATGTTTATAAGAGATACTGTTGACTATTTCCCTCATTATTTTTAAACCAATCAAATGGAGAACCAATCAGGTCACTTTTATAGTGATAAAACGTCTTTTCGATGTTTTATACTGATAAAACCATTAGTAGATTAGATACTGTTTTTCGATAAAACGACACTGAGGTCCTATCAGAATTATAGGTCAACAGGAAATGCAAAATTGAATAAATGATGGATTCTCAACTCACAGTGATTTGATATTTTAATTTGAATATACCTTTTTCAGCATGTTAAAAACCTCAGATTTTCAAGTAAGGCAATGAATAATTGAAATCCGTTATTTTCATAACATCGTGGACCAGTGAATAAAGAACAATTCAGCATTATCAAAAGGCCACTGGCCAAACAGCTAAGCGACCGAATTCGAAGCCAGAGGTCGGCGTTCAAGCCCCGGCCGGCGGCTTCAAAATTCATTTTTCAAATTTTATATTTTTCCACATAACAACACCGCACAAATCAAACCCCAAAAACAGTTTTACACATTTTATCACCCCATCTCAATTTTGTAATAAAAACCAACACAAAAGCACCCTCACACCAAAATCACCATAATATTTTTTCATTATTTCAAGTTGGCAGTTGGCAGTTGGCCTTCGGAATAGGTCCATTTCAAGATATACAGTGCTAGTCAAAAGTCCCCCTCGTATCTTTTGAACGGGTATACTTATAATAATGAAATTTGGAGGGTGGAAATAAACGGATGTAGGCTTCTCAACTGGTCATAACAGGTGACGCAATAGTCATAAATGACGTCACAAGGCCACTGTGACCAATAGTTTTAAATGGGACCCTATGGCAAGTGACAGCTCGTTTGAAAGGTATTGAAAATACCTATTCAGTCATACCAATTTTGTTTGGGTTTCGGCTGATTTTGATTGATAAATTGAAGAAATACGAAAATTATAGTTTCGCATTTAATTAATAAAGATTTTAAAGTACGCCTCTGGTTAATTGTCAAAAAGGTTGACGTTTTTGAATTCTCTACTTGTCAAAAGTGTTTATACCTTGAAAATTTACCTAAGCTATTGTTTAACGAGACGTTTAAGTGTTTACATAGGCAAAATGGTACGTACTGTAGCCGACAAAGTAGCAGCTATCTTAATAATTGGTGAATGTAGAAACAATTTCCATGCAGCGGAACGACTGTTCAATGAGAGGTACCCCGATCGCCCTATATCGAGGGTTTATTTGAGGGAGCTTCTTCGGAAGTTTGAAGCATCAGGTAGTGTTCAAGATGCCAAACGATCTGGTCGACCAACAATTAGTGATGACAAAAAAATTGACATAATTGGAGAAATGGTAGTAAACCCTACTTCTTCCACAGCCCAAGTTGCGTCTATCTGTGAAGTCAGTCAAAGGACAGTACATAGGGTGTTGGCTAAAACAAATTTCATCCATACAAATTAAAAATGGTGCACCAACTTTCAGATAATGACCCCGACCGAAGACTAGAATTCTGTGAAACTATGCCAATAAATAACCAACAACCACTACATACAGACAATTGTTAGTGACGAAAGTACTTCTTTTCAATGAATGTTAACACTCAAATGTGGGTATTGAGTGACAAAATCCTCACATCTTTCGTGAAAAACATACTCAATTTTCAGAAAAAGTAAATGTTTGGGCAGGTATTTTGGGAAACCACATAGTTGGGCCTCTTTTTCTCAATGCTAACTTAACCGGTGAATTGTATCTGGAGATGTTACAAAATGATATTGAGGCGTTAATTCTTGAAATTCTAGAAGATAATCCAGATGAATTCGACAATTTGGAAATAACGTTTCAACAAGATGGTGCTCCTGTTCACTATTACGGTGCAGTAAGACGTTACCTAGATGAATAATATCGTGGTAGATGGATTGGACGACGAGGTTCGATCGAATGGCCAGCTCGGTCACCGGACCTTACACCATTAGATTTTTTTCTATGGGGGTACTTGAAATCTAAGGTTTACGCTACAGCACCTGACAGTATTGCCATTCTGAAACAACGAATTGTTGAAGAATGTAGGGCAATTTCCGCTGACACACTGGGACGAGTACGACAAGAGTTTAGCAATAGGATGCATTACTGCCAGGAAGTAGATGGAGCACATTTTGAACACTTATTATAAGAACTGGTTCTTAAATCTTTATTAATTAAATGCGAAACTATAATTTTCGTATTTCTTCAATTTATCAATTAAAATCAGCCGAAACCCAAACAAAATTGGTATGACTGAATAGGTATTTTTAATACCTTTCAAACGAGCTGTCACTTGTCATAGGGTCCCATTTAAAATTATTGGTCACAGTGGCCTTGTGACGTCATTTATGACTATTGCGTCACCTGTTATGACCAGTTGAGAAGCCTACATCCGTTTATTTTCACCCTCCAAATTTCATTATTATAAGTATACCCGTTCAAAAGTTACGAGGGGGGAGGGGACTTTTGACTAGCACTGTATATTTGATAGTGAATAATTTTTATAAATTTTAGGTTTTTGGGTGGGTTCACGAGCAGTGAATAATCATTGTAAATGAATGAATCTGTAAAACTAAGCATATAGAAATGGACACACAATTCCTTCAATTTTAGAACGAGATGAATTGTTGTAATTTTCCCTGTTGAAAATTCAAATTTTAACATGAATTCTGGTAATTTTATCCAGTTTTAAATGTTATTCGGGAAATATTCTCATCAAATATCATTCATGCTAGAGGTTTTTATCGTAATATTTTTGAAATTTTCCCTCAAGCATTTTGCCTCTAGGAAATTCAACTCGTGCAATTTGCGGCTTTATTCTTAAAGATTGAACCACTCAAGCTTCGCTTCCTAAGCTTAATCAGATAATAGGACCGCAAATCGCACTGAGTGGAATTTACACACAAAATGCTTCCTCGAAAATTTCAAAACAAAAATTGCGATAAAACCCCTAGCAAATATGATAAAAAAAACAACAGATGATTTGCAAATTTTGCCGCTGTCATTTTGATAGTATTGGTCAAAATTTGAAAAATGCTGACTGAAATTGAAATAGTATGAGAGAAATAGTTATTGAAAAAAATCAGGGGCGAACCTCTGATTCTTGTAATGGCAATCCCTGCCAGAATTGTTCGAGAAGGTTAATTTTTAATCTGCTGATTTTAATCCATAATTTTGAAGCGAATATAGCTCACGCTATCCTGATATGAAAGAATGAATAGCTCATCACTCCAAAGCGTGTCTGGGACGTTTGAAACATGAAGGTTCGTCCATAGTATAATATATGGCTTCCTTAATTATCATGTTCTTCTGTATAATCAAATACTTCTTGATTACAATCTCTAATGTACATCTAATGGGAGCCAAATCCAAATCTTCAAGTATACGAACTTTTTGTACGTACATTAGTGATCATATCTAGAATTTCCATTCGTTATCGCTCTAGTTCTGCATACCAGATCTCAAGTATCTGAGTCGTACACAATGGCAGATTTTAACACGATTTTATAAATGATCACTCGATTTTTTGCAGACTATTTCCCTCGTTATTTTTAAGCCAATGAAATGGCCAAAATTTCAACTAGAGAACCAATCAGATCAGTTTTATAGTGATGAAACCACAGTCGATATTTTTTTGCGATGAAACCGTCCCGTCAAAATTATATGTCAATGCATTCAATTCGTATATAGGGACACAGGAATTGCAAAATTGATTGAATAAGAAATTCCTAACTTACTACTACAGTGATTTGATATTTTAATCGAAATATACCATTTTCAGCATATTAAAAGCCTCAGGTTCTCAAGTAAGGCAATGAATAATTGAATTCCGTTATTTTCGTAGCATCAAGAAGAGTTCTCGTGGAGTAGTGGAGTAGTGGTAAACATGTCAGTCTCTCACCCGGATGGCTCGGGTTCAAATCCAATTGAAGGAGCTTTTTTTATTCCGTTTGAGATACAAAGATGTTTGATTTGATAGTGAAAAATTGATATTAATATATATATATATATATATATATATATATATATATATATATATATATATATATATATATATTTACAGGTAAATTGCAGTTTGAGGTGGAATTTGTTGAAGATGTTGATTGTGTAGTTCAGTTTGTTCTCAGGTATTATCAGTAAACAGTCATTGACGTAGCGCAGGTAGAGTGGTAAAGGGCAATCGAGTTCTCGTATTGTAGTTTCTTCTAAATTTTCAATGACTAACTTCCCAAGAATCAACAAAACTCATATATATATATATATATATATATATATATATATATCATATATATACCTTATGACAAAGTAGATAAAGCGTTATTCTACTTCAACAGCTACGATATTAATTTACAATTTACCTCTGAGGTAGAAGTCAACCGAAGCATCCCTTATTTAGACATGAGAGTATGTAGAGGGTTTGACAATGTTCTTCGCACAAAATGGTATAGGAAACCAATATGTTCTAATAGATTCATAAGTTTCCATTCCCATCATGCTCCAAACATGAGAACAAATCTGGTTAGAGGTATGAAAAACAGAGTAGTGTGTTAATCACATCTAACTATTCGAAAGGAATGTTTGAATGAATTAAAAACTTTTCTTGACATGTTTTTTGGGTAACCTTCCACAGTCTTAAAATGAAAATATAATCAGGAAAATCTATTTTCAGACTGTGGAAGGTTACCCAAAAAACTTGTCAAGAAACGTTGTTCCTCCACAAAAAACCACATTCATTCAATAAGAATTCAAAACTATTCTAAAAGAAAATTCATATCCGATTAAATTTCTCAATAAATTACTTTTCAGTACTGATCGTCAACCTAGCATTACTATCATTGAACCTGGAAATGCAAATATAAATTTTGAACCTGTAACATTAAATTCTCCAATTATAAACTCAATGTCCAACCTCAACCAGTAGAATCATTTATATATAAAACATTACCGTATGTAAAAGAACTAACTCCTAAACTGACTAACGTGTTTGAATTAGATAAACTACGCATTGCCAACAAAAATATCAAAACTATTGCTGGTCTTTACACTAGAACCAAAGCCCTTTTAACGATCTATGAAAAATCAAATGTCATTTATAGTATTCCTGGCCTAAACTGTGATGAAATTTATATCGGTCAGACGAGTAGGAATTCAACAGGCCGCATAGCATCTCATAAGAGTGATTGTAAAATAAAAATAAAACAGTTGTGCATTAGCTGAACATAATATTAACTCTAATCATTTCAGTAATTTCAACAACCTTTCTATTTTAGCAGTAGAGAATAACTACCACAAAAGGAATTTCCTTGAAATGGTATACATAAATAAATAATAGTTTAAAAAATCTAAAAAACACGCTTTTATAGAAAACCAGACAAAAAAAATAGAATATAAAATAAAAAATGTATTTTATAAAAAAAAAGCGTGGGGTGCATGGTATCGCCTCGGTGTGTAATGTACCATATAATTATTGATACCATGCACCCCACGCTTTTTTTTGAATAAAATAATTTTTTTTTTCTATTTTTTTATTCTAGTTTTCTATAAAAGCGTGTTTTTTGAATTTTTTAAAATATTATTTATTTCCTACTTTTTAGTGTGGTTTATTCATAAGAGCGTGTTTTTTAGGTTTGTTTTAAACTATTATTTTTATAATTTTTTTGCAAATTAAAAAATGGAATAATCTTATCAAATTAGGTAATCATAATCTCCGACCCCAAAAACCCCCACATACCAATTTTGAATAGGATCAGACCATAATCACAAATATCGGCCGCATTTTGAAGCCGCCATCTTGAATTTTCCAATTTTTACAAAAGAATCATGATATTCGACCCCAAAAATTCCCACATACCAATTTAGAACCAATTTTGAATAGAATCATACCATAATCACAAAAAACGGCCGCCATTTTAAAGCCGCCATCTTAAATTCTTCAATTTTTGCAAAAAAATTATAATATTCGACCTCAAAAACCCCCACATACCAATTTTGAATAGAATCAGACCATAATCACAAAACTCGTCGACCATTTTGGAGCCGCCATCTTGAATTTTTCAATTTTGACAAAAGAATCATAATCTCCGACCACAAAAACTCTCGGATACCAATTTTGAAGCAAATCGGACAATAATCATGAACTCGTACGCCATATTGGAGCCACCATTTTGTTTTTGTTTCTTGATGCATTGTCACCGGAATTATGTACACCTGCCAAATTTCAAATCATTCGGACGTCTGGAAGTGGGTCAAAATCGCGCCCAAAGGAGTCGGTTACAAACAAATAAACAAACAAACAAACATACAAGTGAAGCTAATATAAAGCATGTAAAAATGAATCTAATAGCATGATAAACGATCTGATATTGCCAACCTTAGTGTTATTCACAATTACTTGTTAAAACTTGATTCTAACTGAAGTTTTGAAAAAAAAAACTGCTTATTATTTCTTGATTTTGTCTCTCATTTATCAATTTTTGTCATATAGATTGGTACTATTCCTTTTGTTCTGTAGACAAAACATATGTTCCTCCCATGACAGTTCGACTTTGACATATGACCCTTGACACTTTCTGTCTTGCATTTCCTGTCATCCACCATTTCCATTTATGCTTTAACCATGTGGTAATTGTCCTGTCAAATTTTAAATTGTTTAAATTATGTTCCCAAACAATATGTGCTTCTACAATTGTGTAATTTTTATATATATTACTAGTAGTGCTTCATAGTGATATGATTTTGAAAAGATTCTCAATCTCACAATGGTGATTAGTTCGCTGTCTTCACTTAACCTCACCTTAGTAAGTTCTTTAAATTTGTTTGAAATTGCATTTCACAATTGTGTTTCCCTTTTTTCACAGCTGTCTTGATAATGAAAATAAACATTTTCGAAAGCCTGACAAAATGAGAAAGAGTTTTTCTTTTTTCACTGGCCATTAAATTTGACTGCAACCTCAAGGAATTCCTCTCTACTAAGTTTATTTCGAATTCATAGTTATTTTATATATATATATATATATATATATATATATATATATATATACATATTAATATCAATTTATATATACAGTGTGACCCATTTTTAATGGAAACACCCCCCTAAAATTTGAAGTTGTAAACAGATTTCAATTTTTTTTTTTGAAATGTCAAGTACTGAAAGGTCTACCTTGGGACAAAATTTGAAATGTTTATTCCAATTTTCAGGGCATACTACGATATTTTTTCTTAGTCGAAAATCAAAATTTTTATAAGCGATTTTTTTATTGAAAAAATCACTACGCCACTGGATTCAGAGTGCCTCTACACAGGTGTGACCAAAATTTCATGAATAAATATTTATTAATAACAAAGTTATGACAACTCAAAAATTCGAAAACTCACACAGCTAACAGTCACAAAAAACACCCTATATCAACAGATATAGCCATGAGAATATTTTTTTTATGATTTCAACAATAAAGTGCCGCTAGATGAAAAAAAAAACAAATAGCGTAAATTTTTTTAATGAAAATAACGGAATTACATTCAAGTTTTCAAGCAAATTAACTAAAACTAAGACCTAATTAATTTTTCAATTTAAATCTTAGTTGCCATGGGAATGATATTACAGTTTGACACTTGTGAAAGATTTAAATGTACTATTGTCAACAATATCCACCTTACAATTCGTCGAATGAGTTTGTGTCATGGCTGCAAGATTGAGCGTAAGAGAGAAAATTGAAATTGTACGCCTTTCGGGAGATGACGTTAGAAGTGCTAGAGAGGTTTGTAGAGTATTTAATGAGAGACATCCAGATCGTCCTTGTATTAGCTGCGGTACGGTAAATAAAATATTCAATGAAACTGGTGCAGTATCAAAAATGATGTTAAATTGTAATCTTGTACAAAGACGAAACAGGAATGACAGGAATGATCAAATCATTTTAGATTATTTCGGAAATAATCCTAATGCCAGTTTAAGGAATGCCACCTTAGATTTGAATATTCCACGAGAAACTATTCGGAGATGTCTCAAGGCGAAGGATATTAAACCTTTCAAGCCAAAATTTTTACATACACTGCAAGAAGGCGACGAAGCAAGACGTCTGGAATATTGTTTATGGGCCCAAGGGGAATATTTAAACAATATCAATTTCCTACAAAATATTTTATATACCGACGAAGCCACTTTCACTACAAATGGAGTAGTGTCATCACCGAATTTCGCTATTGGGCAGCGAATAATCCTAACTGGGAAATAAACTGTAAAAGCCAGTATTCCCAAAAAATCATCGTCTGGTGTGGGATACTGAACGAACGAATTATTGGTCCTTTCTTTTTTGAGGAAAACATTAATGCGCAGAGGTTTCTAGAATTTTTAAACACAGAGTTTTGGGATGCTATTCACGAGCTGCCAATCAATGAACGATCAAATTTAATTGTCCAGTTAGATGGGTGTTCAGTTCATTATGCCAGAGCTGTGAGGCAATGGCTTAACGAACATTTTCCAAACCGACAGATAGGCCGTGGTAGTCCGTTTATAGAGTGGCCACCCAGATCTCCAGACCTCACAGTTTTGGACTTTTTTCTCTGGGGACTTCTCACACAAAAGGTTTACAAAAACCGCTCAAGAGATAGAAATGAACTTTGTGCAAGAATTCGACAGGTATGTGCAGATATTACCCCACACGAACTAAGGAACGTAATCAGAAACATTCGTAAGCGCTATCGAAATACGTGGTGGATTAGTAGAGGCTTCTAGAATATGAGTTTGAATTAATTGTTGCACTGAATCGAAACATTTCAATAATTAGTTTTCATAGTTACGTTACTTAAAAATGTTTCCTTCATTATTAGTTGAATTGTGTGAATGTAATTCCGTTATTTTCACAAAAAAAATTTACGCCATTTGTTTTTTTTTTCATCTGGCGGCACTTTATTGTTGCAATCATAAAAAAATATTTTCATGGCTATATCTGTTGATATAGGGTGTTTTTTGAGACTGTTAGCTGTGTGAGTTTTCGAATTTTTGAGTTGTCATAACTTTGTTATTAATGAATATTTTCAATGAAATTTTGGTCACACCTGTATAGAGGCACTCTGAATCCAGTGGCGTAGTGATTTTTTCAATAAAAAATCGCTAATAAAAAATCTCGATTTTTGACTAGAAAAAATATCGTAGTATGCCGAAAATTGAATATATATATATATATATATATATATATATATATATATATATATATATTCATATATATATATATATATATATATATATATATATAAATATAAAATAACTATGAATTCGAAATAAACTTAGTAGAAAGGATATTCCTTGAGGTTGCAGTCAAATTTAAATGGACAGTGAAAAAAGAAAAACTCTTTCTTATTTTGTCAAGCTTTCGAAAATGTTTATTTTCATTATCAAGACAGCTGTAAAAAAGGTAAAACAATTGAAAAATTTAAAAAATTTGAAGAACTTACTAAGGTGAGGTTAAGTGAAGACAGCGAACTGATCACCATTGTGAGATTGAGAATCTTTCAAAATCATATCACTATGAAGCACTACTAGTAATATATATAAAAATTAAACAATTGTAAAAGCACATATTGTTTGGGAACATAATTTAAACAATTTAAAATTTGACAGGACAATTACCACATGGTTAATGCATAAATGGAAATGGTGGATGACAGGAAATGCAAGACAGAAAGTGTCAAGTGTCATATGTCAAAGTCTAACTGTCATGGGAGAAACATGTGTTTTGTCTACAAAACAAAAGGAATAGTACCAATCTATATGACAAAAATTGATAAATGAGAGACAAAATCAAGAAATAATAAGCAGTTTTTTCTTTCAAAACTTCAGTTAGAATCAAGTTCTAACAAGTAATTGTGTAACACTAAGGTTAGAAATATCAGATCGTTTATTCATGCTATTAGATTCATTTTTTATGTATACCATTTCAAGGAAATTCCTTCTGTGGTAGTTATTCTCTACTGCAAAATAGAAGGGTTGTTGAAATTACTGAAATGATTAGAGTTAATATTATGTTCAGCTAATGCACAACTGTTTTTTTATTTTACAATCACTCTCATGAGATGCTATGCGGCTTGTTGAATTCCTACTCGTCTGACCGATATAAATTTCATCACAGTTTAGGCAAGGAATACTATAAATGACATTTGATTTTTCATAGATCGTCAAAAGGGCTTTGGTTCTAGTGTAAAGACCAGCAATAGTTTTGATATTTTTGTTGGTAATGCGTAGTTCATCTAATTTAAACACGTTAGTCAGTTTAGAAGTTAGTTCTCTTACATACGGTAATGTTTTATATATAAATGATTCTACTGGTTGAGGTTGGACATTGAGTTTATAATTGGAGAATTTAATGTTACAGGTTCAAAATTTATATTTGCATTTCCAGGTTCAATAATAGTAATGCTAGGTGGACGATCAGTACTGAAAAGTAATTCATTAATAAATTTAATCGGATATGAATTTTCTTTTAGAATAGTTTTTAATTCTTATTGAATGTATGTGGTTTTTTGTGGAGGAACAACGTTTCTTGACATGTTTTTCGGGTAACCTTCCACAGTCTGAAAATAGATTTTCCTGATTATATTTTCATTTTCAGACTGTGGAAGGTTACCCAAAAAACATGTCAAGAAAAGTTTTTAATTCATTCAAACATTCCTTTTGAATAGTTGGATGTGATAAACACACTTCTCTGTTTTTCATACCTTTAACCAGATTCGTTCTCATGTTTGGAGCATGATGGGAATGGAAACTTATGAATCTGTTAGAACATATTGGTTTCCTATACCATTTTGTGCGAAGAACATTGTCAAACCCTCTACATACTCTCATGTCTAAATAAGGGATGCTTCGGTTGACTTCTACCTCAGAGGTGAATTGTAAATTAATATCGTAGCTGTTGGAGTAGAATAACGCTTTATCTACTTTGTCATAAGGTACAGAGAGGATTATATATATATATATATATATATATATATATATATATATATATATATATATGAGTTTTGTTGATTCTTGGGAAGTTAGTCATTGAAAATTCAGAAGAAACTACAATACGAGAACTCCATTGCCCTTCACCACTCTACCTGCGCTACGTCAATGACTGTTTACTGATAATACCTGAGAACAAACTGAACTACACAATCAACATCTTCAACAAATTCCACCTCAAACTGCAATTTACCTGTGAAACCGAAAAAGATAAAAACTCGACTTTCTCGACCTCACACTACATAATATAAACAACCAAATCAAAACTGAATGGAATACAAAAAAAAATCTGGTCTTGCAGATACCTCAATTTTGGATCACACCACCCTATCGCCCAAAAAAAATCTGTCATTATCGTACTTGCAGATAGAGCCATAAACTTAAGCGACCCCTTGTTCAGACCGAAAGCAATTCACTCCACTCCAACTCAATAACTTCCCCAAAAATTTTATGAACAGAGAAAATTATCCCAAAAACAAATTTCACGATCCATACCTTACACAAAAAGTTTATCAGAAAAAATTGGCAATATACTAAAACCACACGACATAAAAATCAGTCACAGAAGTTCGAAGACATTTTCAGGTAATTTCTCAAAACTAAAACCCACAATCCCTCAAAATGAAAAGACCCATGTAATATATGGAATCCCATGCAATGACCCAAAATGCAACGAAGTTTATATCGGACAAACATCCCAATATTTGGAAAACCGCGTAAAATCTCATAAATATGCCAAAACCGCGTCCACAGCTCTGAACAAGCATAAAAAAAATACAAACCATGAATTTAACTACACAGAAACCAAACTTCTCACCACCAAATACAACACCAAGAAAAGAGAATTTCCTGAAATGATTCACATAAACCCGAACAGCTAATAACCGTACTGACATCACGATCCTCAACAAAATTTAACTTATTTAAACAAGCCACCACATCCTCTAACTGTATAACAACACCCCCTATCACGCCATCTTCCTAAAAATTAACGTATTCCGAACCGTATAGAAACTAGCGATATCCAATCTACTCAACAGTAAAACAGAACCCTGGCCCACCTGAATTGAAAAACAACATCGAACAAAACTATACGTGTGCCTTCAAATAATATAGATATACATAGATATGAATACATTGTGCTTTATCATGAAGAAGAGAAAAAATCACCAATTCAAAATTATGGTCTTGATAAATATGTTTGTTGTCAATTTTTTTAGGTGAGTCCACAAAATTGTTAACCTTAAGAACTTCGAACATCTTACACATTATGTGACAATCTCAACAAACAATATCTTTGTAGCTGAAATAAACCCTGAAGAATACTGCAAACCCAGTCGAAACGTTTATTCAGTTTCAAATGTGATTTGGGAAATATGATCATCATATATCATTCGTGCTAGAGGATTTTATTGCATTTTTTCCCCAAGCATTTTGCCTCCAGGGAAATTAACTTAATTTGCGGCCGTACTATCAAGGATTAAATCACTCGACCTTCGCTCTCGTGGTTAAATCAGATAATAAGACCGCAAATCGCACTCAGTTAAATTTCCAAGTAAAAGGCTTTCTCAAAAATGTTTGAGCAATAAAACCTCTTGCACATATGATATTACCCTCGATCATTATCTTCTTCTATCCATAAGCAGATAAAATTTGGCAAAATTTTATTATTATCAGACTTTACGGTTATATGCGTGTAGACCCCAAGTGCCTAACACGTTCTGACTTCCTCACTCCCTTCCTGATATTTTTTTACGCCCCAATGAAGTTGCGTTTTGTTAGATTTCCCCCTCATTTTCTCATTTCCACTCAAACATGGTATTTTACATATTTCAGCAAATGTATGTTCAGGTCCTTACTGTGTTTTTTTATCAAAATCTTGGTATATTATTATTTCCCTTGGTGAATTTAGGTTTTTGAGCAACTATACTAGATACTCAGATGTCACTTTCGGTAAGCGGTACATGTTTCTGAGCAGAATTCGAAAGTTTCCTCTACTGGCAGGGTTTCAATATCATTAACAGGTATCAGATTCAATTTCTTCCCCGCAAAAATTGCCACCATGTGTATATGTTTTCTACAAAAACTATTAATTAAATTATAATAGATCAGATTATGATTTTTCCCGTCCTTATGTATCCAAGGGTCTGAAAAACAGATGACTTGAATATAATTTTCTTTTTTGTATCATCAAAAGAATATTAATTTCTTTAATTTTATTCTGTAGAGATTGCACATTGTGATTCATAATGACGAAAGGCTCACATATTTATGGTGCCGGATCCTATGGTCCAGTCCTCTTATTGCTGCGGGTGGTGATACTTGGGTGGTTGTATTACCGTTGCTGATACTGGTGGGTTCAATGATGATGCGTTGCCATTGTTGCTCTCAGAATGGAATTTTGTAGTTCTCCAACCCGTTTAATGTCTTCAAGAAATATTTTCGCTATCAAAAATATAAAATTTTATATTAGATGTGTTTTTACCCAATTTCTTTCTTCAAAAAGGCATAAGTTGTCTTCTTTCTAATGGGGCCTTTTTGATTTAATTTTATGATATAGCATAAGCAAATCCTTTGGGCTAGAATGCTATAAAATTTTGTATCATTTGCCTTCTTGTTAGTGCAGAGTTTAGTTTCAATATATTGAGCGATTTTTTCCCATCATTTCTCACCCCTAGGCAAAAAACATCCTCAATATTAAATTCCACCAGTTGGACTACATCTGCAGTATTGGGTCTAATTTATTTCATGTGTTCGGTGTTCTTCACGTAATCCGTAAAAAACTACATCATTTTAATTCTGCTGCCTCTCCATGTAATCCATTTTGGATATCAGGTAAATGACTTTTTTCTTTAGATCACTGTTTTTTGATCTAATATGATCCATGGAGGTTTTTATTTGTTGTATGTCGGTTTTTATTTCGTCGCATTTTTCATGAGATCAAGTTTTTGTCTGTTTTCACTTCGTTGGATATATCGCATGGATTCAATTTGAGTCAACAAGGTTCGATATTTCAGTTATTATGGATAGATTCAAATAATGGTTACTCACTTGTGGTGCATTATGAGATTCCAAGCCGTTAAACATACAGGACTTGATGTTTTGTTCCGTAGATTCTTCATAATTATGAGTTGATTGAAGATATTACTTCCACACGTGTTATCTGTAGTGGTATAGTTTGTGTTGTGTGTTGTATATTAGTTGTTGGCTGATAGGTATCGTTGGAGAGTTTTTCATCTATTATTGTTTTTGGTTTCAGAGTACAATTATAGTAGGTTTATTAATTTTGCTCAGATGGCAATTTCAGTTTTACCATTTACACAATTTGGATTTTTTTAATGTGGATCATTTCCATAATTTATTTCTTTTTTTTTGTTGTGTTCAGTGCATAAAATTGGTTTTTTGTTTTAGTCAAAATCATGGGTGGAGGTTTATTTATGTTCATTTAATACTGTCTTCTACTACTATGAACTGTATATAGATACCTGAACTTTAAATCAAACCAACCCCTATCCCAAAAGACAACGGTAATTAAAGGTTTAGCTGATAGAGCAATGAAGCTATCAAACCAAAAAAGGCAAAAAAGGCACTTATAGAAAAAATTACCCCATAAAGTAATAAATCCATTTTCAAAAACCGAATCGACATATTTTACAATGAAACCAAACATCAAAGACCCAACACAAAATACATTCAACACATCCATTACATATATAAAAGTACTTTCCGAACAATTATCTCAAATTCTAAAATCCTTCAAAATCAAAATCGGACACAAAAGTCAAAAAACACCCGAAATCTCACTAAATAAGAAAACTCGCGTCCAAATCGCATGCAGAGATCCTACCTACAAAAAGTATACATCGGCAGACTGAACAACATCTTGAAAACAGAATAAAATCCCACAAATACACCCATAACGCAGCCACGGTATCGAATAAACATAAACAAACCACCACCCATGATTTTGACTACAACAAAAACCAATTTTATGCACTGAACACAACAAAAACAAAAGATAAATGATGGAAATTTACTACAACCTACTATAATTATACTCTAAAACCAAAAACAATAATAGATGAAAAACTCCCCAACGACACCTATCAGCCAACAACTAAAATACAACACCAAGGCAAACTATACCAGTACACAAAAACCGTAAAACCCGACACTACCAACCAGTTTTCACACTACACAAAAAATACCATAACAATTACAGAAACTAAACCAAAACTTTTAGAAAATCCCGATAGAGAACATAGCATTAAAAATAAATCATTGTATTGGCAATATCGACCAACTCATCAAAACAACAATTGTATCACACAGAAAACATATCGACCAACTCATCAAAACAACAATTGTCTCACACAGAAAACCATAGAAGTCTCCAAAATACAAAGTCGGCAAAGACCATTTTATCACTGAAATAAACACAAATATAGAAATTTTAAAAAGAAGGAAGTATTGGTCTAATCTCATTCCGAAGGTACGAATCAAACCATACAAAAATGAGCTATAAAAAAAAGCTAATCATCATATACATGTCTATAATTGTAGAAACTATATTCCTGAGCTGTCAACGCCTCCACCTCCTGATGAAGACGAGGGCACCTACATCGAAACATCGACATCAAAAATAAAAATTACGGGTATAATTTAGTACGAAGTCATTACAGGAATCATAATCCCCGAGAAAAAGCAACCATAAAATATTCAAAAAGGATCAAGAAAACAAAAAAATTAAATATATATATATATATATATATATATATATATATATATATATACCGGGTGATTCTCCAAGGTGGCTCACCCGTATAACTTTTTCATTATTGAAGATATAAAAACGAAATTTGCGAGTTGTGAACTGTAGTTCAATTTACATTTTTTAACATATTTACTTGCTTTGCCGTACTTCCGGTTCGACCGGAAATGACCCCAACTTTCGATTTTTAAATGGGACATCCTATATATTTTTACTTATTTCGATCGAGAATCCAACAACACCTCACTTGTCAATATTTGACAAATAAAGTCATTTTTATTCTAATTTTTAATTTTCGATCTAGAATGCCCTGGATCATGTAAATCGCTTCATTCTTGATCAAATAACATGGGAAAATACGAATTCGAGGCTTATGAATTCATAGTCGTTTTAGGAATTATTTAAAAGTCGCAAATTAGTACATTGAGTTTCTTAATTTTCAAAATGACCTCTCCCATGATCTCGGCAAAGTTCAACTTTTTCAGTTGTTACGCGCACCATATTGTTCAGCTGTGTGATGTTCTGGTATGTCACCCTTACTTTATACTCCAGTTCTTCACGAGAAGCTGATGCTGTGTTATACACCTGATTTTTAATTGTTCCTCAGAGAAAAAAATCTAGTGATCTAGAATATGGTGATCTAGAATATGAATAAGAAATCATACATTATGAAAAAATATGACAACTTAAGAATATACCTCACAGGCCACTGAATAGGTCCATAAGTGCCAATCCACTTTTCTGGGAAGGTGTCATTCAGATGTTATCTTACGACTTGAGAATTGTGAGGTGTTGAAAATAGATATAACTTGGTTAGCCAGGGGCAAATCCTCAATGAAATCATTAATTTGATTTCTAAGGAACTGTAGATATCTTTCCGCAGTAAGTTGTCCGTCATTGGCCCCAAAACCGAATCGCTCTAGGAAATTTCCTTCTTGCATCACATGTAAATTTGTTCGAGACCAGTCCTTTTATACGATTGAACAGACCCAAGTTGGTGAATCGAGTTTCATCTGAATAAATAATTTTAAATGGAAATCGTACATATTCTCTGTATTTAGTCAAAAACCAGTTGCAATGAGTTAATTTTCGGTTGTGGTCGTTATCGTAAAAATGTTGGTGTAGTTGGTACTTGAATGATCGATAATTATATTTGTGAAGAATTCTCCTAACGGACGAATAACTTATATCACACTCAGAAACAATTTGGCGAATTGACGCCGTACAATTCACTTCAACATAGCTAATACGTCTACTTCTTTTTCTTCACTGACAATGGAGTTATTGGCATTTTCTTCTAGTTCATGTCGCATTTTCCTTTCCAGTTTTGAAAAATAATGCCGAGTGGGATGGCGACGATTAGGGAATTTCTGAGCATAAATTCGAGCTGCATCAGTTGCATTCT
The DNA here is from genome assembly GCA_018342105.1 of Gonioctena quinquepunctata. Lineage (NCBI taxonomy): Eukaryota > Metazoa > Arthropoda > Insecta > Coleoptera > Chrysomelidae > Gonioctena > Gonioctena quinquepunctata. Next base: position 768,531 of record JAFIRS010000178.1, read on the forward strand.
CTTTTGCTTCTCCGTAAATTAGCAATATGTCAATTTTCTCGTTTCTAGTATAATTTTCCATATAAAATCATAAACTACGAAACAAATAAATTTTTAAAAGTGACAGCATATTCATTAGCCTATTTGTTTAGGTAGTCCTAGCAACAGCTTCAATTGTTTGTCACGGATAACTAGAATAACAGGACTTAGTGCATAAGTATACCGAATACGTATCATTTGTTAGTAGGTATGATCGCTTCTTGCAATTATTCAGAAAAATAGTGAAAATAAAGTGAAAGTGTGTGGTATCAAATTATTCGTAAGAAAATTATCATTCACAAAAAGCCGACGAGCCACCCTCTTCCCGTTTGAAAAAATCAAGTTAACTGGAAAAATTCATATTTGCGACGTTCAAATAATTCTTAAAGCGACTGTGAAGTCATAAGCCTCAAAGTCGTATGTTTCCCATGTTACTTGATCAAGAATGAAGCGATTTACACGATCCATTGCATACTAGATCAAAAAATGAAAATTGCAATAAAAATCACTTTATTTGTCAAATATTGACAAGTGAGGTGTTGTTGGATTTAGAATGGCATTCTCGATCGAAATAAGTAAAAATATACAGGATGTCCCATTTAAAAATCGAAAGATGGGGTCATTTCCGGTCGAACCAGGAGTACGGCAAAACAAGTAAATTGAACTATAATACACAACCTTCAAATTTAGTTTTTCTATCTTCAATAATGAAAAAGTTATAGGGGTGAGCCACTTCAGAGAACCACCCGGTATATGAAATGAAGAGAAAAACATGAGAACGATTCGATATTTTTTTTCAAGAAGACAGAAAGTCAGAAAATTGAAGAGAAAGTAGACACGAGAAACAAATCAGTCTCTACAAACAATTTTCAAATGAATGAATCATTCGGTTACGAAAAGGCAGACAATGGAGCAAGAGGTAGATAACTGAGAGATAGATTAGTCTCAACAAACTATTTGCAAATAAATGAACCATTTAGTCACGAAAAAGCAGTGGGAAGTGATTAGCGAGAATAGTGTATGGAAGCTAACAAAGATAAGATGAAATCACTACGAGAAAATTACACTCAAGCTCTTCAAAAATCACCGAGAAGTACGTAGTTGTAAGAGGGTTTTCAACGGCACGTGAAGTATGGCTGAAACTGCGGAGATTACATGATGAAAATGCGAAAGATACGACTTTTGTCTCATGTACGCAGTTTTAAGTTATGAAAGGCAGTCGGGAGATGACAATTCTCCTCAGGAGTTAAATGGAAGAACTTGCGTATCAAAACTGATCGCATAGTTTGGTGGAATAAAAGCATTATTGGGTATTGGAGCGAGTAAAATCTAATTCTAACTCAATTTTGGATGATAGTTTTTGGCATCAAATAATCTGTGAGAGAAGATGAGAAACTTGAAAAATGATTACAGAATATTGGTCGTACCAACTTCGTATTTTTTTGGATTGGAAATCGAAACATATAATAATAATGTTTATTGTAATCGAAAGCATCAGAATAACAGTTCCTTAAATGTATTTGCATATTTTGAGGATTTGTTTTGTTTCAAATATGCACTAAGGAATAACATTCACTCGAAGATAAGTAGTGCAAAGTGAACAAAAATGAATATTAATAGTAATACTTATTGAAATAATGTGGGACAAAAGTTCACCAACTCGAGTTGAAAATAAAGTTGAAAGAATGTTTCTATTACAACAGGTTCCTCAGTTCATGGATATTTTGTTCTATAAATGATTGTATTTTTTCAAACATATTTATATTGTTGGACATTTTAATTTCTTGGGGTAAGATGTTGTACATTCTCAGTCCGTTAATGTTAATAAATTTTTGAATGCTGGTGTTTTTAGAAAGTATTATTTCACTGTTTTTATTTGTTTTGAATCTTGTTTCGTGTGTGTGTGTGATAATTTTTTAATAAATTTTTTGTGTTTTTTGTAAAATATCTAAACTTTGGTAATAATAATCATAGGTACAGTTTTGTTTGAGCAAATAGCTGAAATATGAAATTTGTTTTCCCCACGACCATTAGTGAATGTAATAATTCCGAAATCATTTTTAATAATAGAGTATAAAAATTCTTACTCTTGAGTTAGAATATTCATTCTGGAACACTTGCTTCTTATGAATTAGGAATGAATATTCCGTAATTGTACTAAACGACATAGATTGCCATGGATCTCAAAACTGTCAGTAAATGGCGGCGTCGTAATAATTATTTTCAGAAAAGTTTTGATTCAAATAAAATAATAAATGTAAAATCGAGTAAATCAGCTATAGAATTTCACAATATTCCACCTGTTTTGATCAGATTTAATTGTTTTTGATTCATACTTTCTGGTCGTGGGGAAAATGTAGTATGTTACTCGGTTAGAATGAAAAAGTTCGATACTCGTTGTTCTTCACGCTCGATAACGCTCGCATTCGGAATTTTCCACTCGTATCGAATTTTTTCATTCTAACGTTGTTACAGAATATACTATTCTTTTTTTTTGTCATCACTTTCATAATATATTTCTATGCTATTTTCAATTTTGTAAGTTCAGCTTTATATGCACTACCAGATTTCAATTGCATATTGGAGTACTGATTCCACAAGGGTTGTGTATACAAGTTTGATTTGTGATATTCAGACTGGATCGTACGAATTGATTCAGTTGTGTGTTCATTATGAACATCCAATTTCAGATGTTTGTCAATGTATGAACCCAAGTATTCAATTGTGTCTGTACACTTAATACTATCCAAGCACTCACAGTTATCATATCTCTGACAATTTGTAAGATGTTGCTTTAGGCAATAATTTGATGTTTAGCGAAAATGATATGTATTTTGTTTCCGATTTACTTAGTGTTAACGATTTTTCATTTAACCAGTTCGCCACCTTATGCTGTCCTATTTCTGCCTACTCGAAAGTTGTTTTCCAATCATTAGATATGAAAAATAACAGCGTATCATCCGCATATGCAATTGATCCACCTGGTATATCCAAATCAAGAATATCATTCACTACAGTGAACAGTACAGGTCCCATGACAGTACCTTTGGGTACCCCAAATAATATATATTTTTTTGGCTCAATACTCCTGCTATCGACACAGTTTGCTTTCTTCGTGTAGATAGCTTTCTATTAAATTGTTCGCAACACCTCATATACCATATTCGTGTAACCTTTGTAGCAAACGCTTTTGGCAAACTGTGGAAAGCCTTTGTCAAGCCAAGAAAATTGCTAATGGCTTCTCATAATTTTTCATGCTCATGTATGTTATGAACAAGATCAAAAATGGTATCAGTAGTTGATTTTCCTTGACAAAAATCGTGTTGTTTCAGTGATATCAAGTTAAATTCATCAAGATGGCATATCAGTTGGATCTTCATACACTTTTTGCTACTTTGGCTAAGTTATTTATTATTTTGATCTGGCGGTAGTTGTTTATACACAATAGGTCACCACTTTTGGATAGAGGTTTAGTTACTGGGATCTTAAATAGTTCTGGAAATACACCCGCTTTGAACATTGAATCGATAATATGCGTAATGTTGAGGATTTATAGTTGTATGCTTGCTTTTTCGAATATTTAATGTGGACTGTAACTTTACATACGAAAATCGTTGGAAGTTTTCTTGACAACGTCGAAAACACACAAGGCTCTTAGCTACTAAATAATAATTCAACTCATTAATAGATAATCTCATACATACCCCCCACCTTGAAAGGATTGATTTTTCAAAGTAAAACAATTTAAATTATTCTAATTACAAAACTCAATATTGCTGGTTGAGTTTGTTCAACACCCTGTTAATCTTCACTTCTCCTTCACAACGAAGTCTTCTCGTTGCTCGATTGGAATAGGGCAAATTTTGGAGAATTCTTGCTTGAGGAGACCTTGTGTAGTGTTGATTGTCGTCATCCTCGCTATACCATCGATGCCGGGATGAAGTGTGGTTATTCTTCCCAGTAACCATTTCAAAGGTTGTGCTCGATCATCCTTGATCAGAATTAAAGCCCCTGGATTCAAGACATTGTGAATGTCTCGCCATTTTGTTCGTGTTTGTAACTCTTCAATGTACTTTTGAGGCCATCGCAACCAGAAATGTTGTTTTAGTTGTTGGATGCGTTGAAAATAGGACAGACGAGAGTCCTTGATTGACGTCAAGTCAGGATGTGGTGAGGAGGTCATCGACTTACCAATGAGAAAATGTGATGCCCAAAATTCTTTTTGAATGCGATTTACGAGATTCCTCCAAAATGAGGCGAATAAACTGGTATGAAATGCCAGTCAACCCCGTGGTTTGCAACTTTTTCTGTAATATGGGTAGAATGGATGTTCAGAAATTCTCCCAGTTCCTTCCACTCATTATTCGCTCCAATAAAATTGGTAACGTTATCTGAGAAAATATCAGAAGGTTCTTCTCGTCGAGCTATGCAACGGCGAAATGCTGCAAAAAATGCTTCGATTGTAAGGGCACTTACTAGTTCTGAGTGAACTACCTTGGTAGCAAAACAGATAAAAAATGCCATGTAACTTTTCAATATTCTGCAATAGTTATTCTAATCCCAATTGGAACGGCAATGAAAATAAGAACACTACGAGGAGTATTAATATGCACTGACCGGCAAATGGAAAATTTATATACCACCACTGTTTTTACTTTCAAAGCGTTCCTGGTACAATCATAAAAAAGTTTTGTCGTGTGGAAGAGAATTCCTTCTCGAAACTTCTTATGTCGGTTCAATTGGGATTAGGAATACTATACCCCGGAAGAGTTTGTCCTAACATAAAAATGGCCCTGCAAAATCTACGCCTATAGTTTGAAAAGAGGAAGGAGCTGATAGGCGAGTTGCAGGTAGAGCACCCATCAAAGGAGCTTGTTATTGAACCCAAAACACCTTACGCATTCGTGTACCGTCTTCCTTGCTAAATGTCTACCACCTAGTGGCCAATACTGTGCTCCTGCATGTAGAATCCTCTGATGTTCATTCGAGAAAATTAACTTCGTAAAAGGGCATTTTCTCTCTTTTCGTAAGAATATGGAGAAAGTTGTAACCTACCCTCAACTCATGAGTTTCCAAGTGAATCAATGAAAGGGTTCCAAATTCAAGATGCCTGTAGATTCAAGAGATCTATTATTGTTAATTTAAAGCAATTCTTCTTGTCTCAACCTTGACTTCACAATTATTCATAAATCGAAAACAGTAACTAAGTACCCCTTTTGCCTTATGTAATGAGGAAAATTTGTAGTATGGGAACGATTCATTATGTTCAATTTTCAAAATAAATATAATACTTTTCATCTCTGGTACCTGTGCCGGCACTTGAAAAGTAAATTCAGGCCAAATATCTCGACCTTGAGTTAACCATGATGGTCTCACCCACCATAAATTCGTCTCTTCAAGATATCTGGGGTCTACCCCACGACATAACAAATCGGCAGGGCTATCGACTGATACATGATGCCATATTTTTGAAACCCTATTTCCCACAAATGTTTGCAGTTTATCAGGTGATGTATTTATCCAGCAAATACATATTGTTGTGTTCATCCACTGTGAGTATCATTGACGTTTTGAGCTTGTTTATTATTTTAGATAGAACTAGAGCCGCGAAGAGTTCTAATCTCGGAATAGACACAATTTTCACTGGAACCACTCTACTCTTTGAATATAATAGACGTACCTGAATATTCCCGTCGTCGTCAATGCTTGGAAGATATGCGTAAGTGCCGTAAGCTTTGATTGAGGCATCTGCGAATCCATGAATTTCCACTCGATTGGTATTCAATCCAAGGATACATCGAGGTATTTTCAAATCATTAAGTTTTGCAAGTTGAATGTCAAAATGTTTCCATTTTGATTCTAGATCAGATGGTAACGATTCATCCCAAAGTTGATTCTTTCATCCATAAAGATTTTATCATCATTTCAGCTATCATGATGCATGGACCCAGTAGTTCTATGGGGGAAAAAATTTGACTAATTTCTGAAATGATAGTTCTCATGGTTATGGAGGTAGAGCTTGATTTTATGTTGATATTATACTTCAATTTATCATCTGTATATGTCCAATATAGCCCTAACGTTTCTGATTTCTCCTTTTCTCCAATTTTTAGCAAATTCGCACGAATATTTTCAGATGAGATTGCTTTTAGAATTTCGTCGCTAGTTGAACTCCATCTTTGTAGTTCAAATCCAGCAAGGACTTAATGCCATGTCCATATAAAAATCGTTAGTTATAATCTGAGAGGCCTTTGGATAATTAACCATATTATCTTAACCTACCCGCCTGAGACAAGGCATTGCCAGAAAGGGCGCAGACGCTGTACCGTATGTAACGGTTTGGAACTCGTAAGTCTGATTTTTTTCCGCAGGTTCCGATCGGCACAACATTCTTTGTACATAGTTGCCTTTGTGTTGGTTCGATCTGTATCTGACGGTACATTTCTGTGATATCCGCCCTTATATTTCCTGAACCTCAACACCAATGATACAAAATCATCTTGTATGTTGGGACCGATATATTGGAGATCATTGAATGGAACTTTTGTTGTAGATTTCGCGACCCACCTAAAACTACTCGAAGCTCTGTAGTTTGGCTTGTTCCACCAGACACCATATGTCCCAATATCTTTTATTCATTTAGGAAATCATAATACATTTTTTTCAAATAGGGATTTTAATTCAGTTTATTATCTAAAGAATGAAACCGATTCAGAGCCCTCAGCTCCGAGTCTCCCAAAAGAGCAGGAGAATCCTTCAGAGGAATAGTCTCCACAAATTGCCCATCTTAATTTCTCTTTGTAGTTTTTTGAAATATTCCTTCACAACGTATTTCATCGATAGATAAAATTGGAGATTCATGTGGTGGTTCCTCAATTTCCCACAATTCCGCAAGCTGCGAGTGAATATCTCGATTTTCTGTCAGATGACATCGATTTACTGAGGGATCAATGCCAGATGGCATATTTCCACCCAAAATCCTAATAAATTTAGTTTTTTATAATGTACCCGAGTGAAATTTGCCTATACACAACAAATTCAAATATAATTCTCCCCCGATGAGCATGTCAATATTACCCGGTTTATCAAAGGTGGGATCTGCCAATCTGATATTGTTTTGAATATTCCAAGACGAAACATTTATATTATAGGATGGATATTTTCCGCTGATATGTGGGATAACCAAGCACATGAGATTTGTTTGAAATGCATTATGACATGATTTGATTTGAATTTGACACTTATATTTCAAATGTTGTATATTTTGTCCAATTCCCGCTATTGCTGAAAGTATTCCTCCCAAATTTGTTGCAACATTCAGTCATTATTGGGTTGCTTTGACTAGCACCACCTATCAGGGCTCTGCATACATGTGCAGCCCCTGATGGTGTCACTACTTCAATCAGAGCTGTTTGTAATAACACATTATTATCATTTACATTGGTGAAAATATCATTAGCGCCATGAGCTACAAGAGATTGTTCACCTAACGATGTAATCTGTTGTGATCTTTCCACTTCTACCGGTTGAATTTTCCTAAATGTAAAAGAGTGTAATGTCTCCTATTGCATTTTTTGCATTGACTTGCATGACAGGCTTTTGTTTGATGGTTACGCCTCAAACAATTGAAACTCAGTTTGAGTTGCTTCACCTTCTATCCTTAACTTAGTTGGGAGCTTTCCGAATTCAGGATAGTTTTGCAAGTAATGACTATCCTTACAGATAACGCATGTAGGATGAGAGTTATTCACGAGAATTTGTTTGGGATTTTGATTTTTTAATGATTTGGTTCCTTCAAATTTCGTTTGTTAGGATAACTCTAACGTTTCCAAAAGATCTGTCGTCTTTTTCAGAAAGCGTTTAAAGTCTTCCAGGGGTGGTAGCTCATCTTTCTCAGGAATTTTCGGATTGACACCCGAAGCAACCTGACTATCAGTTATATTGCCATTACCTTGGAATTCGTTTGCCCCCAGACTGTTTTTCCACTCCTCTCATTCACGAGCAGTTTTTTCATCTAATTTCTGACCTAAAATGAAAATGAGCAGTATATGACCACTCAAAAAGAGATTTGACATGATTGTGCACTAAAATACTTCGGTTATCATATCGATTGCAGAAGGTGTCCCAGGCCAATTCGTAATTTTTGGATGCAAATTCTATACTGCGTATGACCTGAGCCGCCCCTGAAAATAATGCTGCTCTCAAATAAGGAAACGTCTGAATTTTTGAAATAGCATAATTCGCATGTATCAATGATTCGAAGGTATCCCGGAATTCCAACCAATTTTCATAGTCACCCGAGAATTTTGGAAGCTCGATTTGTGGCAATTTTATACCTTTCAATAAAGTTTGATTTTGATTGGAGGAATGTAAATGAATATCAGGAGGATCCTGTATCATTGTGGATGCATGATAGGTTTCGAGAATGATTTTTGCTTCCGAATTCAAATCGTGATATACATTTTCAAACTTTGAGTGTTCGTTAAGTATTTCATCCACGTCGTCAGATAATTTTTCTAGGGCATCCTAGTTCATTCCTTCATCAACTCTACATTTCTTTTTAAGCGGCTTTCTAATCCCACGATTTCTTTCCTCTCTATTTTTTCAATGCCTTCAGTCGACATTCGATTTTTTAGATCTAACAAATAGTTCTTGAAAAGAGTTCGGCGTCCTTTTACAAAACCGCGCTTTCTATTTAACGATGTTACTTCCTCCTGACACATCTATAGTGTATTAGTCTTACAGAGAATGAAAAGGAATAGGGTAGGATAAGAGATTTGTATGAACACAGATGGGAAATTGGAAAGGACTCTCATTTATTCTCATGAGTTAATGCAGGTTACCAGCTGGATTATAATGCTTGTCCATTCTCCAATCGTCCGAACTGTATTGCTGTCAGCTAGTTTCCTTTACAGGCTGTAGTTTTTCGTTTGGTCCCTTGAGGTACCACTACCTGTCAGCGACGCTTCTTTGCACTTCGTACTGAAAAAATGTCGAAGTTCAGTTATCTATCCGTTCAACACTTCAATCACTTGATTTCATCTGGTTCGACTGGACCATGTTAAGGATTGATAGTTTTATGCTTGCTTTTTCAATTATTTAATGTGGACTGTAACTTTACAAAAACCAAAATTGTTCAGTTTTCTTGGCAACATCAAAAACACACAAGTCTCTTAGCTACTAAATAATAATGCAACTCATTATTAAATCATCTTATACACGTAATAGGTTTTGCAAAATGATGGAACTTTAATTTAATCATTTTTTAAGAAATCATATCAGGCTCTATAGCGCAATCATTTTTCGATGAGCGGATACATTGTACATTTGACGTTGGTTTAAAAAATACAGTCACGCAAGGGATTTTGGTTTTTCATCTGTGATATATTGCTGGTTTGATTAGTTGAATATTTAATCAGTTTCCAATAAGTTTCAGAACATATATGTTATCATTCCTAGCATTTTTGAATTTTTATTTATGGTGAAATTGTTTTTGTTTATTCGTCAGTTTTGTTATAATATTCCTGTATCGCTTATATTCGACTTTTTTTTCTGTATCATTCAGATATTTTAGTCTTGTTTCAGTTTATCTCGCTTTTCATGGAACTTATCAACCCTTTGGTTATCCAAGGTTTTGTTTTTCTCTATGTGAATTAATTTAAATAACCTTAGAACTCGAATCCCAATTTTCATTTAGTATATCAAAGAATTTTTGGGTAACTAAATTGACGTCTTTTTTCTCTATTAGTGCCTTCCAATTTTTATTTTCCAGAGCTTTCAACAGTTTATTTTGATAAATTTTAATTATTTTCGTTTTTACTTTCCTGGTCGGTAATATCACATTTTATTATCAATGGTGTGAAATAAATGCTAGGAATGATAACAAATATGTTTAACGAACAAGTGATCTACACAAGATTTACTCAATTCAGCCTTTCTTGTAACTTCATTGATTAAATGGTGGAAGCATATCTGCTACTTATATTGTCACCTGTCACTATTCATATTTGAGAGTATCAATCACTTTCCGATAAAAATTGGTACAGATCATTTATGAAAGATTATTCATTTGTTGAGGGGGGACACCATTTTCATATAGAAATGCCCCAGTAATATGCCATTGAGTCTCTTATCTTAACCAACTGACGAGTATTGGTTTCTGATACTGATATAGAATATTGTTCCATCATTTTTATTGTATCAACCCTCATTATAATGAAGTTTGTAGTTTGGAATTCAAAAATTTGCAAAACTCTTCATTAAAAAAATTTCATCAATATCATATGAAGAAGATTCCAATAAGGCAAGAAATTCTTCGAATATTTTTTCAATACTACAAATATTCAGATGAATTGAATTGAGTCAGAATTTTCACAATATTCAGCAGTCATATTTTTATATTAATATAATTCATCCATGAATTCGTACTGTATTCATCATTCTAACTTTCCATTTCCTACATGTATTTATTTATTATATATAATCAATTGTTTATTCGCCTTCGTCCTCTTTCTCTTCTTCTGTAATATTGTTATTTATATATATATATATATATATATATATATATATATATATATATATTATATATATATATATATATATATATATATACATATATATTATATATATATATATTATATATATATACATATATATATACATATATATATATACACAAGGTGGAACACAAGGTGAAAACTTGCTATCAAGGTATGTCCTAAAATGCATCCACTCTCTGAGATACAGGTGAAAACTTGCTATCAAGGTATGTCCTAAAATGCATCCACTCTCTGAGATACAGGATGTCGAAAGTACGAAAAAAATTAAAATTTAATTTGATTTCTCCAAAATTCTCGAAGGAAAAATTTTGAAACTTGGTACACTGATCAAGGTTTATCAACGTGCTAATTTGAAGTTATAATTTTTTATTTTCGTAAACCAGTGACGAAGTTACAATGGTATGTGGTCATATCAAAGAGTAGAGGGGACAAGAGAAATCACTAACCCTATTCATGAATGAAATAGTAAAATCGTTTCAAAATCCACCAAATGCTGTCACTTTTGATTTCAGTCATAAAATCAGAGTTTGGTTAAGGATGGGTTTAGCCAATTAGGAGTCAGAAAAGCGTGTCATGTGACATCAAGTGTCACGGATCGTACACGAGGAAACGCTTCGAACCTTCGGGTGTTTTCGTATTGGAAAAATGTAGGAAATATCAAGGATTTCGAATGGGATGAAATATTGAGAGAATATGTTTTCATTTTCGATGAATTGACTCAATTTGAATTTCAATATTTCATGATTTATAAATGATTGTTTTAGTCTTCAGAATGCGTCGAAGAGTTTCACTTATTGACGTTGGATACATAATATGGATCCATTTTTGTTGGGCAGGTTAGATTAGGTCAATTTATATTGAATTATGAAATTCTCAAACAGGACTGGATTACTGAATCTTCAATTGACGATCGAACCAAAAATGTCTACATTAGATTGTAACTATCAGATAAATACATTATTACATTTTTTATGGTTCTTGCTAAGTTCTTCATGACAAGCTACCTATTCCATGGATACTTTGCTAGGATTGACGAAAATGTGATGAAAACAGGTTATTGTTGAGTGTAGTGATTTATATACTAGACAAGTTGATGCATACACAAAAAATCCCATAAGGGGCTGTGTTTTTGTCACTATGACAGCGGCAAAACTTTCCCCTAAGTTTTCCAGGGACAAAACTTTCAAAACGGTTTAATTCTAGTACGTCTAGCAGAGTTGCTAAGGACCGATGACGGTTCTAAATGACCTAATATGTAAATTAAATATGTATCCACTGAATTGTACCGAATAACCCTCTTGCTTTTTTTTTATCGAAGTAAACTTAACATTTATAATTCAAGTTTCACTATAGTTCTCGGACTGTGTGTACCGAGTAGTGTGGGTATTTTTTTATTAAAGTATCTGCAATTGTAAATGAATGATATAAATGTGCTAGATTGGAAATCATAAAAACCCATTTGATGATTGTAATAAAATCCATACTGTGTTTTCAAGCGTATTTATTATCACAAAACATAGTTTAAAATTGATCATCATAGAACATGCACCACATATGCGAAAATTAAAAGAGAGGATATCCTGAAGGGTTTTTTTTTTTCTAATAATTGGGAATTACCCTTGCCATCAACACAGCAGAATTTTTTACTGAAACGAGAAGTTTGTTCCACACATGAAAAATTAATTTTTATTTGAAAAAAAATTGAGAATACAATAGACATCACAAGAATAAAAAAATAAAAGTTGGGGTATTATGTAAATAAATCTAAAATTCAAACTTCAAGTACTCATAGATATCGGTAACCCAATTTCATGGTTTTTTGGATCGTACTACATTCCACGAAAACCTCATCAAACAAGTTTTCTATAATTGAAATAGTTGGAAACCTTAGTACCCCAAAACTGAGAAAGAAGCTTGTCATATGCTCTTTCCAAAACATTTTTTTAAAATATATGCATTATTTTTTCAATTGAACTCCCGCATCCGATCCAGGCTGAAAATTATAAGATATGATAAGAACATCAAACATATAATCAATATCTATGTTACTTTCAAAAATCAGCATACCTCAATTTCCTTCTCATTTATGGCGACCTTTGGAATTTCGGGGAAATAAATTTGTACATTGATACTTCTGTCTTGGGGGCCAATTGCAAAACTATTCAGTTTCCTTAAGAGATTTGATGAAAGGACTGTGCAGAAATACATTCTTGTGAGCAATACATGAAACAGAAAACATGGGGTGGAACAAAATGATATAGTATTGTAAAAAAAAATTCTCACAATGGGATTTAATATCCCCAGACATATCCTGACAGTAATCCTAAATTTAAAGTTTCTGAAAAATTGAAACATGTTTTTACTTCATCTTTATATTTGTGCTATAAACTTTGAATATTAAATGATGTAATGAGTCATTTTGGTAGGAATACATCATTGAAAAAATATGTTTTTAATATAACAAACTTACATTTGAATTATTTGTGTTTCAGTATCTGTAATTTTTTCAATTTCTTGGTACTTCTATTACTAGTTTCTTCACTTGTGAAATTTCGGTTGGCATACTTACACAATATGAAATATTCTCATTCGAATTTCAATAAATAAATTCGCTTTCTGAAAAATCTATATTCTAGTCTGAAGAAAGTGAGCGATGCAGTGTTTTGTGATATATCTAAATCTTTTGATTGTTACGTAAGCTTCATCTCTACCGCTTCAGAGGACGAAGCTTCAATTGGTTCTATCTAAGTGAAAAAACCCAAATTGTGAAAACTGATAGTGTCTCAGCTTTTGGGCAAATTAAGAGATGTTCACTATTTTGGCAGAACACACGACTATCTTCTTGCAAGAACTCAAATTATCTTCGTAGTAAAATGACTCGTATATTTATGAATTAATTTGTATCTCCTCTGAACTACCTCTCATTTGCCCATGAGATGGCAATCTTGTCACTATAAGTATATTGTATTTGGAGATGGAAAATTCTGAATATAGTGGATATTTTTTTCCAAAGAGCCATTAAACTCTCTGTGATGGTTTGGAATTCACTAGCCAAAATCAAGATATCTTCATAGAATAGAAAGTCCACGCTTACTCGTGAAATTTATGTGTTTATTGAAAAGTGATATATACACTAATAATAGTCATCAGCCTTATCGATCTTGACCAACTGCTTGGTTGAGATCCCCCTGATCCGATTATCTCATGCGAGGTGTTACTGAAAAATAAAAGAAAAACTGATTTAGATTGTTTCCCTAACGTGCCTTTGTTAGTAGGGCTGACCTTTTCCGGATAAGTCATTCTAAGATAGCTGGAAGCAGCCCAGACTGTCGTAGACCAGGATGCATCGATTTCTCAACTTCATCAACATATTTTATATCTACAATGAACTCTCTGATTTTGTTCAGGTCAGAAGGTTGTTAGAGAGGTAATATTCCGGCAGAGACGAGCAGTGAATGGCTTGGTAATAGTTTGTATCGGAAAGTTTAATGAATCAATGTCATCGGGGACATTTTCCAACGCCCTCAATATTCAAGTCAATTCATCAGTCCACTTTCTTGCCATTTCTTCTTCCTTCGTGGAAGTTTCCATGATCCCAAAAAGGCCTTTTACGAAGAAATCACTTTGGAAAAATCACCAGATCTTCAAGAAAAATCGGGCAGTCATCTGATTTTTGACAGATGTAAACATTGTAGTAAATTTCAAGGATTTCATCTAATTTTCGCGCCAACTGTTCTGTTAGGGATCTTGTTCCTAGAACAATAATCTCTGGTCATATGTTCCTTCATATCTTCTTGGGACAAGTGAATGGACAAATGAGCGTTTGACATCAGTTTGGCTCATCGATACTCAACCGAAAAGTAATATTCCATGTCCACGGAAATGGAGGTTTCTGAGATAATTGAGAAAAACTGAAGATATGTCCTTAGTAGAGACAATATGCAATAATCGCATATTGCTAATTTCTTACAACATATCGGAATATGTGTCAACCTCCTGAACATTTTTTAATGTTGGGAGAATCGGAACATAGTACGGGTGGGTCAGAATGAGACCGATAACTCCATTTTTTCATTCATCATATTATTTGATCGAATCGATGTCGTGGATTCACTGATATGTTACTATACTTTTTTGCATATGATTGTTTTGACAGATCAACTGACAAACAAACCCAACCTCAAATTCATAATACTCCACTCATATAAGAGTTAAGGTCTGAAATTATTTTTGCGAAAAACTGAAGATAAGTACTCTTAAGTTGTTGAAGTTTATGTTGGAGTATCATTATCGAAGCCATTTCTGATTGAATTATCTAGGAAAATATCCAATCAACAAGTTTTTGATGAAGGAAAATAATTATTATGTATTAATATCTACTTAAATGATTTCTTTCGATTCGTGATAACTAGTTGCAAAGTCTTGCCTTTCATGCTAGTTTGTGGTAGGCTGTTCAGTATACACTGATCAACGCATAGAACATAGAAGAAATTTGGAATTAAAAAGAAACGTAGTCTGTTTTCATTGTTCTGGTAGAAACACACTGATATATCGATACTAACATTAGACATAATTGACAGTAACCCAAAATAGTTTGTACTATTCTCAGGTCATCTGTTATCATTTCAGTCAGTGAACATCGTTTCAAAATGGATTATTCATTTGAAAAATATACAGATATGCATTTCGTTTATGGTGAAACAGGGGGAAATGCCAGAGTCGCTGCTGAATTATATCAACATAGATATCCAAACAGACATCATCCACATTTTACTACTTTTATAGCAGTGCATCGACGATTGAAGGAAACGGGGTCCTTTAAATTCAGTAAACACCATTGTGGTGCGAATAGAACAAGAAGAAATAATGTTACGGAAGAAAAAATTCATGAACGATTAGCAGCAGATCCTTCCACCAGCACTCGAGCTATTTTGTATAAGTTACACGTGTCACAATCAACAGTAATTCGGGTAGCACGTGAACAACTATTGAATCCATTTCACATACAGAAGGTGATGGCTCGAGATGCTGGTGATTATGACCCTCGTAGATTTCTTTGTGAATGGTTTTCGAATATATATGAAGGAACAAACGACTCTCCTAGATATATGTTCTACGCACGGATGAGGCATGTTTTACAAGAGATGGATATTTCAATAGTAGGAACAGCCATTCATGGGATGAACAAAATTCGCATGGAATGTTTCGAAAAGGCTACCAACAAAAGTTTTCAGTGCATATTTGGGTAGGAATTATCGAAAATCGTATCGTTCTCCCCGTCTAAATGGGCAGAACTACCGAGTGTTTCTTGAACATGTTTCACCTGGGCTACTTGAAGACGTTCCTCTATTGGTTCGTCAATGGATGTGGTATCAATATGACGGAGCTCCGGCCCATTTCCAACGAATTGTTCGTCAATTTCTTGATCTAACATTCCATGATCGGTGGATAGGTAGGCGTGGTCCCATACAATGGCCTGCACGTTCTCCGGATTTAACTTCACTTGTGTTCATTCGTGGGGATACTTCGAATCCATAGCGTATGGAACACCTGTAGAATCTGTGGAAGATTCAACGGCAATAATTTTAGCAGCATGTACGTTAATACAGGATACACCAGGAATATTCCAAAGCGTGCGACAGTCGATGATACGGACATGCCAATTGTGTATTGAACAAAATGGTGGTCCATTCGAACATTTGCTTTAATGCCTTGTTTGTTTCTATGTAGTGTACCCACTAAACCGTTTCTATCATTTAAGTAGATATTAATACACAATAATTGTTTTTCTTCATCAAAAACATGTTGATTGGATAATATTTTCCTAGATAATTCAATCAGAAATGGCTTTGATAATGATACTCCAACATGAACTTCAACAAATCAAGAGTACTATTCTTCAGTTTTTCTCAAAAATTATTTCAGACCTTAACTCTTATCTAAGTCTGCCAAAACAATCATATGCAAGAAAGTATGGTAACATGTCAGTGAATCCGCGACATCAATTCGATCAATTAATATGATGAAAGGAAAAATGGAGTTATCGGTCTCATTCTGATTCACCGTACTATGTTTCCGATACTTCCAACATTGAAAAAAAATCACGAGGTTGACACATATTCCGATATGTTGTATATGTATATGTATATGTTGCATTATGCGATTATTGCACATAGGAAATAATGTCTCTACTAAAGACATATATTCAGTTTTTCTCAATGATCTCAGAAACCTCAACTTTGGCACATGGAATGTTATGACATTCAGGTTGAATATCGATGAGCCGAACTGATGTCAAACGCTCATTTGGCCATTCACTTGTTCCAAGAAAATATGAAGGAACATATGACCACATACCATCGTAACTACGCCACTGGTTTACGAAAATAAAATATCATAACGTCAAACTACCACGTTGATAAACATTGATTGGTGATTCAAGTTTCAAATTTTATCCTTCAGGAATTTTAGAGAAACCAAATTAAATCTGAATTTTCTTCGTACTTTCGACACCCTGTATCTCAGAGATGATGCATTTTAGGACATACCTTGATAGCAACTTTTCACTTCAAAATGAGGTGAGGAATCTGTTGTCGGAGTTTGTCGGTCTTATTCTGACTCACCCTGTATATATATATATATATATATATATATATATATATATATATATATATATATATATATATATATATGTATATATATATATATAGAAGGTTATGTAGAAGGTGTGAATATATATATATACATATATATATATATTGAAAAAATTTTAAAAATACAATTTATTACTCAGAACGAATAATTTTTCAGTCGAAAATTCAAATGCATGCATGAAAACTAAATAACTATCATTCTGAGTTACTTATTTTTATGAAATTTTCTTTATTTCTAACCGACGCGTATATTTTTTTTATGTATGATCACGCATATATTTTCACAGAGCAGTTCGATTCCGATGATTCTTTTTTCATTGAATAAGCTGTACTTTGAAGTTGGTCCCATTCGAATTTGAACTGGAAAATCCATCTCTAAGGGTAGCAAAATGGGGGATATTGATCGTTCACCCTCGGAATTTTGGTCCGTTAACTGATCCTATCAGGAATAACTTTGTAGTCGGTTTCCCGATTTGGTTGATTTCTTTTTTATTAGATAGGGTAAACCTCATAGTTGATCATATTTCAATTTGGAAGAAAATGATCCACCCCTATGGGTAGAAAAATTGGGGATGATTGATTTATCACTTGTGAACATTGGCACACATATGTAGTTGACATTGACAGATCCTTCCCACATATGTCACAATAATTACATTCTATGAAAGGATGGAATTGTATGTTTGTGTTTCTTCACATATTCTATTTCGTTCAGTTTTGTTAACTACAGTATAAACCCTTGACCTGCTATAAATATGCATCTGTATATAACATAGTTAAATAAAGTATTCTATACAAAGTGATGAAATCAACTTACCAGAACTTTAAAAATAATTCATATTATATAACAATAAATCATGTTGAAAAGGAAAACATTCTCAATTGAATATTGATAGAAAGATTAAGACTGCAATAGAAAATCAAATAACTATCTGAATAAAAATGCAAATTTTCAATTTCAGATTTTTTTTTTTGAGTTAGGGCCTTTTCAGAATATCTATAAGATGTAGTTCAATGTTCAGCGTGGCTTTAGCCGGGGAAGTAGTTGTTTTCTGTTAGACATTCACAAAAAATAACTTCATTTCAATCGTGGATTTTTCAATTCACAGAAAAATCTTTCGATCAATATTCAATTGAGAATGTTTCCCTTTTCAACATGAATACCCCACAAGAGGTTATCTTGACGATGGAAGATAGTGACTAAGGTTTATCTTTCAGTCGCAGATGATTCCACATCTGATGTTATGAACATCCTGTTCATATTTTCAACAAATCAATCTAGATAATCATATTATTTAACAGTTTATAGTTGAAGTAAGCTAGGTCATTAAGTATTTTGGAAGTAATCGAAAATTAAGTATGTAGTAATTGATAGATTTCAGCCACAAAAAATTTAAAAATAAAAACTCATTAACAAAAAATTAAACCGACGGAAAAATCAACTGAAAAGCAAAAAAATAATACAAACCTTCTTAGTCTCAAATGATAATTTAGCTCCTAAACTAATGTGAGTAACTAATTATGAGTCGGCGCCAAACAAACTATCAATTCAATTAGGTAAAGCGTAAAATGATGACAGCTGAATGCACGGTGGCGTTTTGATTACTTCTTCAAAGTAATATAATGATCTTCGATGATTGTTTGTTTGGCGCCAACTCAAAATTAGTTACTCACATTAGTGTAGAAGCTCAATTATAATTTAGGATTGAGTTTGTTTAATTTTTAGCTTTTCAGTTGATTTTTTCGTCGCGTTTAATTTTTTGTTATCCTCTGTTGTCTTGTGATTCTCGACTTGAATTTGGACTCTTTCCTCTCCTCTCGATCCTTTCGGTGTAATTTGAGATGACCTCCGAATTTATTTTATTTATTACTTTCACCTTAGGGTCGTTCTTGCTTCCGAAATCATCCTCTTCACAATAATTGTTTTCTAGATCTGATATGTGTACTATTTATTTTCTATTTGATTCCTGCTGTTAGAATTTTCTGATCACGTCTCTCTTTTTCGCAAAGGTCGTTGGCAATGGAAATATTCCGACTTTTCAATTTCAGTGTGTTTTTCAATATCTCTGTCCTCTTAATGAATCATATGAACTAAACAAGGAAATGTGTTGTTGATTTATTCCCAATTTTATATACATTTTCATATCTGAAGAGCATATTTGAACTCCAAGAATACATCTATTCCCAAGTTTTTCAATTTTATTGTTCCCCTCTTCCAGTTCATAATTCAATTCTTTGATGTGATTATTCAATTATTGTTTCATTTCATCTGTCTGTTTCTGTTCACGTTGTTGGGTAATTCTTGTATTCGGAATGTTTTAACGTATATCAATCTGTTTTTACGTACCTATATCATATATCTGTTTTTCGATAGATACTGACTACCTGACTATTTATCTCATATATCTTCCTATCGCCGAAATAAATTTTACAACGTATTGTAGATAAACACAACTACTCATTTGCGTACGACCTTTCTTCTTCTTCTTCTTCGCACAAGGTGGGCTGGTTCCGAAGAACCCCGTACACGTAGGCCTCTCTATTTGGGCCCATTGTGCGCCCACTTGTTCTGAGAAAATCAGCTGGGCATGCCGATTTCTTTGACAAAATTCAGCAACTTCCTCAGCTGAATCTCCTTGACACTCTCTGGGTTCAGAATTATGTTCCCAAGGTTGATCTCCCTCTGGTGCACCTAGGAGGATGTGCGACGATGTCTCGTCATCTTCCAGGCACCATCTACATAGGGGATTATCTGTGATCCCGATGAGCTCCATGTGCCTGTTCAGGTGATTATGTCCCGTTAGGAGCCCAGTCACAGTCTTGATGTCCCGTCTGTTAAGTGACAGGATCTCTTTAGACATTTTTTTCCTTGGCTCCTTTATGTGGAGCTTTGATTGCCTCATGCCTGGCGCCTCTTGTCATGTTTTAAGGAACTGCTTTTGTAGCAGTTCCTCCATGTTTGAGATTGCCAGGCTGCTGGGTATTCCCAGGATGGGTTCAGGTCCAACTGGGGTCTTTCCCGATCCCATCTTGGCTAATCTGTCTGCATCCTCGTTCTCAGGGACACCTGAGTGTCCCGGGACCCATATGAGGCTGACTTTGCTTGTTTTTGATAAACTTTCTATGGCGTTTCTACACTCGGACACCAGTTTGGATACAATCCTATTTCCGCCTAACGCCATAATAGCAGCTTTGCTGTCCGAGTAGATGGCAGTAGGCCATCGACTTTTATTGTCGTGATTTTCCTGGACACAGGTGAGTATAGCATATACTCCAGCCTGGAACACTGAGGCATATTTGCCTAAAGGAACTGAGATTTCTCTCTTTGTTCCTTCTTCGTAGACCCCTGCGCCGGACATTCCCCCAAATCTTGATCCATCTATTTACCAGGTTGATCCTTGGTTTGGAGGTCTGTCAGGCGCATTGTCTTTCCATTCCTTCCTTGTGGGGATGGTTATATCGGGTCCTTTTCTGAAATCCAGAACAGGCGGGGTGCTGTCTCTTTCCATTAATAGGACTGGACATCCTTCCTTTGCCCTGTTCCAGATAGCTGAGTGTCCATGGTCTGCCTCAGTACCGATCCATTGGCTTGCACCTTTGATTCTGTATGCAGCACGCATGGCGTCATGCTCAATGACAAGGTGCAGGGTGGTAGTCTAGTAGAACTTCTAGAGCTCTAGTAGGCGTGGTCCTCATGGCACCTGTTATGCCTAGAAAGCCAGTCGTTGTACTTTATCAGTTCATTTCTGGACTTGCCCTTTGTAGTACCGGTCCACCAAATGATGGATCATAAGTTGAGTATCGGGCGAATGATCGCCGTGTATATCAGTGTAGGGTTTGGGTGTCAAGCCCACGTGTTGCCAAAGGCTCTTCTGCATGCCAGTAGGAGCAGGTAGCCTTCTTGGTTCGATTTTCAATCTGTTCGTTCCAGGTCAGTTTGTAGTCTATGATGACTCCAAGGTGTTTGGTCGACGCTTTATACGGAAGCTGTCTTCCTGAAATTAGTATCTCTGGAAGAGTTCCAATTTTGCGTTTCTTGGTGAAGAGTACCAAGTCCGCTTTTTCGGAGTTGACTCTCAGCCCCCCGGCAGAACACCACTGTTCTACTCTGCCAAGAGCTTTGATAATGTTTTCTTGTCTTGTCTTGAGCCAACATGACTAAGTCATCTGCATACGCTTGTGTATACCGTCCTGACTCATTCAGTTCTGTAAGAAGCTCGTTTACTACTAGGCACCATAAAAGGGGTGATAGAACTCCTCCTTGTGGACACCCCCTTGATACCTTGGCAGCAGCTACGGTTCTCCCGTTCAATTCTGCTGTTACCACTCGTTGTGATAGCATAGCTTTGATCCACCTAATAAGGGTGGGATCGATTCCGTGCCGCGCCGCAGCGTGGCAGATAGATTCAAATGACGTATTGTCAAAAGCTCCTTCAATGTCGATGAAGACTTCCATTGCGGACTGTCCACTGGCCAGTATTCTCTCCATCCTATATACAAGGTGGTGGAGAGCTGTGTCCGTGGACTTTCCTGCTTGGTACCAGCCTTTCGACCGTTTCCATGAGAAAGGATGTCAGGCTGATAGGTCGGTACGCCTTGGTCTAAGAGTAGTCGGTTTTCCCAGGTTTTGAAATAAATACGATCTTTACCGCCGTCTACCAGCCTTTCGACCGTTTCCATGAGAAAGGATGTCAGGCTGATAGGTCGGTACGCCTTGGTCTAAGAGTAGTCGGTTTTCCCAGGTTTTGAAATAAATACGATCTTTACTGGCCTCCATGCCTCTGGTATGTAGCCCAGGGCCAGACATGATCGGAATATCCCCATGATCAGGAGGATGATGCTATCCAATCCCTCTTGGAGAAGAGCCGGAAATATGCCATCCTCCCCTGGTGATTTGAAAAGTGAGAAGGATTTTACAGCCCATCTCACCTTCTCATGCGTTACCACTCTCGAGGCCGTTTTGTAGTCCATCTGAGATTTTCTCATAGGGCTCGTCCTCAAGGGTGGCAGAGGGGTCGGTTCTGATTCAGGGAAGTGTATGGAGATCAGGTGTTGTAAAGTCTCCTCCGCTGATGTAGTTTCCTTTCCATCAGGTAGGGACAGTGTACCCACTCCCTTCCTCGGATCCTTTGAAAAATGTTTGCAGAGCCTTGCTGCTGAGGACATTGTTCCCGCAGAAGGCACGCCAACTCTCTCTTTAGGATTGCCATATGGCTTTTTTGTACTCTCTCTGGGCAGATCTATAGTTGTCCCAGTGGAGTGGTACCTGCGTTCTTTTCGCCTTGTTAAGAAGCTTCCTTGTTTCCCTCCTGTGGTCCTCGATTTCCGAGTTCCACCAGGGCGTTCTTGCATTGTCTGTCCTCTCTTTGAGAGGGCAGCAGTTTTCGTACGAGGAAGCTATCGCCTTGTTTAGGTACCCCACTGCAGTATTTATTTCGGCTTCATTCCCGTACTTTGACGGTAATCCTACGAGTCTGCCACTTAGTTCCTCTTGGTGGCCCGTGGATTTCTGTATACTTTCTTTTCCGATAGGTTTGGGTTATTTATCTTGAACAGAATGTGTCGATGGTCCGATAGGGACTCATCTTGTGACACTTTCCATGACTGGACTCCATTCAGTAAGTCATGCGTACATAGTGTGAAATCTATCACCGATTCCCTCCTTGGTGTGAAGTACGTGGGTACCGTGCCTTCATTTATTATTTCGAGGTTGCTGGTGCTGAGGAATTCTAGCAAGGTATTACCCCTGGGATTAGTGTCTACTTTACCCCACAATATGTGATGGGCGTTCGAGTCACATCCCATGAGTAGACCCAGCCCAGACTCCTCACAGCATCTCACCAGCATTTCGACCTCTTCGGGTGGAGCTGCCTTTTCGTACGGAAAGTACGCCGAGCAGACAACCACTTCCCGAATGCGGTCTTTGGTGTGCACGAATATTTTTACTGCCACCAGGTCTCTGGGACAGAATCCTGGGACAGGGAAAACTTCTATGCCTTTTGTATATATACATACGCAGGGGGAATCGGCGGAGGCACAGTAGTGTGCTGTTTCTCCGCCCATTCCCATGCCTCTTATCTTTCCCCGGTATACTCAAGGCTCCTGAATTGATAGAATGTTCAGTTTCCATTCAAGGATCCATAGGCATAGCAGGGCAGTGGGAGCCCCCCCCCCCTAGCTAGTTTGCTGGATCTGGCTTTAGTCTGATAGAGGTCCCCTTTTGGGTTCCTCCATCATTTCGCCGAAGTTTTCCGCATCTCGCCCCTCTCCGCTCATCGATGATGTTTTTTTTCGATGATGATTCTCCCGGAGGTCCCCGCTGGGGTTCCTCCGCCTTGCAAAACTAGGGTGCCCGCTTCGGTTCCTCTGGTTCCCTCCCCCGAAGTTCCAGCCACTGCCTCCCCGCTCCCCCCATCAGAGGCATCTTTCGAGATTCCTGTGATTGGAGGGCCCGAAGCGACCGGTCTGGTACCCCTGGTTTGGGTTCCAGAGGTCCCTGGTTCGGTTCCCCTGGATGTTCTTCGTTGGGCCATTGGTTCTTTAAGAACCGTTACAGTTGCCTGTGAGGCGCTGTAGTAGGGTTGAAAGTTAACCCTGCTGAGTAGGGTTATGAATTCATCATCCAACCTTGCAACGAGTCCAAGACCATGCTTCTCCTCTTTTCTCTCCCAGATCCTCCAAGAGGATCCTGCGAGACCTGGATTCTGCCTTTCCAGTCTCTTTATGATGTCCTGGTTGGGCAAGAATCTTTCACCTGGTACTCAGATCAAGGCTCGGCGAAGCCTTGCTGCTGTGACCAACAGCTGCCTTCGCCACAGTCTGGTTGACTGAAACTGTGAGGGTGCGGATCCCATTTCAGTTTCCGCAATGACATCACCCACAGCGTCTAAAAACTCTAGCAGCTGGTCCCCACTGAAACCAACTTCAGCTTGGTTTTCACGGGTGATGACCAGCTGCAGGGATTTATCCCCAGTGGCTATCTGCGAGTAGTCAGCCCTCCATTGACCGGGGTTACCGGTCCTCGGACGTTTGACTTTCCTTCTGGAGTCCACTGGGGTTGTTTCTGGAGTCCTGCCCCTTTTGGCTGCAGGATTCCTTTCGTTTGCGGAGGCTCTTTCGGAAGAATCTCCTTGGTAGGCAGAAGGTCCAGCTCTTTGTGGGTCTGGGGCCTCTATTGAGGAGGTCGCCAGCCTTTTCATATGTTCGTTCTTGCTCTTTTTCCTTGCGGCCCCACATAAGTTGGGCTTTTTTACCCGTATCCATTTTTGGTTGGGCTTGGTTTCCGGGCCGTTCCGTTCCTCGGCTTCTTCGGGGTTCGAGGGGGGGTGGGGGGGGGGAAGGTGTTGGTGGTGGAGGCGAGGTGCTCAATGGAGTCCCTCGTCATTGGGGTGATGTCTGAGGTCCTGGTGGAGTGACTTCAGGGGGTGTAGCGAAGGAGTGCTCCGAGGAGCTACTTTGGGTGGTCTCTGGTCTTTGTTCAGGTCCAGAGCGAGTTTGGGAGGGGTTGGAGGGTCCTCTAGGAGTTCCCTCCGGAAGGATTGAGAGTCCCTGGTTGGTTCCCTCAGTTGCGGGTTGGGGTATTTCCTCAGTCCGCCGTCTTAGTTCTTTTTGTTTTCTTTGTTTTTTCATGTTGTTCCCACGAGTATTGGGGTCTTTGCTGTCACCCCCTGTAGAGCCCCTTGCAGGGGAAAGGCCTTCTTATTCTGGGAGGCGGTCTGGTATCCCAGATAACTCGCTCATGACACTCACTACCCCAAGTGCCACGCAGCCCTCGGCGCGGTCAAACCTTGGCTTTGGAGGGATGTTTTTCGACTGCCCAGTCTGTCAAAATCGGGGCCACCTCGTGGAGGATGCGGCTCTTCACCGTGCACGGACGGTCTAG
Source organism: Gonioctena quinquepunctata (assembly GCA_018342105.1). Taxonomy (NCBI): domain Eukaryota; kingdom Metazoa; phylum Arthropoda; class Insecta; order Coleoptera; family Chrysomelidae; genus Gonioctena; species Gonioctena quinquepunctata. Next base: position 793,643 of record JAFIRS010000178.1, read on the forward strand.
GCCATTCGACCCTGGATCAGTATGGAGCAAAGTGGAGTCAAGTCCCATCCGCCCCCGACCCCCTCCAGACATCATCTGCACCGGGCCGTCCCGCCACACCCATTCCAGGGAATGTGCGTGGTCAGAACTTACCCAGAAAAAAGATGATGTCCGACGGTGGTTACGGAGTAGTGTAGGCAAGGTGACAAAACCCCATCTGACCCTTGACCCCTTACGTACGACCTTACACCGGAATTGGCGAATATCAGTTACTTTCGAAAAGGGAAACAATCTCAATTGAATATCAAATAGAAATATTTTTCTATGATTTGAATAATCCACGATAAAACAAACTGCTATCTGTATGAAAATTTTCACTTTCAGATTTTTTCTTTAGAGTTTGGGTCCTTTCTCAATATCTATCAGATGTAGCTCAATGTCCAGAGTGGCTTTTGCTGGGGAAGTAGTTGTTTTCTGCTAGATATAACAAAAAGTGCCTTCATTTTCATCATGGATTCTTCAATTCACAGAAAAATATTTCCATTCAATATTCAATTGCGTATGTTTCCCTTTTCAGCATGAATACCCCACAGAAAGTTATCATGAACGATGGAAGATAGTCACCAAAGTTCATATTTTTGTCCATATCTGATTTTATGAACATCCTGTTCATATTTTCAAACAAATCAATCAGTTATTCTCTTGAATGAATGAAAATAAGTTCAAAAACTCAAACCCGACAACTGAAAAATCACGCTCTAAAAATTATGAAACAAAAAAATATTCTCATCTGAAATTGCTATGTACAAACTATTCAATATTTATCGTCTATTAAATGAACAACTTATACGTAATATATTCCAATGTATTTAATACATATTCATAGTGATGTCAGAGGATAGCCGTGGTCATATGCCACTTTACCCTAAAGCGTATGATCGTTACTACTGTTAGAATGTATTGTTTTGTTAGGGTAAATGGCATATGACCACAGCTATCCTCTTAACATCACTATGAATATGTATTAAATACTTTGAAATATATAACGTGTAAGGTGTTCATTTAATAGACGATAAATTTTCAATAGTTTGTACATAACAATTTTAGATGAGAATATTTTCTCATAATTTTTTGAGCATGATTTTTCAGTAGTCGGGTTTCAGTTCTTGAACTGATTTTTATTTCACACTTTCCAGAGCGGAGTTTTTCATTTTGGGGTTTTAATTACGTGATATGGTTTTTGCAGAGCCGCTTTACATTTTTTTGTTTAGGTTTTATTGTTTTACTTGTATCTAGGTAATATACTGCGTGGAGGTACTACCAGCTCATGTCATTATTATTACACAGGTTTTGTTTTTTTTAAATAATTTTAACGTGTAGACCAACCATAGTCATAATGAATTACGAATATATATTTATATATATGGTGATTGAACAGTTGTTTTTTTTTATGGGTTTCTGGAAAATCACAAATTTTTCACCATTCCCACATAGTGAGGTTATAATTCCGTATAAATTCAACACATGAATATTTAGGCTTTTGAAGAAAAGTTCCACTTTTCAAAACATGATGTGATATCTGCCAAAAATTAATGCAGGAGACAAAAAACATGTTGATGGCTTTTCCCAATAAAATCTTAAGAGCACAAGTTCACAAGATATATTCATCCAATGAACTACAACAATCCCAACTAGTTATTTTTCACACTTATCCTATGATAATATCTCCATTACCATAAGGAAAACTAATGAAAAAACAGCTAATTTTCAAAAGAGGAGATGAGTTTCACTTCCACCGAGGTATTCGAAACTCTCAAAATGGTAGCGGCTTTCTTGATTGAATATCAACAACATAACATCCCAATCTGGCTTCAGAATTGGTACTTATACAAGTGATGCTATATTTGCCTCATTGGAGTGAATCATCGAATACATTGAATTCAATTGAATTTATACAGAGTCAGTGGCTCAGTGGTGGAAGCTTCTGTCCTCTAATCACTATGTACCAATTGATGTAGGGTCAAACCAGTATCTGTAAACAAATTCTCAAAGCCCCTTCAATAGAATCCTACTATGTTAGGTGGATCCCTCATCTCAATATATAGTATAGCACTTAGAACTAGTGGAAGTCAAAGAAAATGAATTTGATATTTTAGGCTCCCAATGAACTTTCGACACCTGGAAATAGACAATGGCCAGTGAAACTTATCATAATGAATGTTTTGTAACAGTACATATTTCCACAGTAGATCCACATATCCTTATTATTTATCATGGAAGTTGCCTATTTTTTTTAATTTGAGGTTTGATAACATGACACGGTTTACATATGGAGATGAGTTCCGCATTCAATGGACACACTGGCACCTCAATTATTACGAATACCTGAATTTCTCTCGATTTTTCAACATTCATGGTCTTCATCGATGACCGAGAACGTGGATATGTTATTCTTAAGATCTAGTTTTTCTAGTATTCTCTAATGCATCATTTTCATACTATAATCTTCTGACTTTTCCTGAAGTGGGACTTCAATCGATACAGCTCTCCTTCCGTCCCCGCCTCGTGATATAAGCTACTTCCACTTCCGAAGAACGTACTGAAGCTCTATTGCATTTCATAAGAAGTAATGATCTCGAAGTCCCTTGTATTCAAATATCTCTCAATCAGTCAATACCGCCAATTGTTCTTTGAAATCATCCGGAACATCTGGGTAAGCAAGTCGAATAATTAACTGCTCCAAATTCCTGCAGATTTTGCACTCGTACTGATGGATTAATGAGGTAAAAAGGATCTCATGCACTATCAGTGGCCATCAAGATCATTTTCACCCATCCTCCTGAGGTGGCCGTCGAATGACGGTTTCAGTCGAATTTCGGGCGTTTGATCTCCGACCACTGAAGAAGATTGCCACATATAAATTGCGAAAAGGAGAAATAGCGTCGTCTGTGGATATATATATATATATATAGATACTCCTCAAAATAAATATATATATATATATATATATATTTAAATTTATGTATATATATATATTTCAATTTTTGTATATATATATATACATGAATATTGGAAAATTGTGGAATTTCAGAGGAATTTTCAAATAATAGAAAAAAAATATCTTCGAGCAGGATTTGAACCTGCGTTCTTTTGATCTCTAGTAATACGCTCTACCAGCTGAGCTCAGTTGGTAGAGCGTATGACTAGAGATCCAAAGGACGCAGGTGCGATTCCTGCTCAAGATAGTTTTTATTCTCTAATTTAGAAATGTGTCTGAAATGCCACAATTTTTCAATACTCATATATATTCACAGACGCTATTTACGCTTTTCGCAATTTATATTTGACAATCTTATTCAGTGCTCGGAGATCAAACGCCCGAAACTTGACTCAGGTTCGAATCCTGCTTGATGATAGTTTTTTTCTATAATTTCAAATGCCACAATTTTCCAGTACTCATATATATTTACAGACGCTATTTCCCCTTTTCGTTACTAGAACAGGTCCTTCGCAGACCATTAGGAGTGCAGTAGTCTTTCTTTCCCTTCATCGTCCTATTCATTGGTCATTGCCACAGGTTCAAACGATATAGAGACCATGGTTACTGTACATCAAAAATCGATGTGGAAACTCTGTAACGATGTTTTGAATCTTCAGTGTTTTTCTATCATTTCAGTTCTTTCATTTTTTTCTCATGCACTCTTCACACATTTTCTTTGCTTCTCGTCGTACTGCAGGAATTCCTTTTTTATTTTTCCTCGTACTGCACCAACTTGTTTTTTCATTCCACTGTCCATTCCTTCCATCGTTTTCCAGACTATGTTAATTCGGCACCTATCAACTTTCTCTCTCAGCCTCACGACCAGCCTATTGGTTTTCTGGACCAGATGCTTGGAAAATGTTTCCTGTCGTCCTCGTTGAATATACAGGGTGTCCCACTCCTGATGGCCTATTAGACGTTTCTGGAGAACGGGACAAATTATAATTTTGAAAATTTGGTTTCTTGGGTAATTACTTCTGCTCTATTGATCTAGAATATTTCCAGCGCTGGGGCGTTGCCACTTATATTTAAAAGAAGAAACAACTTTGATTTTACAATCATTGTTTGATGATATTCTCCTATATCTATCCCAAGCGGTTTTCGAGAAATTCTTTGATTTCCTTATTTTTCGTGCAAAACATAGCTTCAACTACATGTTTATTACTGTGGTGTTTGAACTCGAACAAAGCTGGAATTCTGGGTGTAGTTCACCAATGTTCTGTTCATTATTTATGTCTAGCTATTGTCTTTCAGGATATTCGATAATATACAGGGTGTTCCATTTAAAAAATTTACTTTTCACCATTTTTGTATCTATCGGAAAAATCACAAATTTTGAACGACCTTGTACAATGGAGAACGAATTCCCTTGAACGTTACTAATGCACGAAACATTGGTAAACCACACCCAAAATTTCCGCTTTGTTCGAGTCCAAATACCGCAGTAATAAACATTCAATTGAAGCTATGTTTTGCACAAAGAATAAGGAAATGAATTTCTCGAAAACCGCTTAAGATAGGTATGGAGATGATCGTAAAGCAATAGCAAAGCAAAAAATGCAATAATATACAGGGTGGTACATTTGAAAAATCAAAGTTGTTGCTACTTTCCAATATAAGCGGCAACGCCGAGGCAATGAAAATATTTCAGATCGATAGAGCAGAACTAATAACCCAAGAAACCAAATTTTCAATATTATCCCATATCCCGCTCTCCAGAAACGTCTAATAGGCCATCGAGTGTGGGATACCCTGTATATAAATTGTAATGATTAGGTGATTGGGTTTGTTTTTTTTTACCATTTTCAAATCTTTCAAGCTAGTTGCCCTTTGAATTTAATTCAATATGTTCAAAGATAAATACCCATATAAATATTTCTTATGTCCGACTATGTATTTTACCTTTTTTCCATCGATTTTTTCACCTTATTCTCTTTACCTCAGCTAACTCAGTCGGTACGCCTATGGAATCTCAGGAGTCAGTTCTACTGTGGAGCCCTCTAATAGTTCTTGATGTCAATTTCAGAAAATGGCAAAATTGTTTCGCTCAATCATTGAAAATAACGCAGAAATTCAACAAAATAATAATCTCCTTTATTCACGAAGACTTACTGCTACCTATTCTGCGATAATTAACTCAAATTAGTGCTTCATAGCAAAATATACATGAAAAGTGAAGTTATGTGATAATAAAAAGTGGAATGTAACCTATTTTTGTAGGTTATGTGGTCTATTTACTAATTCATGAAAGTGTTCTATCGAAAGGGTTTTTAAAAAAAGTTTATTTTCAAAATGCACAGAGTTTAGTTACTTTTTATGGTTCAAAGTACCTGTGGCTTCTTGAAACGAAACTGTTCAGTGTCTCGGATCGATCTCCCGTTCCTGGAAATTGCCGTTTCAATCTGCAGCCCCCTTGTCAACAGTGAATTCTCCCTCGTACTGGTATATGTCTCAAATGAAAAGGTAAGATTCGTTCTGCATCTGGGTTTCTTTATCACCTACAATTCTTTCTAGTGTTCCCTTGTGTTGTATTGGCAAATAACTGTTTTATAACGAAAATATGATCGATTTTGCAAATTCAAATTTCTTGAGTTCCTTCTTCCAAAATAAGTTTTTCTCAATTTCTTAGCTTGTTGATTCCTTTCCCTTGATACCACACATCCCCTGTTTTCCTCTCGAATTTTCGATTTACACGCACTTTTTTGTTGCACTTTTCATCATTTTCGTTTATTTGACAGTTTTTATTCACGAATCGTTTCTAAATACCTTACATACTATATACATGATATATAAAAAATAACTTTGGACGTTTTCTGCTTTTCATATTTTCAATATTCATAATTTTGCATCAAGATCTTTCCTGGCATCTCATTGGCTATTGTGTTCAGATTAATTTCATATACAGAATGTTCTAACTTTAACATTTTGTTGTCTGCTTGTGCTCAAAAATATATTAGTTAATTTTGATTCTATAATTTTATAAATAATGCCAATTGCTTGTAATGTTGACATGTTTATTCCAAACATAGGTATCGACTAATATTATATAAAGTTTCTGAAAAAACGGAAAAACCTCAGAAAAACTGTTGAATAACATAGCATAAATTATTAAATTACTGAATATGAACATTTTTTATTAATGTGCTTTTCAATTTATAATTTGTATTTCAACTCTTTGATCATTCAACATAACAAACAAACAAACATAACAAAATATTTATTTATATATATATATATATATATATATATATATATATATATATATATATATATATATATATATATATATATATATATATATATATATATATATATATATATATAATATATAGATAAAGAGAAATTTGTTACGAATCCAAGAGAGTCCACCACCCGCCCACAGCTGTTTCATGGTTTCCCAATCATCAGGACGGCTTGTGGTCTCTCTCAAATTCGTATCGAATCTCTCGCAGTGTTAATACCCACCGGCAAGTACGAAAATGTGAAAAGCATCAAATCATAGATAGTGACACCTATAATCTGTGCTTAGACCTAATATCGTAGAATTTTAATGGCACAAAATTTCGTGCACATTTCGTCACCGACAGATGCCAGCATGTGCAAACCCACGACACCAATAGTCGTACTCCTAGTGCGTTCAGAGTAACGTATTTATAACGTATTTGTTTTGCGTTACTCTGAACGCACTAGGAGTACGATTATTGGTGTCGTGAGTTAGCCTATGCTGGCATCTGTCGGTGCTATTAAAATTCCACGATATTAGGTCTAAGTCTCGCCGCACAGATTATAGGTGTCACTATCTATGATTTGATGCTTTTATATATATATATATATATATATATATATATATATATATATATATATATATATATATATATATATATATATATATCAGTGAAACTCCTCAACATTTAGGCTGTGGATACGAATTTGCAACATCCAAATGATGAGTTTCATGAGATTCAGATAACACAACACGAAACGTGCTTATTCCACGCGTACATACAAAATATGGACTGAATTCGATATTTCATAGTGGACTAGCTCACTATTGAAGAAAGATTTGATATTATTTTTATTGCAAAACTGTTTTTATTCACTGTCGGAATTTTAAATGTAACTTTAACTAGCTATAAGTCTACTGAATATTTAGTTTTGTTAGTTTTTCTAACTTAATGTGTTTTCCTGTATTCTACTTTTAGGTTCAGTTATTGACAATTTCCATACAATGTTACTTTTGAACGGAAATAAAGATTATTATTATTATATTATTATTATATACAAAGAGTTCAAGAGGAACAACGGCAGAGAGAAAAACAAGAGGAGGAGGAATTTCGACAGAAATGAAAACAAGAGGAGAAACACCGAGAGAGAGAGAGGAAAAAAACAAGAGAAGGAGCATAGATGAGAAAGCGAAAAACAAGAGTTACAGGGACAACGAGAATAACTTGGATTTATATATATATATATATATATATATATATATAAATATGGAGATTCATTCATCAAGATCTCTAGAAAAACCAAGTTATTCTCGTTGTCCCTGTAACTCTTGTTTTTCGCTTTCTCATCTATGCCCCTTCTCTTGTTTTTTTTCTCTCTCTCTCTCTCTCTCTCTCTCTCTCTCTCTCTCTCTCTTTTCCCTCTTGTTTCATTTCTGTCGAAATTCCTTCTCCTCTTGTTTTTCTCTCTGCCGTTGTTCCTCTGGAACTCTTTTTATATAATAATAATATAATGATAATAATCTTTATTTCCGTTTAAAAGTTACATTGTATGTAAATTGTCAATAACTGAACCTAAAAGTAGAATACAGGAAAACACATTAAGTTAGAGAAACTAACAAAACTAAATATTCAGTAGACTTATAGCTAGTTAAAGTTACATTTAAAATTCCGACAGTGAATAAAAACAGTTTTGCAATAAAAATAATATCAAATCTTTCTTCAATAGTGAGATATTTTTGAAATTTTTAATATCTGTAGGCAAGCTAGTGAATATAATTGAGGGCATACTATATTAACTTCTGCAAATGGAATATACACGAAGGGATATACATTTTTCCAGGGCAATGAAAGCTTAAAAAAAACGGTATCCAATGGATAAACCATGTGAAAAGCCGTGACATGCATGGAAATATTAACTCACTTAAGTTCAGTGAAGAACTTGACCGTGAGTATACCTCCATCTATCATTTTTTTGTATGGTTTGAATATTTTTCAAAGGATACAGGTATATCATAAAAGTTTTGGTTGAATATTTACCAAAGGAATAGCGCCGGTTAAAAAATAAAAACAAATATAAATATAAAGAACGCTGCTTATAAAATCACGGAATGTCTTTCAGTTAAAAACACAATATTTACATAAAATTACATTTCATAAGACACATGATAATGATAGTAAAAAAGTAGATACAGTAAATGACATATTCGGAAAGGTTTCGAAGTAGTGGAATGAGGGATATAGCAAGTATTATGAATCAACAGGTGATAATGCTGTGAATTATTGTTTTATCGGTATCCAGGATCCAAAGTTTCAATCATCTCTTTAGTAATGATTTTGAATTGATTCTTTGAAGTTCATCAGGTAATAAGCGGAGTAAGCGAATTCCATGAATTGTCCCTCTAGGTCGGTGTCGAATTGATCAACCACCCAAAGTCATTATTTTTCAAATAACATATTCAAGAAATTTAGCGCATCGACGATTATTTGGTATTTTCATAAATAGCTCAGGCAAATTGAGTTACAATAAACCTGTATCTCTCTTCAAACAATAATCTACGACCTCTTTGGATAGATTTCCCTTCGCATCCAATCGAATCCTATGTGGTTGACTATTCCATTTTTCTTTAAATAAAGCCAACCATCGAACTCGAAAACTCTATCGCCGCCAGGAAGCGTTATATAGTTTCAGCATATTGTTATTCGAAATCATAAAATGAACATGTATTTATCACCCCCTCCCATCCACTTTGTGGATCCCCAATCCAAGTAATCAATATTGAGATTACTCAGAAACACTGTTTCTTCCCTCAATATCATGGAAAAATATGTTGGCGGTTTTTCCCATCTAAAGAATGGAGGATATAAATTTTCCACAACTCATCTTCACCTATTCAACATAATCCTGTCACTATTTACGGAAAAATGCATTACTGAGTGGAGAATAGGGAGGAGATAATTAGGAAGTTCAATCAACACACTGAGGCACACAACAAATTCGCCTGGTTTTGGAATTTATGGCCACTGCACCCATTTTACTAACCAAATCCATATACCAACTCAAATCACTGAAGCCAATTTATTGCTAGAAATATAAATATAACAATAAAAATAGCATAATTCAATGCACTATATATATATATATATATATATATATATATATATATATATATATATATTATAGTGAAAAATCAATAGTCACCATCTCACTATTACAGAATATTCGGTGGTACCGAATAAAATATACAGAGTGTCCCTGGACTTCCTCTTTGCCTTTCGGGAATGTATAGATGAGGTCAAAATATCACTAGTACTTCATATAACTTTTGTTCCTAAAAGCCTTCGTTACCAACTTACGGACCCTCATATAACAAAATGAAAAAGGTTTATTTTTGATAACTTTCAAAGTGAATATTCAAAATCATCTAAATTTTGGTGTACGACTGAACAAATGAATTCCTTCGATGAGCTTTCATGCAGGAGTCAGTTGTTTTGCTACAAAGTCAGGAACGGACTACCCCTGATGGTCCACACCCCAAAACTTTGAAATGACAGATAATTTTTCAATAGTTATCAACAAAATAAGGTTACGTAGACAATTTTCTGAATAAAAGTACTCGTGTGGAAAGTCGATCGGAGCAATGATTCTTAATAAAAATGCAGTTTTGCTCGACGACATCAAACCCGATCGTCCACCATTATTTGAAATGAAAAATTTTCACAGTAACATTAATAACAGGGATAATACAAAATATGCTAAAATAAAGTCGTAAACAAAAAGAACAGTACCTAGTTGAAAGTTTCATTCACAATGTAGATATTTCTTCAAATGAAATATCAAATTATGTAGATTAGTGGTGTTTTTGAACTAACAAGCTAGTCCACTATGATATATCGAATTCAGTCCATATTTTGTATGTACGCGTGGAATAAGCACGTTTCGTGTTGTGTTATCTGGATCTCATGAAACTCATCATTTGGATGTTGCAAATTCGTATCCACAGCCTAAATGTTGAGGAGTTTCACTGATAAAGATAATTTCATGGGAGAAAATCTTTAACCCGAAGATAAATTTAGCTGAAAAAACGCACATCGGAAGACATAACTAATAGAAAGCAAACGAATAAACTACAAAAACGGCTGAACAAGAATGGGTGAAAAATATCCGGTGAATAAATTTATGTTCCATTTCTTCACAGATGTTGACAAAAACAGCTTGTAGAATGAAATAAAATTAGTGTGGATAAAAAATGACAACTGGAATGCGATTTTGTTTTGTTGAGTGGTGCGTTGTCATTGTATTGTCAATATTCTAATAGGACAGTTTGAAGTGTTTTGATATGGCCAAACAGTTTACATTCAACGAATATGCAGATATGCATGCATTGTATGGACGAGCATTTGGTAATGCTGCAGAAGCCCGTCGTCTGTATACCGAGCATTTTCCCAATCGAACGTTACCGGCAAAAAAACGTTCAAGCGTGTCGATCGCAGCTTGAGGGAGACAGGTATGTCTAATGGATAATTAATTGGAGCGTGTTGTTTTATTTCGATATTATTGTAGCTTCAGATTTGCTGAAACGAGGTGGTGAGGGCACTCCTAGAGCTGTGCGTACCGTCGTATTGGAGGAAAATATTTTGGAAGCTGTCGCTGATGATCCTTCAATTAGCATCAGAAACCTATCAGAACAGTTCCATACATCCAAGTCCACTATTCATAGAATAATTAGGGAACAACTGCTCCACCCATATCACATCCAGGAGGTACATGCCATGACACCTGAAGATTTTTCAGCACGACTGGAATATGCCAATTGGTTCCTGGATAATCGAAGAGAGGATATGACTTTTATAACTCGAGTTTTATTCACTAATGAAGCAGGTTTTAGTAGAGATGGAGTTTTCAACTCCCATAATCTCCACATATGGGCCGGAGAAAATCCCCATGGGATATTGCAAACCAAACACCAACGGAAATTCAACGTGAATGTTTGGGCTGGTATCATAGGAAACCATCTTATAGGACCATTCGTTCTACATAACCGATTGAATGGAGAACGTTATTTTGAGTCACTTAAGACCGATTTGAATGGACTATTGGAACATGTTCCATTGCAAACCCGAAGAGATATGTGGTTTATGCATGATGGCACTCCTCCTCATTTTAGTTTGATTCTGCGGGACCATCTGAACCAGATTTTCCCCAATAGATGGATTGGTAGAGGTGGGCCATATTCATGGCCACCGCGGTCTCCGGATTTAAATCCATTGGATTTCTTTCTGTGGGGGCATTTTAAAAGCCTCGTTTACGCTACACCTATTCACACCAGAGATGCCTTGTTGAATAGAATTACATTACATTGTGAAGCCATACGAAACAACCCTGGCATGCTATTTCAAGTGCAGAGAGGGTGTTTGCGCCGACTAGGAAAATGTATTGAGAGTGACGGGGGTCATATCGAGCAGTTTTTATAGCGGATTTTGCATTTCTGTTTGCTCTTGAGGCTTGCGATTGAATATTTACACCATGAGTTTTGTAAGGTGAACGTGTTTGCAGGATAAAAATTCGTTATGAATATTGTACCTATCATTTCTATTCTCATTACAAATTAATCTTTTCGAATAATGGTAAACATCTCAGGTTAGATGTCGTCGAAGAAAAATGCATTCTTATCAAAAATCGTTGCTCCGATCGATTTTCCACACGAGCACTTTTATACCAGGAAATTGTCAAGGTAAACTTGTTTTGTTAAAACATATTGACAAATCCCAGTCATTTCAAAGTTTTGGGGTGTGGACCATCGGGGGTAGTCCATTCCTGACTTTGTAGCAAAACAACTGACTCCTGCATGAGAGCTCATCGAAGGAATTCATTTGTTTAGTCAATCACCAAAATGAAGATGATTTTGTATTCACTTTGAAAGTTATCAAAGAAAAACATTTTTCATGTTGTAAATTTGAGGGCCCGTAACTTGGTAACGAAGGCTTTTAGGAACAAAAGTTATATGAAGTACTGGTGATATTTTCACCCCATCTATACATTCCCGAGAGGAAAAGAGGAAGTCCAGGGACACCCTGTATACAATTTCGCACTTACCTGGTCTTGGCAGGCTTGCCAAAATGGACTACTGGCATAAAAAGTTACATGGGGTGCATATCTATCCACAGTCCCCAGTAAAGTATAGTCAGATGTTGAGTTCACACAAAGTCATTGTATTCCTTTCACATAATGGTATCTATACATTTTTTATCACTCTAGAAGTGGAGTATTGCGTGGGTGTTATCCCTTATTGCATAATGACAAAACATAACATCCTAGTAGGAACTCATCTTTATATTATTTGTAAAAAATAATGAGGTGTTTACCACCCCCGGCTTATTTGTGCTGAATTATCCATTGAACTAATTCAACAACAGTTTCCATTAAGAATGACATAACGAAGCTATGCCTCCTCCCCATTAGGCACTAAAAGCTTCCATGAAAATGTTATAAATGTACTGTAGTGAATTTGTACTTCATTGAGTATTATGATAAAGTTTCGTTTAATCGCAGGCAGGTACACGAAGTTTCGAAGCTTTCAGTTCGTTTTGAACAAAGCCCGAGCAAGAAAGGTCTTTGCCATTATGATTCGATTATGTTTCATTTTCATGAATATTCGAAACAAGCTTCCAAACTTTCAACGAGACATTCTGTTAAATTTATTCTATATGGGAGTCCACTTTCTAGAGAATTAATAATTCATATAAAAGAATTTTTTATTAATAAATATCAGTAGCCTCTTAGCTATCGCAGCTTGAAGAGATGACCCAATCAGGAACCCCGTTATCAAATTTTTCGCGTATAAAATGAGTGGAAAGTAATAAAAAACATTGGACACTCCATCAGTCCTGGACACTCCATCAGTCCATTGGACACTCCATCAGTCCATCAGACTAGAAAATCAGTGAAATGGGTTAACTGAAATAGTCATTGTGAAAAGTAAATGAATGTTCATGTTTTCATGGTTTGTGCTCCGCTTAGGCAACCACCAAAACCAAGATCAATACCAACAAAGTCCCCCTTGTTTCTCAACAGCCAAACAAAAAAATTAAACGATTGAAGCATCTCAGCTGTACCAAGTCACCGTCCAACAACCTTCCAGCACTGCAACACAAAATGTAAGTACGTCATCAAACAAATTTCTAGGCAAGATACCCTAGTCAACGACTATATGAACAGCTTGTCGGAAGACGATAATATAAACACAGAAGACATTGATGTCAGTCAATCAGCAAATACAAAGAACCCACTCACCAACTTAGCAAGTAAAAATTAAAGTGGACAATAGAAAGAAACTGAATCATCAAAACCACCACCAATGTCAATTCATGGCATTGAAGACTAGTAGGCTATGATTGAATTATATCACAGAAATAGAAACGTACTTCACCAAAGCATTAGCCAATAGAACTGTCAGAATCAGCGCATAAACGATCAACACCCACAGAAAATTATCTATATATCCAGTTCACCACACCTACCAGTCAAAAGGGGAATAGTAATTCGCAACTCACCTCATTGGGTACATCCAGATGAAATAACAGCTGAACTCGCAAAAGCAATACATAATATGATGAATATCAGACATAGTATGTCAAGCGAAACACTCTCTATGTTCTTCATTGACACCGAACCCCAGCAAAACAATAGAATAGTTTTTGAATAGCGCACGATATACATTAAAGTCACAATGGAACCGCCTAAGGAAAAAACGAGACATAGAACAATGCATGCGATGTTAATAATATGGAGATTCTAGATAATGCACTGCACAAATAATTCACGAACTCATATCATCGGACTCATACATGATCAACCAACAGGAGAACAACTGTCAAAATCCTTCTTGGAATTCAAAAATATGTTTTTTCAGCTGGAAAATCAGAACAGCATGATTTTAAACCTGCTCGCCTCTGTTATTGATACTAAAAAATAATGACCACAGGAATCCTCAGAATTGTAATGCCACTTATCGTTCCAACTACAAGCTTCTACTGTGCAAGGTTAGGTTAGATTAGATTTGTATGGGACTTATGAGCTAGGAGCCACTTCACTGTGACCTTTGCAGATCTATTGTGTATGCCCTCATGTTATGTAAGAGTTCCCTGTCTAGATCCGTCCTTGTTACTAGACTCCATAGGCCAGACCTTGAGTCCTCCATATATTGGGGGCATTGTGGTTTTTCCTCCCCTATCGTTGAAAACCTCAGCCTTGTAAGGCCTTCACAGTAGCATAGTATGTGTGTTGAGGTTTCCTCCTCCTCCTAGCAGAACCTCCATGTGGTTGTGTCTGCCAGTCCGATGCCAGTCCATAATTGGAAGATCATCGGCATAACCTAAGCAATGCATGCCTTTGGATGTTAGCCTTACCAGTAGATCGTCTACTAGGATAGCCCACAGAAGAGGTTAGAACCCCACCTTGGGGGCATCCCCTAACTGCTCCAGCTGTGACTGTGGTTTCACCTATGGTTGATATGATTACCGTCTTCACCAAACTGGTGTTTACCCATTGACACAGTAGGGATGGACCTCTTCATTTTCTAGAGCTGTGCTGATTGACTTTGTAGATGCATTGTTGAAAGCACCCTCGATATCGACGAAGGTCGCGATTGCTATCTTCTCGTCCTCGAGGGATTTTGTTAGTAGCCTATTGAGGTCATCCAGTGCCAAGTCTGTTGACTTACCCGGCTGATACTCATATTGGCGTTCATTGAGAGGGTTTGTTGATTATACCTCATCTCTCATGTTTTCAGCAGGAAGGACACCAGACTGATTGGGCGTTATGACTTGGATTTCATGGCATTCCATCTGCACACCTTGGGTATGTAAATGACTCTTTCTTTCTGCCACTTGGTAGATATGTATCGCATGGCTATACAAGCCTCAAATATTTTACATAGAAATGGGTTTAATATTTCCTGCCCATTTTGGAGAAGGATGGATATATTCCATCCTCTCCTGGAGATTTGTATGGTTGGAATTCATCTATAGCCTACTTAATTCTGTTCTACCTAACCTAATCTAGGTTAGGTTAGTTTCTCTTCGGGTGGAGTGATAACCGCCCCTTCCACTGCAACCTTTTCAGATCTATTGTGGCTCGATCCTAATTAAATTAGTTCACCTTCAAGTCCCGCGTTTCTGACAAAGTCGATGATGACGCTCGTTGATACATTTTGTAGGTCTTTGCTCTCTCACTACCCGTAATTCATACGGTGGAACCTTGTTCGTTCCAGACCTTTGGATCTGCACAAGATGTGCTTTGCTGTTTTTCCCTCGTGTTGGCAAACGCGACACTTACTGAGATAAGAACCTCTTCAATCCCATATTCCTCCACATATCACACCACCAACCCGGGACGACATAGCTCCTGGTGGATCAGCAGTCATCAACAAAGACGCAATAGCACATTATGAACTAGACAAATGCCAGTAAATAAACGACGATACAAATAAATAACAACATATCCAACATTAACATCACATCTTCATACTCCCCACCACAATATTACTATGGATAGAATTCCTCAACATCCTTGAAAATGAATACATTGCAGGAGGAGACGAACACAAAACAGATATTGGGAATCGAAATCACCACTAAGGGCCGTAAACTCATCATTGTTATGACTTGAAAATTTCAACCATTTAACTAACGGAGAACCCAAACACAGCCAACCGACCCCAAGAAAGTCCAGATCTCCTCGATGTCTACATATCAAATGCCAAGCGAAGCAGAATCGTATACTATGAACTATCGGACCACACTACTGCCTTTGCAAATGCTAATTCCAAACCGATCTGAGCACAAACTAAGTGGAGATTCTTCAAAACGCATATCATAGACTTTTCAAATCCAAACATGAGTATAAAAATCTCAGAAGATATAGATAAAGCCGCAGAGTACTCCACAAGTATAAAACAGCAAATTACATGGCACGCAACTCCTCATGACGAATAACGATCCACCGAGTATATCAGTACATCTGAGGAACTGAGCTAGAGAAAAGTGGCAAGATCACGCAACCACAATGACTTGCATCAATACAGAAGGCTTTCATGAGAACCCTCTACAGCACAGTACACAACTTCCGAAGTCTGTCTGCTGACTACAGCCTATAGAAATCAACGGAGAATAAGAAACCCATACCACCAGTGTCGCCAATACGTACCCCTTACAACGGATGGGTATGCTCAAACCAAGAAAAATATGAAAAAAAACTATCGTCTTTTCCACAACGATCTGGAATTGTATGCTTAGTTTGTTCTACTTTTCTGTTATATGGGGAAAATGATGATAATGATCAATAAAAATGCAAAAGAAACATCGTCATACAGACCATTCAGCCTATTACCCATACCTAGGAAAATATTCCAAAAACTTTACTCAAAAGAATACGAATACAACCCTTTACCAGTTTGGCTTTTGAAAAAACATGTATTGAAGCTCACAGAATAGTAAGCACCATTGGTTGAAAAACGTTACTGCAACGGAGTATTCTAAGACGTCCCCCAGACTCTCGATAAAGTATGGTAGTCAGGTCTGCTTTACAGAATAGAAAACTTACGTAACAACAATTATATGTACTAAATACTTCGTGCGAGAAAGTCGTATAGTGTATGCTCCACTAAAAAGCATGCTTTTGTATCGGAAAAACTGTGAGTAACGAAAAAAAAATTGTATCCAGAAGTCAATACAGTGAGTAATTAGTCATCAAATTATCGAATATTCAAGTTCAGGAACTGATAAAATTGACTATAAAAAGTAAGAAGATAAAAGTGTGCCAATTTCTTTTCGCCAACAAGAAATACAGATTATATCTGAACAAAACACTAATAGGATATATCATTTGAAATTAGTACGGTTCATTTTTCAAAAATATTCTAGAATACCTAATAAGTCAATATGGTTAACTTTGAATGTTGCAAAACAAAATCATTTCCTCCCAACTACTACATATGTAAGAAATGCTTTGGGGTAATACATAAAAGCTGTGCGATAGAAAAGAAAAATGAATTTACATTCATACAAAAGTTTTTGGTTATATGTAGTAACTGTATTGAGAACTACTCAGAAACTAGCTCTGTTGATGACAAAAGTCTACTCGAGCAGACTATAAATGAACTGACGGAAAATACCGAAATGTTGAACAGTCACATTGAGAAATTGTCCCATAAAAATAAATTATTTGCTGATGAAGCAGTACAGAGAGAGGATGAACTAAATGACCTCATCAGATCACAACAGGAAATCATTACAGAATCCAATATGAAAATAAATGAACTCCAGGATATCATATATATGTTGAACAATAAACCTATACAAATAGCATTAACACAAACAGCGATTGATAGGACATCTAAGCTAACCCAAACAACAGTTGAAATCAAAAATTCTGCAGTTCAGACGATGGATGAGTCGAAATTTTCAATTGAAGATCTAACGCAATTTGATCCAAGTAGTGAAAGTGTGTCAATTAGCACTCCAAGCGGCAAATAATCCCGAAAAAATGGGAAAAATTATAAGAAAAGGGGAGTTAGTGACAACAAAAAGGAAAAGGCGGTAAAGTTGAAAAATGGACATGAAATAGGAGCTGAGCAAACTGCCTTCGATTCGACTAATGTTATTCTCCATGAAGAAAATAATCAGACTACAATCGAAAATAGTTTTACTGAAATCTCACTGCCCACAAAAAAAATCTTGATAATAGGAGATCAATATGGAGTAAAATTTTCCTCTGCATTGGGAAAAAAAATCTCATTTTCAAATCTAAAGTGGAGGAAATTTTGTTACCAGAAACGGAACTATCAGACCTGACGAGAAATATCTTTCATGATACGTTACATTATGGCCCTGAAGATTTTGTCATTATTACAAACAATGTGAGTAATAATAGAAACTTACTACTTGCGCTAAAACAAATATTACCTATTGGAAAATACACGAATTTATTATTGATGACAGAAAGAAATAAACCCATTGACCAGATCCTAATCAACAAAATTAAAAAAGAATTAAAGTATTTCAAAAATCGCAACAGATGTACACCCTCGCGTATCTGGTAGATTGCAAACAAATAGGAAACAAATTCAGGATACTTAATAAAGTAGTTTCTTCCTCACCATCTCAAATAGCAACATTGTTATGGAGACTATAAAACTTTCAGATGTAAACATCAGTGACAGGATAGAAAACTCCTCTGCAACATCTTCTCTAGCACAATTGGAAACGATAATGCAACGAAGTCTGCTAAACATTGAGGATGTACCTGATTTACAGGAAAATATAGATGTTTATTTTTTACCCAACACCCCAGTTTAAGTTCTAATAATGTGACACCTGACCACTATGATATTGACAATGGACTGGACTATTCGTCTCGATTGAATATTCGCCATGGAAATGTACAAGGTATCTCAAATAATAGGAACTCTATTGAAGTATTTTTAAAAACGAATGTGATAGATATTTTATGCATTAGTGAACACTGGGTGATGGCAAGTGACATTTCTTCTTTACATATCAATGGATTTAAATTAGTATCATACTTTTCTAGAGCTAATCATTATAGAGGGGGCTTGCTGATTCTTGCCAGGAATTTGAATACAGTGAAGGAGGTGCCGAATATAGGTCGATTGTCTGTTGAATGTGATGTTGAGATGTGTGCCGTGCGTTGTAACATTGCAACATTAAAGTTTGTTATTATTGCAGTTTACAGACCAACTAAAGGTAACCTTGACATTTTTTTCGAGAGATTATCTCTAGCACTAGACACTACCATAGCGTACCAGGTGGGTCATAGTTTGTGGTGACCTAAACATCAATTTTCATGACAAATCCTGTAATAATGTAAAAAAATTAACTAGTATATTCGAGGCATACAACTTGAGTACTAATAAACCGACAGTATCTACAAGAATTTTTACTGACAAAAATGGACACACAAGTTCGACATGCATTGATTATATGGTGACAATATTCCAATAATACTTTTCGACTGTAATTCAGTTAATCCGAATGTAGCCGATCATCTATCACATATACTAAGCATTAAAACTCCTGATTCCAAAAATGTTACGAAAATTCCACCACCTATGATCCAAAAAAGGCTGTTTTATCCAGAAAATATGACAGAATTCAGAAATCGTCTTTCTATATTAAATTGGGCAGAACTTCATCAACTAGACACCGACACAGCATTTACGCATTTTCTTGACAATGTAACATGGTGCTTTGATATATCTTGCCCAAAAAGACTTAAAAAAACTTTCAGGTCTGAACGGAGCTGGGTCACAACATGCATAACCGAAAAAAGTAATTATCTTAAGGCATTACATAAACGGACTCCGTTCCGTTCCGTTCCGTTCAGTTCCGTTCCATTCGATTCGATTCAATTCGATTCCATTCCGTTCCGTTCCGTTCCGTTCCGTTCCGTTCCGTTCCGTTCCGTTCCGTTCCGTTCCGTTCCGTTCCGTTCCGTTCCGTTCCGTTCCGTTCCGTTCCGTTCCGTTCCGTTCCGTTCCGTTCGTTCCGTTCCGTTCCGTTCCGTTCCGTTCCGTTCCGTTCCGTTCCGTTCCGTTCCGTTCCGTTCCGTTCCGTTCCGTTCCGTTCCGTTCCGTTCCGTTCCGTTCCGTTCCGTTCCGTTCCGATCCGTTCCGTTCCGTTCCGTTCCGTTCCGTTCCGTTCCGTTCCGTTCCGTTCCGTTCCGTTCCGTTCCGTTCCGTTCCGTTCCGTTCCGTTCCGTTCCGTTCCGTTCCGTTCCGTTCCGTTCCGTTCCGTTCCGTTCCGTTCCGTTCCGTTCCGTTCCGTTCCGTTCCGTTCCGTTCCGTTCCGTTCCGTTCCGTTCCGTTCCGTTCCTTTCCGTTTCCTTTCCTTTCCGTTCCGTTCCGTTCCGTTCCGTTCCGTTCCGTTCCGTTCCGTTCCGTTCCGTTCCGTTCCGTTCCGTTCCGTAATATTATTGATTTGTTGAAAATATAAACAGGATGTTCATAAAATCAGATGTGGAATCATCTGCGACTGAAAGATAAACTTTAGTCACTATCTTCCATCGTCAAGATAACCTCTTGTGGGGTATTCATGTTGAAAAGGGAAACATTCTCAATTGAATATTGATAGAAAGATTATATTATATTATATCATATTATATTATATTATATTATATTATATTATATTATATTATATTATATTATATTATATTATATTATATTATATTATATTATATTATATTATATTATATTATATTATATTATATTATATTATATTATATTATATTATATTATATTATATTATATTATATTATATTATATTATATTATATTATATTATATTATATTATATTATATTATATTATATTATATTATATTATATTATATTATATTATATTATATTATATTATATTATATTATATTATATTATATTATATTATATTATATTATATTATATTATATTATATTATATTATATTATATTATATTATATTATATTATATTATATTATATTATATTATATTATATTATATTATATTATATTATATTATATTATATTATATTATATTATATTATATTATATTATATTATATTATATTATATTATATTATATTATATTATATTATATTATATTATATTATATTATATTATATTATATTATATTATATTATATTATATTATATTATATTATATTTTATTATATTATATTATATTATTCCATTCCATTCCATTCCATTCCATTCCATTCCATTCCATTCCATTCCATTCCATTCCATTCCATTCCATTCCATTCCATTCCATTCCATTCCATTCCATTCCATTCCATTCCATTCCATTCCATTCCATTCCATTCCATTCCATTCCATTCCATTCCATTCCATTCCATTCCATTCCATTCCATTCCATTCCATTCCATTCCATTCCATTCCATTCCATTCCATTCCATTCCATTCCATTCCATTCCATTCCATTCCATTCCATTCCATTCCATTCCATTCCATTCCATTCCATTCCATTCCATTCCATTCCATTCCATTCCATTCCATTCCATTCCATTCCATTCCATTCCATTCCATTCCATTCCATTCCATTCCATTCCATTCCATTCCATTCCATTCCATTCCATTCCATTCCATTCCATTCCATTCCATTCTCCATTCCATTCCATTCAATTCCATTCCATTCCATTCCATTCCATTCCATTCCATTCCATTCCATTCCATTCCATTTCCATTCCATTCCATTCCATTCCATTCCATTCCATTCCATTCCATTCCATTCCATTCCATTCCATTCCATTCCATTCCATTCCATTCCATTCCATTCCATTCCATTCCATTCCATTCCATTCCATTCCATTCCATTCCATTCCATTCCATTCCATTCCATTCCATTCCATTCCATTCCATTCCATTCCATTCCATTCCATTCCATTCCATTCCATTCCATTCCATTCCATCCATTCCATTCCATTCCATTCCATTCCATTCCATTCCATTCCATTCCATTCCATTCCATTCCATTCCATTCCATTCCATTCCATTCCATTCCATTCCATTCCATTCCATTCCATTCCATTCCATTCCATTCCATTCCATTCCATTCCATTCCATTCCATTCCATTCCATTCCATTCCATTCCATTCCATTCCATTCCATTCCATTCCATTCCATTCCATTCCATTCATTCCATTCCATTCCATTCCATTCCATTCCATTCCCTTCCATTCCATTCCATTCCATTCCATTCCATTCCATTCCATTCCTTTCCATTCCATTCCATTCCATTCCATTCCATTCCATTCCATTCCATTCCATTCCATTCCATTCCATTCCATTCCATTCCATTCCATTCCATTCCTTCCTTCCATTCCATTCCTTTCCATTCCATTCCATTCCATTCCATTCCATTCCATTCCATTCCATTTCCCTTCCATTCCATTCCATTCCATCCATTCCATTCCATTCCATTCCATCCATTCCATTCCATTCCATTCCATTCCATTCCATTCCTTCCTTCCTTCCATTCCATTCCTTCCTTCTTTCCCTTCCATTCCATTCCATTCCCATTCCTTCCATCCCATCATTCCATTCCATCCATTCCATTCCATTCCATTCCATTCCATTCCATTCCATTCCATTCCATTCCATTCCTTCCCGTTCCTTCCGTTCCGTTCCGTTCCGTTCCGTTCCGTTCCATTCCGTTCCGTTCGTTCCGTTCCGTTCCATTCCATTCCCATTCCCTTCCCTTCCATTCCCGTATTCCATTCCGTTCCTTCCATTCCATTCCATTCCATTCCGTTCCGTTCCATTCCATTCCATTCCATTCCATTCCATTCCATTCCATTCCTATCCTATCCTATCCTATCCTATCCTATCCTATCCTATCCTATCCTATCCTATCCTATCCTATCCTATCCTATCCTATCCTATCCTATCCTATCCTATCCTATCCTATCCTATCCTATCCTATCCTATTCTATTCTATTCTATTCTATTCTATATCCTGTCCTATCCTATCTATCCTATCCTATCCTATCCTATCCTATTCTATTCTATTCTATTCTATTCTATTAAAATCCTACCTACTTGAAAAATACTTGGATAAAACGATTCAATATCAGCCCATTGCCACGATAGTTGAAAACACCGTTACCTCTTCAATAAATATGCAAATTCACCTAAATCAATCCAAATCAGTCCACTAACTGCCCATATTTTGATATGGCGTGCAACTCTGAGGATGTCCAAAATACACCAGAATGAAAACAATTCAGAAGTTCCATTCAAAAACACTGCGATAGATAGTCAATACTTCCTGGTATATCAGCAATCAACTACTCTAAGGAGACCTCCAAATACCATATGTCACAACAAAGATTGGAATGGTCTCCATTGTTTACCGAAAGCAACTAACTGTCAAAAATATTTTTCGGAAAATTGAAAAATAATTTTATATATCTAACAGTAAACAACTGCTTTCTCCACTCATCTATGATAGTTCTCAATTGAAACTGGAATGAACTTCAAACATATATCTGAATCAAAATGCAAATTATCAGTACCACATATTTTAATTTCAGTTTTGGTCCTTTCACTATCCTTTCACTAAGTCTGGTATGAAAATCGAATAAATCTGAATGAAAATGATAATTGTTACTTAATGTTTGTTTCTTTTGATCATCAGATATAGTCGGTCACGCTGGGTATGTGCACTAGTTCACGAATGCACCAAAAAATTCGCCACTAGTTTCTCCAATGAAAGTCAAAATATGCATCAGTTTCGCCAATGGTATTCGTTATAACAGAAATCATATCTTTCATAAGTTCCAATTAAGGTTGCAGGTAAGATGTAGCATGTATGCCTCATAGCAACTCTTCACATATTATGATTCACAAAGCAATCTCCCCACATGGTTCCTATTGGAAGAGTGGGAATCGGTTTTTACCAACACTAGTTTCTCATGATCATGAGACACTAGTGTTTTATTGACCTCATATCCATTCACGGCCCTATTCGTACCCTGGAAAAAAAAGGTTTGATTGAATCTAAAGTAGCGACAAAAAATTTTGAAATAAAACACGTAGCATTTAAATTCAGTTAGTATAAACTTTGAGACCCACGGCCTTTGAACTACGACATTGTCCATATTGAAGTCATAGTAATGATCTCAACATCAAACACTTTGAATATTAACGAATGGTGCGGAATGTACAATGGCCACATCAAAGTACCATACATTGTCAATGTAAATGAGAATGCAGTGTGATATCATCATTTTTACGCAGTGATTTGATGTAATTGATGGAAGATATTCCAACAGATGTATGACAGGGTATTTGGTGAAAACAAGATGATGCTCCTCATGATTTACAGGTTGATTTTTTCATGGGATAACCTGGAATATACTATTTATACTAGTCCCCTTCTGATTTGAATGAGCTCAAAATAGAGATGAGTAGTTGAACAACTTGATGGTAAGTCAGCTGGGTTCAGTGTTTCGGGTACATGATTCCGAGAATCGATTTTGGTGAACCTTCTGATTTTTTTAATGCGGTTTCAAACGAATAGTTTTTCCACTTCCGATTGTTTGTTCGATGACAAAACTGTGGTAGAAACTGTCCGATAATGGGTATACATGTTTCCGTAATCAAAATATCTCAAAACTGATACTGAAAGTCTAACGCCAATACTAGCAGCAAGAGTCGAGCGGGGGATAGAAGTTTTTCCACAAAGGTGATATTCTACCATTGGCTTATATGATGTTTTGACAAAGTTGAGTGAACAAAGTTGATACCATGATGTCTCGACTATGAGATGAAGACATAGTAATAATTTTAATAATAATATGTATTCATTGATATTTGGATGTGTACATACTTTACAAGATACATTTTTCAAATCCTAAAATATTAGGTCAATAAACAAAGTTACTCATAAAAATCATGGATCGCGCATAGTGCTGCAGTTTTTTCACAAATCCTTCAATAGCTAGGAGCACCAAAATGAATGATTCATAACAACTATCGTACACAGGTAGAGAATAAGTGGTAATAGAATCTTTTCAGTTTTAGTTTATCAATCACATTTTGAGGAATTTAACTAAAAATACAAATTTATAGGAAAATAAAAAACTTTATATGTTTACCACAGCAATTCTCAATATCTCAAATCTGAAGTCATGTGGTAATCACTATCATCTCCAGCTCTGTGATCTTGATTTAAGTCTTCTTCGGAGTGTTTCTACAAAAATTATTACCCCCGCTACTTCGATCGTTCACTTTTTTCGATGAAATACTTCCAAGTCGTCTATGAGAAGGTACTTATTATTTGTCTATTTTTAAGTATAGTTCCTTATTTTCAGAGGTCTGTAGAATGTTGGTGAATCATGGAGCCCTTTATTGTATGTACCACTTCTGACACCCTCGATTTTCAGCCTAACGTTCATTTTCTGAAATTTCGATTGTTTCAAAATAATGGATTTGAACTTGACAGATGTCAGATGTTTGACATTTACTTCAAAATTCTACATCTAAAAACAAAACTAAATACCAACCTAACGACAAAAAACCGATCACCCATAGCTAGTGAAATAATCTCCATTGTCATGAGAATATCGGAAATCAATATATTCAAGAACGGAAGCAGAAAAAATATTAAATGTTACTCTCTGATATACTTGCCCTCTTGTTACCCCGGAATATATCCATTCAATGTCTCAATTCTCATTTTCCCATTTCTATTTTATAGATTTAATTCCAGAAAAAAGTTTTTTTTTTTCATTTCAATGCAAAACTTGTATCAATTCATCGTGTTTTTTTTTGTTGCTCAGGATGAATTTGTCCAGAATTGTTGGCGATACAAGAATCTCTGAAATCTTCCATCAGTTCCATCAATCGTTTCGATATAGCAAATAAATAAGAACGGGTTGCGAATACTCATATTTTTTTCTATATTGATGAATTCTTTGGTTGAACTTTCTTCTTTATTGTATAAAATGAAACAAAAGATGAATCCACTCCAAATGTTCGTAATAGAATTAAAAAAGTTACGCTTTGAGTAATAATTCAAAGTTCCAGAAACATTTCAGCACTCCACAGAGTATACCGGAACTTTTTATTTTGTAATCAACCTTCGCTGCTGTGGCAGTCTGAATTTGAATGATTTGTTCCCCACTGGGGAAGTCATTTCTTGTTTTCATATGCACATCGAAAGGCTTTTTCGGAAAGTTTAATATTAATCAAACCCCCGAGTTTTAGATTATTCTCAATAAAATGGAAAATATTGTTGTAGGGATTGAATAAACGAACTCTTGGCATATTATTCTTCTGTATTTTTCTTATTTCGGAATGAAAATGGTTTCCACAAGTTAATATAAATGGCTTTTCGGGGCGAACTTTCAGTAGGTAAGTCTGTCAATTTCCACATGAATGTGCCTTCATTTGAATGAAAAAATAATTATTGGAGCGGTTCTATAAAAAACAATCCCAGCCTGCAGTATCGAGCATCTGGAGCAATTTTGATAGCCAGGTTATCAGAAATTCGCCCACAATTCACTGGGTTTTCCTGATATAGTAGATCTTGTACACTACAAGGGAGTTGACCAAAATGATTCTGATAGTTTGTAACTGTACTCTCAGTATATTTTGTATTCACTCATATTTTTTATCTACAGAATTAGTGTATTATAAAAGTTTAAGAAGTGAAGTTATATAGCTCACAGTATTTGTGAAGGTTCAGAAACTTCTGGTGACTTCCATTTTTGTTTCATATGCTTTTCATCTCACTTACAAATGACTAACTGTTTCTTATATTCGACTATAATATAGTTTTCGTGTGAACTTTCAGTTACTCTGTTTTTGGCACTTCCAGTTCAGGAGATATAGTGCGGAATATGTTTATGACAACTACGAACAAAAATGTGAACCCAACTTTGCCTCTCCAGATTAAAAAAATGTACACTTACAAAAATTCTTAATGAGACAAAGAAAATCAATAGTCTTCAGAAAATGATTCATAAATGAAATTTGAAGTCATTTTCTACTACACCATAAAATATCTCTTGCGTTAATGTATTCATCCACAGCAGGTATATTACAAAGTCATAATGCTTTTGTTTACAAACGTCCCATGAGGACAATGAAATACTAGTGTCTTATGATCATAATGAAATACTAGTGTCCCATGAGTCCAATCTAAACTAACATAATAGACAAACCATTTCTCATAGAAACCATATCATAACCTCCTGGAACAACATATTATAAATTTCCAGCAGCTGTAATATGTAATAAAATCAATAAGTTCCCAATTCAGGAACAGTCTTCGTATTTATAACATACCAGCAGTGGCTATGATGTTGTATCGCATTTCGTGTCTTATCAGCATATAAAACACTCAAGAAGAGCAAACACTCCAGCTGCACCCTCGTGTTGCATTTCTCCCATATTTTATATGGCTAATAAGACACTCAGGATAAATAACTATTTACTGAATGGAAAACACTCATTTGGCCCACAAGAAAGTGAGTGGAAAAGCAATAACCTTCAGGTCATCGCTACGCTTACATTCGTTTACATATTTTTTTTGTTAAATGACATAGCTGGAGAACTCTACGATACTTTGGCCTATATAATAAAAAAAACTTAATTACATAGGACTTTCAATTCGATAAAAGGAGTATAAAGCCAGAGGGGTGACAACTCGACGTTTTATTCTTCCCTTAGGTTATGGGGAGTCCAATGAAAACGAAATTTTTACATTATGTAGATCTATATGAGTGCCCCCCATTAGGTTATCCTTTAGAATAATCATTCATATGAGGGTGATATCCATTCGAAAAACAGAGGTGGTGATTTTCCACTTTCAATTATTAGAGCAATCAATAGATATTTTCAGCTCTATTGATTCTGTGACAAAAAAGGTTCCAGGAAACTGACCGTGCATCACACGAAAGACGATTCTTAGTAATATCCTGTTATATTTTCAACTCGCAACTATCATTGCTCAATTTGTTATAAACATTTAAGAGCAAACAATCGTGTTTTTTTTTTCGTTTTTCGCTTGTAACATGAAAACCAATGAAGCAATCTATATGCAATGGACAAATTGTAGAGAGTCAAAATTCAAAAAAAATGGGCCCTAGCACGACACGATCCGATTATTATTAGTACCGAAAAAAAAATTAAAACAAAATCAGCATTTTTTTCAAAAATTCATAACACTGCAATTTTTCAGGTTGTAACGCAGGCTCTTCGCGAGATAGTACTAAGTGATATGTACTTCATGTGTAAAAAACTCTGCGCTGTCGGATCATAAGTTTTTGCATAATTGCAATTTGAATTTTTCAATGCACTTTATTGAAGCAAACCTGGATACGTCATAGGTGTTCCATTTCAATTTCGCAAAAATATATTGCAAGAGAAAGTGTAGTACTACAAAACGTCCATCCTCATTTTGCGTTGAAATGCTGCGAAATAGGTGAGAAATACTTGCAAACATGACCGAAAACGGGCAGACGCGGGAAAGCGTATCTATAGTGCTGCGTGCAAGTTATGAATCTGCTGCTCTACCTCCACTACTCAGCCGCTTCTACGCGTTCGCCCGTTTCGGTCATGTTTGCAAGTATTTCTCACCTATTTCGCAGAATTTTAACGCAAAATGAGAATAAGCGCTTTGCAGGTCTTGCAACAAGTTTTAGAAAAATTCAAATCGGACCACCTATGACGCATCCAGGCTCGCTTCAATAAAGTGCATTGAAAAATTCAAATTGCAATTATGCAAAAACTAATATAATAATAATAATAATAAGTCTATTCGTTATAAAGAAAGAATGTGCAAATACAATTTCATTTAGATGACGACGAATACAATTTTTTCACAAATAAACAGAAAACCACAAAGTCAGTGACTGTCTGTGGTGTGAGTGTAGCCTATGTTTAAAATAAGTATCGATGAATACTGAGTAAAACGATGAGAAAGTATGTTTGAATTCAATTCAAGATTTTCTCACATTATTGGATTTGATAAATAACACATGTACGGTTTGAAGCAAAAGAGCAGTTACCAATGCGAAACTGTAAATTACAAAATACATACAATTCAAATACACAGCCTTTTTGCATAAAAGTACAGGAAAGTATATGAAAAATGATATAGTGAAGACAATTGAAGTTTTACATCAACAGGAATTGATGAAAAAAAACACTTGCCCAGTGTACGACCATCCCAGTGGTCAATGAATATAAAAAATGGAAATTACAGAATTAAAATATGCAATTTAATACATAGAAATTATATATAAAAAGGCAATTGAAGGAAGACATTAAACTGATTAGTTGAGATGGAATGAGATCTCATTACGCCGTTATACCAGCCTCCACGAGCTCATGAACAGTAATTCTGGGTGAATTAAGTAAATAGTTTTTTAGTTTTTTCTTGAATCCTCTATACGAAGATATTTCTTTCATTTCAACTGGAATAAAATTGAAAAACCTTGGTACTGAATACGAAAAGCATCTTTGTCCTATAGACTTTGAAGCAAGAGGTGTTTTGAAGTATTTGGATTTGTATCTTATTTCGTAAAAATGTTCTATTCTCCGAAGATTAGTTTTAGTTTTGAATTCAAAGCAGGATGATACAAGGAAATAGTGTTGACGAATGTCAAGGATTTTGGATTCGGAGTATATCAAATCAGATAAGTATCGGGAAGGTTTGTTCAGTAAAATTTTTAAAAATGTTTTTCGAAGAACTTCAAGATGTTTAATATGTTCTTTCGGTGCACTTCCCCATCCTATTATCCCATATGTCAATCTGGATTCAACCAATGCGTGATAAATCATTCTGAGATGTTGTTCTTCGGAAAATTTGGCGATATATTTGAATCGATATAAGATACTTCTCAGGGTATTGCAAAGTTTCAGAATATGTATGTTTCATCTTAAATGTTTATCGATTGTTATTCCTAGGTATTTAATCGTCTCGGTCTGCTTTATTCTCAAATTATTATTAATCTTCAGGTCTCTAAATGGAGGATTTGTGTTTTCATAACATAAAAAGGGCATATAAAATGTTTTTTCAAAATTGATTGTCAGTAACTTACAGTCGAACCAATTTTTGATAAGTTTCAAATCATTCTCTATGATGGTTTTTAAATTATCCCAATTTTCAGCTTCGAAAATTATGGCGGTATCATCTGCGAAGCTGATGACTTCTCCAGATGATTCAATGTTAAAGATATCATTTATGTAGAGTATAAAGAGCACTGGACCCAGCACAGTTCCTTGTGGTACGCCATACTCCACAGTGCACTCTATACTCAAACTACCATTGAGTGATACCTGTTGTTTCCTGTCGCTTAAGTAGTTTTCTAATAATTTTCTAGCTACCCCTCGAAATCCTAGGTCCTCTAAAATATCTAGTAGTTGTGAGTGGCAGACCGTGTCGAATGCTTTAGCAAGATCTAAAAATACACAAGCAGATTTTTTTCCAGTGTCCAAACTTTTTGATGTCTTTGATGTCAAATACGCTATAGCATCTTGGGTCGATTTATTTTGCTGAAATCCATATTGACGGTTATTAATCAGTTTAAATTTGTTAGTGAAGGATGTGGTCCTGTTTTTCAACGCTCTTTCAAATAGTTTTGCAATATTGGATATAACTAATATAGATCTATAATTTTTAGTCAACTTCTTTGGATCCGCTTTGTGAATTGGTTTGATTATAGCTTTTTTAAACTGAGGCGGGCAAACACCAGAGGAGAAGATGTTATTGATTATGTGCGAAATAGGTTCACAGACATGATTTTTTATTTCTTTTAGGATTTCTGCTATTATTTTGTCAAAGCTAGGAGATTTGTTGAATTTTAATTCGGTAATGAGTTCACTGATTTCTTTTTCATCCGTAGGTGTTAGGAATAAAGATTGTTCATTTATACTCCTTTTTGGTTGATAGTTCTTATTTTTCATTTTACTAGCAAGATCAGCTCCTACATTGGTGAAATATTTTACAAACGCATTGGCCATTTCTGAATTTTCATACGTAGTTGTGCCATCATTGATTTCAATTTCTTATATAATTTCTGTATATTTTTTAGAATTTGTTATTTCCTTCACAATGTCCCAGACATTTTCATTATTATTTGAGTTTTCCAATATTTTATTTTTATAATAATTACTTTTGGCAGATTAAAGAATTTTTTAAGATGAGAATTTACGTTTTAAGTTACAATCATCAGGATTTCTCTTCGAAGCTTTGTACATTTCATCTCTATTTTCAATAGAATTCAGTATTGCTTCTGTTATCCACGGGGTCGTCTTCGTTTTTTTATGATTCATCTTTATCTTGGTTGTACTCTCTTCTAATGCTTTCATTATCCTTTCATAGAAAATATTTGTTAGTTCGGTGACATTTTTTATTGTATAAAAATCGCTCCAATTTATGCTTTTTATAATTTTCTTAGTTTATTTATATCAGTTATTTCTTTATATCGGGATTTATTTCGTTTATTAATTATTTCTTTGAAGTTTCAATTTAGTATAATGGGGTAATGATCTGTTATCGTTGTTTTTAGTACGAATGTCTTGAAGTTATCATCTGGTGTTTTTGTTTTGATGAAACAATGGTCAATACAGCTCTTGCTTACCCCTTGGACTCTTGTGTATTCATTAATTGCTGTTATAAAATTATTCTCACTCAATATGTTTGAGTCATTTTCGCTCAAAGTGTCTGATATTCTCGTGTTCATATTGACGTCTCCAATGAAGATGTCAAAGTCGGATGATTCTTTTGATCGTTGTTCCAAGTAATTATTCAAGTTATTCAGAAACGTTTCAGTTCTAGCTGATGGAGGCCTGTATAACGCTGTTAGGTGGAATTTCAATTCATTATATGGGAACCTAACTGATAGTACTTTGATATCGCCTATATATTCAATGGTGTGGCTGAACTGGATTGATTCTTTGATGAACACTACAGTACCATCGTTTCTATTCCACATGCCTTCATTGTATATAATTTAATACCCTTTCATCTTATATAAGTATAGATCAGGAATGAGGAATGTTTCGGACAATACCACAATATCCATATCAGTTTCAAGCAGCTTTAGGATAGCTTCGAGTTGGTCAAAATTTTTACTAATACTACGAATGTTAACATGAAAGATATCAAGTTGGTTATAATTTTTCTGTATGAGGCTATCAAATTCCATCAAGTCTGTTACGATAGTTTCTATTGGGGAATATTCATAATCACGTATGTATTGGTCCATTTCAATGGAACCATTCACAATATTTCTAAATATATAATACACTCAAATTTAAAAAAAATTAAAAAATAATATAATAATGAGAGAAAGTAGGTATAGCTATTCTAGGGTTTTCCAAAGCAAGTTTTTTATTTTTCTTGAGCTCAAGTTGAAGGTTTCCTGGTAGTATTGGGCGTTGGAGTAATTGTTAATGGAGTAGCTACCGGTTTGATTTCTTGTCCAAATAAATCGTCCTCAGTGGTTTTTTTTAAGGTTGGTGATGGTGTTGTCGGAGCGCTATTTGTTTTCGGTTCCTCTCGGTCTTGATGTTCCGAAAGATCTTTCGCACTATAAGCCACTTCCTCTACATACAATTTGTTATTTTTTATGTAGGAGATTTTTTGTCCTGTCTGGCTTGTATCAAATGCTTCCTGAGTATATTGTGTTCCTGTCTTTGTTGGGGAGTAAGATCATGGACAATTGAGATTTTTGTACGTTTAAGTTTGGGACAGTTTTTTAATATTAATTTATAAGAGATAAATTCAATCTTAATTGGTCCATTCTTACCATTTCCCAAGGGGTATATATCATCAATATGTGTTTCCTTCAAATCAACACCGATGAGTGGATTCAGTTCTTGACAAATGAAGCTTGTGTTTATTTCTTCATTTTCTGTATCTAGTCCAAAAATCAGTAGATTGTTCTTTCTCTCTCCTCTCTTCAATTTCTCTACTTCGGTTTTGAGTTCTGAATTTTCATTCTCTAGTTTATGAACAGTACTTTTTAAATTTTGTATTTTCAATAGCAATCTTGTTTCACTGGCTTCTATAGAGTTTTTGATATCATTTCTGTTCTTCACAATTTCCTCGTATATTTGGTTTAGTGTGGGAGTTTGATCAGCACCTTGCATTTTAATGTTAAGACTAGGGTGCCTTTATTTTAAAGTGTACGTGTTGCTTTATTCTAGTGGTGAGGATGAAGCGATAAGAGGTAAGCAATAAGAGCTGTCTATGCTCTCCGCAATGTCTGGCAGTTATTTTATATATTTCTTTATGGTCTCTTCAATGGTTTTTATCAATTTCTAGGGTCTATGTACATACCAATTGATTCAATAAACTTGACGACGTTTCACTCGATCGTTTTACTAACACGGTTGTCCAATATTTCCACTTCTTTTCGTTTATTTCGCACTTTCGTTTATTGTTCACTTTCAATATGTTTCTTACCGCAAAACACAGAAAAAATACGGATTCTTTAGCTCGTTTTTACTCAATAAAAAACTGTTTATTTACGGAGCGATTTAACACACGTCTATTCGGCTCGGTGGATTACACTCATATATCCGACACTCCTGAATTTTTCACATATGAAGTAAATATCAATCACTACTATGTTCCAAAGAGTATGCGCTACAACTTGAAGAATGGTGGTGTTATGAATTTAAAAAAAGAACGCTGATTCATTCGTTTTCTTAGGTTTTTTCCGTTACTAATAGTACGATAGAGTCATGCTAGGACTAATGTTTTTTGCATTTTGATTCTCCACAAGTTGTCAATTGAGAGCTTCGAGATTGCTTCATTAGTTTCCATGTTACAAGCTGAAAAGGAAAAAATTACGATTTTTTGCTCTTAAATGTTTATAACAAATTAAGCAATGATAGTTGCGAGTAGGAAACATAACAGGATCGTCTTCCGTATGATAGCACAGTCGGTTTCCTGGTACTATTTCTTTCACAAATAATGATTGGCCTATATTCCTTTGCAATTTTACCGTTAGATGAAAGACTGGCGTTAATTACGTAGTCTCATAAATCTCGTTTTCCATTTTTCCTGTCTTATGTTTGTCCATGTCCATATTTTTTTCCTGTGCTCGTGTTTCATATACCTTCGTTGATAATCTTTCTTTGGGAATCGTACTTACATAGCCAAACCATTTCAACTGTCCTTCTCTAGGTTTATAGGTTTCATATGTAGTTTCTGCTCTACTTTTTCTTCATCTTGTCAAATGCTTTTTGGATGTCTATAATATAAATGCATTTAATTTATTTTTATTTTACAGGCTTGTCCGATTATAAAAAATAGTTTTTCATAAATCCGCATTGTGTTGTTATTCTTCCATAGTGATTTCTGTCAGTTTTCTTTTTCTTCCTCCATTATTCTTACTATTATAAAAAATTTACAGTGTGGACGTAAATCGCCCTACCCCCCCTTCATATGATTTTTTTAAAGCATCAAGTTTGGCGCTCTTTAGAGTCCAACCTCCCCTTCACGTGGTTTGGGGTGAACGGGCCGCGCAGCGAATGGGACGGTTAGTGGACATTCGTATCGCATGTGGGCGGGCGCGACTTGACTAACGAACCTCTGACAAACAGACCTAAATCCAAGCTGTGAGCGCCGTGGCGATGAATGGATGGGGACCTAAAACAAACGGTGCCGCAACGGAGCCTCCAAAAAACAGGGCGAAATCTCGGATTATTCTGCCTTAGCCCTGTGCAGGGAGCACCACAGGGCCGGATCAACCCTTTCCCCCCTCACTCACTCGGGGGAACAAATGACCACGAGACGAAACACCGAAAGGAAATGAGGACAACACTTGGACTTCTCGATTTCTTGCAGGACACTGAAGAGGTTATGATTCCGAGCGTTCCCCGAAGCGAGTTCGGCAGAGGACTCTTCAGGGTGCTGAATAAACGAGAGGGGCCGCCCAGATGAACCTCCAGCACCGCAAGGTAGCCACGGCAGTACATGCAGTCGCTAGGAGGGAACTCGAACCGGACCTAATCGGGAACCATGGATACAAAATCAAACCAGATAAGATACAATGGACCAGATGGCTCAAGTGTCGTCGGATACCACAGCCTGACGAGCCTACAGGGAGGAGGTTTAAGTGAGTGAACCTGTGTCAGGGAGTCCCACGCTACCGTGAAGTGTTGTCCGTAATGGATTTCCTCCATCCCCCAAAAAAAGCTTGGCACACTTGTATGGAACCATAACTCCTTAAAAATACGTATTTCCGTTATCGCGTAATCAGCACAAACCTGACGTCATTTGGAGGGAAAACAATTGATGAGAAGGTAGGTTTTGTGAGACCTCGTTCGAAAGGGAATGCGGGCATTTGACATTGTTTCTGTAGTTTCACTCACTAATGCAATATGAGAATGGATGTGCCCTTAATTGATGACTTTAACTACCATCAAGTATCGCATAACTTCCCTGATATTCCGTTTTTTCCAGTGGAACCTTTGCAGCTGAAACAACATACTACACATTTTCCAAAAAATACAAAAATTCCTCTACGAATTACACTAATAAAAACTATAAAGAAATTCAAATAACAAGCAAAGAGTTTTATAGTTATTCAATTATCAGCCATTCAATAAATATTCAGAATCATACTCTCCGAATATACGTATTTGCTTTCCTAAGAATCAACAAACATTTCTAACTTTTATTGCCATAAATGAGAAACTGTCAGTTTATTGTAATCATTTCGAAATGAGTTCTTGATTCTGCGAGTTTGTATTACATTTGTTGTTGAGAAAGATGGATTCATAGATTGGGACGCAGCCGCTGTCGTTGCAGTTGACGTTGCCGTTCGAAGTTGAAAGTGCAGTTGTACATAGATTCGTTTATAAATTCGTAGCCGCTGTCGTTGACTCCCGAAGATGGCCAACTTTTATCTCCGGTGGCAGCAACAACAGACGAATGACATGGAACGTAATAATTTCATTTCCTGTACTATTTTCCATATACAAGCTCTTGGAAAAGAGTTATACTGAATTCCAGTCCGAAGAAACATGTTCCTTTCGGATTATTTTTTATGTTTTTTATATCGAATGGTAACGGTTTGCTATCGAATAAAAAACGATGCCTCAACCTTGATCCATCATAATAGTGTATTGAGTATCAAGAACGGTAAGGATGGTTTACTGGTTAATGACAACGTTTGTGCTGTGCTAAGTCTCCAATATTGCCTGAAACCGGTAAACCTTACTCTTCGTGATGCTTATACTATTTTTGGTACGACCCATATATGTAAAAAAGATTTCGTATTAATCAATCTTCTTGAATAATATATTTTCGATCAATTGTGTCCAATGCGTGTTCCATCAGAAAAATCGTAATCATGATTTTATCTATAGTTGCATTTTTTCAATCTGTCATGCAGTTGTTCAAAGTTATTTATTCCAATAATAACATATGATGAGTGATTCGGAAAGCGAGAGAGCGGACTTGGAAGAGGCATGGAATATCGGAATATCAGCCATAATTCCAGAAAAGTTAAAAAAATATAAAATTGTATATATCCTTCAAAATGTATGGATTCACTTTCCGACGAGTTTGGCTCAGCAACCAGCAAACCCAACCTACTATCACAGAGACAGATGTGGTAAAATAGTCCGGTGTAAAAAATATACCAGAAATTGTGTTTTTCGTTGTCAAAACGTGAACGTATCCAGAGAAAAAGAATTTAAATTGACTTGTCAAATAGTTATTGTCTTTAATAGAAGATTATTCAGAAAAATACTATCTATCGTACAAGAAGAATATCAAAAGTTAAAATTTTAAAAAACTCAAAAATATGTATGTATGTTAAATCGTTCAAAAGGTATTTCACAGAAAAATCATAATCATTGAAAGATAGTAGCCATCTTTATTTACAATATGGAAGTTGATCCCACTGTAAAAGGTAAGACCCCCGTGATCTTAACTCGTATAAGTTTTCATTAAATTCTGAGGGTTGGTCAAACAACTAAGAAAGCGATTAAACTTTCTTTTTACAATTTTACAAAAATATCATACATTGCCTATATACAAATATACAGCTCATATCATATATCATTACTTTAAACGAGCAATTCTTGTATAAATATATATATATATATATATATATATATATATATATATATATATATATCGGAAACGGCTCTATTTGGATGAAATTTTGTATTTAGATGAGGTTTTGCTCTTTAAGTTTATCCATATAGGTGTCTTTCCTGAAAAAACGCAATTTAACACAAAAAAAAATTATGGTAGGTTAGGTTAAAATGGGCGAATCCATCAGATTCAACTTCAATGTCTGGAATACCGGTAGGTTACTTTAAACAAGCGATTCTTGTATATTTCGGCTATTTCGGAAACGACGCTAATGATTTGAATGGAAAGTTTTTATTTAGATAGGATTTTGCTTTTTAAATTTATCTACAGAGTGACCCATTTGAAAGCGGGCCACATCTCTAAAACTGTTATTAATTATCCGATTCAGAATTATTTTTTCCAGTAAATAGAGAATCAATAGTTCTAGTTGAATGCCATAAATTCGAAATAAAAATAAAAATTTCACGGCCTACTTCGAGTTTTTTTCAAGGTCAAAAATCCAAAAAACATACTAACGATTTTTTTTTATGAAATTAGTTGGAGCCACTGGATTTGTGATGCTTTCAAATGGGTGTGACCAAAATTTCACGATAAAATAATGTTTTTTAACAGAAATATAGCATAAGGAAAATATTCATATCAATATTGAACTAATTCAAATAGTTGTCATATAAATCACAATTTTGTAAATAATATGGTTTTAAATACTCCTTCAGAACATAACAACTCTATGTAGGATATGTTATGTCTCTTAGAACACTGCAGTTTGTTGCAAACTGCAGTGTTCTGATGGACATAACTATCTCCTATACTATGGAGTAATGTTTGGAAGAAACATAATTTGACGCCATTTTGAATAACTGCTGTTCACAAACTCGACTGCTAACGACCTGAAAGAGCATTTCAAATGATATTTTTCACAAGATTGTGATCTATATGACGACTATTCGAAATATTTTGGTAAAGTGATATGAATTTTACTTATATTTCTGTTGAAAAAAATTATTTCATCGTGAAATTCTGGTCACACCCATTTGAAAGCATCACAAATCCAGTGGCGTGGTCAAATTTTATTGAAAAAAATCGCCAGTATGTTTTTTGGATTTTTGACCTTGAAAAAAATTCGAAGTACGCCGTGAAATTTTTATTTTTATTTCGAATTTATGGCATTCAACTAGAACTATTGATGCTCTATCTATTGGGAAAAAAACTCCTGAATCGGATGATAAATAACAGTTTTAGAGAGGTGGCACGCTTTCAAATGGGTCACTCTGTATATAGGGGTATCTCCTGAAAAAATGCCATTCGGCACAAAAAATAATAAGGTAGGGTAAGAACGGGCGAATCGACCAGATTCAACTACGACGTCTGGAATTCCGGTAGGTCAGGTAAGGTTATAAAAAAAAAAAAATTCTATGTAAAATCATGTTTTTTCAGGAAAGACACCTATATGAGATGGCGTTATAACATTATATAAGTATCTCCAAAAAACACGATTTTACAAAACAAAAACACGCCGATCGGTCGTCCAGGTACTAGCATATAATGGCAATAATGTACAATTGGAATAATAGGAGATTGAATGAATGCACGATTGAGTGACCTATAGAAAGAGATGGTATCGATTTTCTCTAC
Source organism: Gonioctena quinquepunctata (assembly GCA_018342105.1). Taxonomy (NCBI): domain Eukaryota; kingdom Metazoa; phylum Arthropoda; class Insecta; order Coleoptera; family Chrysomelidae; genus Gonioctena; species Gonioctena quinquepunctata. The sequence continues at coordinate 832,160 of JAFIRS010000178.1, forward strand.
AGAAAATAAATTTTTAAATGAGACAACCTATATATTCATTCCAATTGTCTTTTTTATAATTTTCCATATCAATTCCGTATAAATGAAAGCTGCGCTTTGAATTGGAAGAAGAGATCGACATTATGGATACAATTTTTCCCCAATTCAATAACATATCCAAAGTCTGGTTATTTCATATGGGTTCTTACTACTGTACCTTATATTGTTATTCTTATTAAACTAATTTGATTTTACAAATAACGACTATCTTGATATTGAAGAAAATTTCCAAGTTTGGTAATATCATTCGTTAATATCTCTCTGAAAATTCAGTTGCAATGACACCAAAAAAAGCATACCAAAACAAAAATGATCCTTTTGTGAGTGTTGTTTGCACGCCATTTATTGAATCAATATGTCCTTATTATTGCACGTTCTTATTTATTACTGTGTCTCCACTCGGGATCCTGCAAATTCCAAATTATTATATGATTCAGATATGTTGGAATCTGCTTCAGTTTAACAAATTGTGGCCCGAGTTTCTAGACGAGAGCAAAAACCCATTTCATTCCCTATGTTACTCGACCATATCAAACCCTTCGATACCATGAATCATGAACTATTGTGTGCCAAATTCCAATATATGGGTGTCCATGTCATCCCAGAAAACTCGAACTGCTCGTAACAAGCATATGAGGTCTGTAAACGAGGTGTAAATATTCGTTCAATTGTCACGTGTCGCAAAAACATCTTCATATTCGGTTCCCCTAACAAATTCGGCGCCCGAGGGCTACTAAAAATAATGCGCCCCTCTTCATACATGGGATGGCTAGCAAGAGAAAATACACAGGATGGCCAGCGGGAGCAGGGTGACTGGCAAAGTTATACAAAAGTGTCAAAAATAGAAAAAGTCAATTTATTACCATTATACTAAAGAAAAACATAAAATTCGTACGATATTTCAAAGAAATGTATAAACAGAAACAAACTTAATGGCAAACAAGAAACAAAAGTAACTTATATAATTATTTTCTCAGTTTTTTCTTTTGCAAATTGATTGATAATATCACACGTATTTAAGTTGAATAAGTGGAAAAATTCACTAAAATCATTTAATTTGCTCAGTCCGAAAGAGGATTTTTTTATCCATTTCAGTGCTGAAATAGCTAATTTATACAACAAGAATATAAAGCGACTTTTTTTGCACGTGCGAGAAGTTTTCATAACGAGCCGTAGACAAGTGCAAAAAAGAGGCTTCATATTCGAGTTGTATACATGATTTTCTCCAATACTTGGGTTTTTTAATATCAAAATGAAAATACCCTTCATTATTCACGTTTTGAAAGCAAACGTCCAATTTTTATTGTTTTGATAGTGACAGTGACATCAAACAAAATTATTTAAGTCAATTGCAATACATACCCTACCAGGAAAAATCAGAACAAATTAGGTTGTCAGGGTGCATAGCAACAATTTCAATTATTGAAGTCGCCATTACTGTAAAACATCTGATATTCCTGCCGATGTGATGGAGTCTACGGAAACAGCTTAGAACTTCTAACAGTGAAGTCCAGACTACTATACGAAAAAAAATATGATGCATTTGATAGTTGGTGTTCTCTGAAAAAAATATCTAAGGTATCAGAACCCGTCATTCTTGCGTATTTGGGAGAAAAATCTAAGACTATGAAGTCGTCAACCCTGTGGTCGAAGTTTTCTATGTTAAAATCAACTTCAGCTGTTAACAAAAGCATACATATAGGTGATTATCCCAAAGGAAAGGCATTTCTCAAAAGAAAAAGTGCCGGCTAAAAGCCGAAAAAGGCAAACGTTTTCACGAGAGGAGGAAAAACTAAATTTTTGCTTGATGCTATGGATGAATTTTTTTTATTGGTAAGTTAGTTATGATTTAAATAACAATGAACACAAATTTAATCCAGCTGAAATGTAAGTACATGTCACTGCATCCTTAGATAGCAGAAAACTCCAAAAAAAAATTTTAGTATAGGAATTGAAATTGTACAGTTCAAGTATTCGGAATAAATACTTCTTAAAAAAATTCGAGTATAATTGCATTATTTCTTGGATTACCTAATACTGCAAAATATATTGGCCATAGTTTTAGAAGGTCCTCTGCGTCGCTTTCATTTGGCTCAAGGGCTGATATTTTGAGACTTAAACATCATGGTGGATGGCGATCGTCGACCGTTGCTTTGTGGAAGAAAAAGTGAAAATTAGAATCGGTATTTTCAGTGGGGATATAAAAAAAACGGAAATGTCGAAGTCGAGAACAATAATACTTTTAACATTATACAAGAAAAGCCATTTGATTTAGTATTACCAAAATCATCGTTTGGAATTAACATACAGAATAACAGCAATTGTACTATCTATATAAATTTCTCAAAAAATTAGTATGGATGGAATATGATTGTAATATATTTAATAAAAAACGATTAGAATGAGAATGATGGGTATTGTGTATCACCTGTTTTTAAACAACGTAGGTCTGTACTTTTTTGCATACCGCGCAGATTTTTTTTTGTATTCTGTTCAAAAATTGCTTCCTTTCACATTTGAAAAAATTGCACATTTTTGACGTCAGTATTGGCAAAGAAATCTTTCGCCCCTGCAATTTGTAGTGGCAATACTAAAAAAAAATGCACAGTGCTGTGGCCTCATTAGGAACCGTAGGCTCAATTTTCGAATCAAATATTTTTATTTTCCAATAAATATACGTGTTCAAAATGAAGGCATTCTTCAAAAAAAAATATTATCTAAATCTCCCATATACGTTTCGCACAACTTCGCTAGATTCTTTCTAATTGTGTCTTCATTTGAATTTTTTAAATCGACTTGAAACCCTAATTTTGAGTAAATGTTTATCAATAATAGCAAAATATGTATTTATGCGAAATTCTTTATTGGCATCAAATTTAACTTCTTGCGTCGTATTGTTTTTTATGGAGTTCAAATAATTTCGTATTTTGTTTCGACTGTGCAAATTTTTCTAAAGAAGAGTATAATTAAATAATGCTTTCTATTTTAGTATCATCTTGTTGAAGTGATATATCAGTTTTATCTATGGTTTCTAATATTTCACCCCAAAATGCTACCTAGTAGGAGTTTCGAGTGAGTTGTACTCATTTAACCACTCAGCTTCAACCTTTGTTGCAGGCTTTTGAAAATTATTTTCGAAAAAATTTTGCATCTTTAAAATTTACATAATCGGAAACTGCTGCCTTCACAAAATCAGCTCTTGCTGACAAATGAGTGCCGCTTAATTTCTTAGGAACTTTTTTTTGTAGCAAAATGTTCCATCTTGACATTGAAGAATAAGTTACATCACAGACAACTTCAAAAAACCGACATACTGATATTGAATCATGTATTCAAATTAGACACAATCATAGTAAGACTGTGATGCTTTTGGTAACAGTGATAATCAGTAGAGATGTTTTTAACGACCGTGTCTTTTCACGAAACCAACCGAAGAAAACCCGACGTGCTGCTCGCTGCTGACGCTGCAGTAGTATGGCTGGCATTTGATAGGAAACTGGCGCGAACCAAACGCGGTAGCGGATACAGGGGGCAGCAATGGGGGCAATAGCAAAAATAGCGATAACAACCATTATTATAAGATCAAACGAACTTACCTTAAGTGAAGTTCGATCTTAATTATATGAAACGCCTTGTTCGAAGATGATCAAATGTAGTACCTCTGTTTCCCGCGATTTCACACGCAAATTTTTAAAGTTGTAACTGAACCCTAACGTAATTGTCTCGCACCCACCTCTACACCAACTCCAATGTCCTATCTTTATCCAGTAAGTAACCTCATTCTTCAAAGCTAGTCTCAACTGATGATCGGGCAAGAATAACATCATAGAGAAACTGAAAATATTTATTCTTAATTTGTCTATGAATAACATGGACAAGTGTTCTATACTCAGGAAGAATAATGAATCCTACGATTCACCTGGCTTGAAATAAATATTCGCCCTTGGGTTTGGGAGGGATTGATCATCTTCGAACAAGGCGTTTCATATAATTAAGATCGAACTTCACTTAAGGTAAGTTCGTTTGATCTTATAATTATATTTCACGCCTTGTTCTCAATGATCAAATGTAGATGTTCAAAGTGTTGAGACGTAAAGAGCAAGTTTAATGCAACCAATAAGTTCCAAACAAAATCAATGATTCATTTTCAATACATAAAATGAATACATTTTGTATACTTATTGAACATCTTATCTGAATGAGGAACTAGTATAAGTACTCATAAACATATTATAAACCTAAATTTGAAATTGTATTTGCAAAATTATCTTTAGTTGTAACTGGGAGGTTATAAAACTTTACAAAAGTCCAGCCTGCGGTACTTTCTATTATATCAATATTGACCCCCTTCAATTTGGCAGCAGATGTTGAAGCATGCCTCGTACTATGTGCCCTAAATATGTCAGTATCAATACCACTTTCACCCAATACCATCTTAATCCAGCGACCAAGACTTTGGCTTGAAGCTGCATCATAAGGTTTTCTGTAGGTTAAAATCAAATTAGAAATATTAGATCTGAAGGACGAAGTTTTCATTAAATAATATTTAAGTGTACTAGCCACACATTTTTTGGGTTTTCCTGAAAAACAGGTAGATTTAAAAGAGGTTGGAATTAATTATTTCCTGAAGTTTTAATTTTATCGGGAATTTGTATTTGAATACCATCTGCTTTCTGGATTATATTATTGATATTAATTAACGATAACGTTTGAACCCGTTGGGCTGTGGTCAATGCCAGAAGCACTACCAACTTTTGTGCAAGCGAATCTAATGGTAAGTTCTTATTGGGGCCCAATTTTTTTTTTGTTTTTTTTTTTTATATATAAAAAAGAAATACACTTGGGTCCCAAGTCTGATCATATCTAGAAAAGAAAGGTCTCTCTGCACCATTATTGGAATTCTCTGGTCAAAATTTCATTAAAGAAAGAATATCCTTTTAAAAAATATAGAGATTATTGTTTTTACAAAATAACCACCACATCTTCAAGGCGCTGCTATATTACCTCATGGTGGAAGATGAAATAGAAGAAAGTAATATGTTGAAACTTTCCAATAGAACTCCTCTTAATTCAAAAGCTTTCCTGACAAGATTCCTACCAGAAGTTAATTCTTCCTCCGTAATGGGTGTGGTAACCTATTTGTGGACAATAGTAAACGTTTACTTGGATGAAGGGTTGAAGGTGGCGATACTAATAATTTATGAAACAAAGGAAACCGAGGTTGGGTAGGCCCTTCGCTACATCAGCAATAATCTTTTGTAGTACTCTGGAAATCAACATGAATGGTGGAAATGCGTAAAAATTATAATTATTCCATGCCACTGTAAATGCACCAGCAGTTATGGAGTCGGGATCCTTTTTCCATGATATACATTTTCAACATTTTGCATATACTCTCAAAGCGAACAAATCAATTGGAGGTTTCCCGAATTTTTTCACGATTTGAACAAAAGCAGAATCTGAAAGTTTATATTCCGTTTCGGAAGGTAATTTCCTCTACTCTAAATCCGCTTCAGAAATATTTTTAGAAGAAATATAAGCTGCAAATATTACTATATTCCGTGATTCACACCACTGCCATATCCTCTTTGGGATAACGAATTCCACCCATACGATTAATTCAAGATATGGCAGTGGCATTATCGATTCTGACTAAAATATTAATTTTCTCCTCAGACTTTGCAAAACATTTCGAATTCAGAAAGGCGGTAAGTAGTTCAAGGTAATTAATATAAAAAGAATGCTCTTTTTTTGTCCAGCTGCCACTGATTATTCGAAAATCCCCTCCTCCAGTAAGACTAGCATCTGAAAATATTTCAATGTCAAACTTATTTTTATGTAGAGGATTTCCTCATTTGAATATGTGTTCCTTCCACCAAGAAAGATCTTCATGGATTAATTCGGATATTAACATAGGAGCATCATAATTATTATTATTCATGCTGAGAGCAATGAACTTTGCTCTCTCAAACCTCTTCGTGTAAAGCCAACTATATGGTATAGCTGGACATGCTGCAACTAGCTCTCCTACAAGTTGATAAAATTGTACAGGTCTTCCCCAAAGAAAAGTGATTAATAAGGGTAGATATTTCGTTTTGTTTTTCCTTAGGAAGTTTTGAGCACATAGGCTCAGAATCGAATGAAAACCCTAGAAATCTACAATATTTGAGAGGAGGCAATTGACTCTTCTCGGAATTAATGACAAAACCTAACTCCTTCAGCAGGTTACAAGTAACCATTATGTTATATTCACATTCCTTCCATGAGCTTTGTATCAAGAGAAAATCATCTAGGTAAACAATTGATATTAAACCTTGGAAACGTAAATAGTGAATAACGGGTTTAGATAACTTTGTAAAAACATATGGTGCACTACAAAGTCCAAAGGGTTAGCATGTGAATTCATAGAACTGTTGAAAGTGAACCTTAATAATTTTCTATCACATTCTTCGATGGTCACCAGAAAACAGGCTTCCTTTAGGTCTACTGATTCTAAAAAACAATCTTGTGTTATGAGTTTGGCAGCATTATCATTATTTTTCGTCTTGAAGTGTTTCACTTCTAAATATTGAGTGAGATTCTTCAAATTGAGAATTAACCTCTTTTTCCCATTTTGTTTTGGCACCAAAAATATTCCTGAAAGGAATTGACCCTTTGTATTGCACCTATTTCTAATACATGTGATATTTCTGATAAACTGATGTTCGGCTACAGACCATCTCCGATTCGGCATATCTCTTCGGCATATCATTCTTTTTAATGGCAAAGGGAAAACTACAGCATCGTTAGCAACAGATTGCCATTTATGGATGAAATATTTCAGCTGACCAGCTCTAAAACCCACGTTATTATATTCGACGACGACTTCTGTAGGTCTTGTCCTTCCTTGGACAACTTCGATGCTTCATGTAATGACTTTGATGATAGTTTGTGGGTCTGTGCCCCGATTGTCCCTGGTTTTCACCACTCAGATGGAAGTTTCGCCTAAGTGGCTCCTTGGAGTTCAATTTTTTGTTATAAACTTGTTTCTCTGCTCTTGTTGTCTTACGGAGTTCAACACCAGCTCTTTCAATAGCTTTGTTTGTTTTAAGACGTTCTGTTGAATTGTCACCGAACAGAAAACCATCTAATGATGTGTCTTCAATCATATCCCTCAGACTTTGATCTGAATTCATGCTGACAAGATTTTGTCTTGCAGTAGATTGCTTATAGTGCAAATCCGCAATCAAGCGAGCGGAATCACTCAAGGCTTCAATCAAGTCCTCAGTTATTTCTCATCTCCACAGTTCCATCTCCTGATTTTATTAACTTTGTTTAGCATTTCCCAATTGTTGTCAAGGTAGCCCTTGTTTGGGATTGTTCCAATTCAAGGAGAGTATCTCTGGTCACTGCTGTGTCCTTGGCTGCTACCTTGATTTCTGGATTTAACTTAGGGGGAGCTAATACTGGTACAATAACTTGGAGTAGGATACAAAAAAAAAATAGCTTCCTTAGAAGGATCATCCAGATCTTTCATCAAGATGGCATCCCATCTTTTTGCCAAATCATAATGAATTTCTTCACCCTGCTTCAGTGAATTCTCTTCCAAAAGGCCACCAAGAGCATTAATAATGTTTTCATTAGAGGACACGTCAACAAACTCTATTTCTAGAGGGTTGTCTCCCTCGATTGTAGGTTTCTCACCTGAAATTAAGAATAACTGTGGAAAACTAACCTCTCTTGTGTACACCTCATCCACTAATAGTTGTAGGCATCTCGCCCCAACAAGCTCCGATCAGGCATCTCGCCCCAACAAGCTCCAATCAGGCATCTCGCCCGAATGTAATTAGGTATCTCACCTAAAAATCAGGCATATCGCCCGATATCTAAGCATCTCGCTAAGTTTCTCACCAAATTCCCTATCGGGAGAATTTATTCTGCTGTCACTACTGACAGAACCATCCGATTCGGCGTTTTTCCAACCTTTTAAGTTTTTTCCTAAAATGATAGTGTTTCCTTCTCAGAATATCGAAATCCTCAGACTGGACCTGTATCTTTTCTGTTTCATTTCACAAATTAACTTGCTCTAACAAGAGTAACGTGTGACCACGTTCACGCAAACAAAGGAATGAGGTTACTTACTGGATAAAGATAGGACATTGGAGTTGGTGTAGAGGTGGGTGCGAGACAATTACGTTAGGGTTCAGTTACAACTTTAAAAATTTGCGTGTGAAATCGCGGGAAACAGAGGTACTACATTTGATCATTGAGAACAAGGCGTGAAATATAATAACAAATTAGTCCCATTATAATAATATATTTATATATATATATATATATATATATATATATATATATATATATATATATATATATATAAATATATATATATATATATATATATATATATATATATATATATATATATATATATATATATATATATATATACAGGGTGTTCCAAATTAAGTCGGCACCATTGCCAACTTCGTTATTATTGATGCTACGATTTCGGTTAAATGAGCAAACTGGTAGCATTTTTAGTGGCCTTCTCGATGCCGAAAACAAAAAAAATTGACAGTTGCGTTGTCATAATATTTCATGAAATGATATTTTTTTCAATGGAACACCCTATATTTTTTCATGCATTTCGATTCGTAATAACATTCTCAACAACAAAGCTCATTTGACTTTTTTTCGTAAAGGTGAAAATAAGACAGTTGTATTAATAGGAATCATTTATAACAAACGGGTTTGATAAAGCGCTATAAAATATCGAGTAAATTTTCAAAAACACCGCCTTCTTGTTGAACACATATTTGGGCCCTTCTATTGACACTACGTGTGGAATTCAACACAGTTCGGCCATCAATTCTATTAATTATAGTTTCAATATAATTTTTCATTTCATCTACATTATTATGTTTTATTTTGTACACCTCATTTTTCAGAAATCCCCAAAACTAAAAATCTAGAGGTGTCATGTCTGGTGAACGAGGGGGCCACTTAACAGGACCATTTGTAGCAATCCATATGTTTCCAAAATAGCCTCGCAGCAGTCGTTTTACGCCACTGACATTATGTGGTGGTGCTCCATCCTGCTGGAAATATATCATCTGACGAGCCTCCAGATCAAGATCATCGAAAAACTCTTCCAACATTCTCGTTAATAAATTAATGTAACGGGGTCCGTTCAAAGAACCATGGTAGAAATATGGACCGATGATTCTGCCTCTAAATAGACCACACCAAACATTAATACTAAATCGTCTTTGCGGATCGTGGGGATGGACTAGAAATGGATTATGTCTACTCCAATAATGAAAATTCTTTCTATTATACATCCCACGATTTGAAAAATTAGCCTCATCGCTCCATATAATATTTCTATTGAAGTTTGGATCTTGTCTGCATTTATTCATAAACCACCGACAAAACCCCAATCGTCTCTCAGGATCACCAGGTTCTAGTGTTTGCACTGGTCTTAACTTATAAGGAGAAATCTTATGTTTCTTCAGAATTCGTTGAATACCAGACAGTGGAACAGCTATTTCTCTAGATAAATCTCTGATGGAATTATTTGGATATACCTCAAAGTAGGATAAAACGTCAATTTCTGTATCTTCAGATATTACGAAACGTTTTTTAGTTCTCCTCTTCTCAAAAACTTTCTCATTGTTCCTGAATCGACGATGAAGCACAGCAAAAAAACGCCGATTAGGTAATTCACGATCGGGGAACGAATTGCTGTAGTGTTGGAGTGCTCTTACGCTATTTTTCTGGCAAACCAAGTAGGATTCTAACATATCACATTTTTCTTCATGGGAAAACGGCATTTGGAAAAATATTCGAACAGTAGTTGACAGTTACAATAATTTATGACATTGTCATGACATACTTGAGAATATTTGACAAATAGAATTTCAACAAAGTTTCAAGGCAACTTGATTGCTCATAATGATTATGTTTTATCGAATCAAACACATTTTTTCCAATCACATTCATATGACCCTCCAGTATTTTCTGTTCTGTACAAAAACGACTTCAAAGTTATCATTACAGCAGACATATTTTGATTCACAAAATAAATGCGGCTAGCGGAATGGCTTTAAGATGGAAATTATCGTTTTGTACATTAACACCAAATAGCTTAGTGGTGTCAATTGAGTGGTGCGACATGATGATCACGGGTTTCACGAGTTCACATCCCAGCGCAATTTTTTGTTTTTACTGTCTTATTTTGCTATTAGTAACAAAATATTGTCATTCGTATAAGTACAAAAAATGGGTGTTTGGACAATCATGAGGTTTTATTCGCCAAAACGAAGAAATTTTTTGTACTAGTGAAAGAAATAAATATTTCCACATAAGTCGCTCATTTTCCACTTTGGGAAGAAAAGTTATATGAGCTTTGTTGTTGAGAATGTTGTTACAAATCGAAATGGATGAAAAAATATAGGGTGTTCCATTGAAAAAAATATCATTTTATGAAATATTATGACAACGCGACTGTCAATTTTTTTTTGTTTTCGGCATCGAGAAGGCCACTAAAAATGCTACCAGTTTGCCCATTTAACCGAAATCGTAGCATCAATAATAACGGAGTTGGCAATGGTGCCGACTTAATTTGAACACCCTGTATATATATATATATATATATATATATATATATATATATATATATATATATATACATATATGGGCTGTAACGAAATTTGTTAACAGAGTTGGAGGCCACATTTTTCAACCGAATGGATTGGCAAGAAAAATATCTTCTATCAATGCCTCGAGTGAGTTATAATAACTCACTATGATAAATCGGAAAAGATTCTTGGAATTACTCAAGAACCAAATATCAAGGTGGCTCTGTTCTTCCATACAAGCCGTTTGGCCGAAAGAGAACTGTCCATTATTGTTATTGAGGGGAGTAATGTCACTTGAATAATTTTGACGTTTTCAAAGTAAGTTAATACCTAATTATTCTGAATTTTGTGCTGAAAAAGATGAATTCAGATAGTGAAGATGAATTATTATGTACACCAGAAATAAGACAAGTAGCTAATGTTACCATACAGAATTTATTTTCCACAAAACGAATGATGTCGGATACGAGGGCGGCAATTGATTCGGAAGCTCTGGAGTTCCAGTGTGGAATGGAATATGTGGAAGGAGATTCAAGAATGGAAGAGGTTTGAATATTCATATAGAAAGGATGCACCTCTCTCATGATAAAGGCTTGGCTTCGCAAATGTGTGATGAATCTTTGACTTGGGATGAAGGTTCTTTCTCTGAAAATGAATCTTTCTCTGGCAGCCTTAATTCCCGTTTGTCGTTCCAAAAGTTGAACTCCCATATTATAAAAAGAATTCCAAAATCAGCAAGAGTGAGCGCTGCTGAAGCATTGTGCAGAGCAATTGACAACTGTGTTGAGTATAACTCCTTAGAAGCCTGGGAAAATCTTTTTTTTTTCGCATATAAGTCTTTCTATCTTCCAACATCCAATAAAAATTGTAAAGAATCTCTAACGTCGATCATAAAAAGTAATATAAGAAACAATAACATTCCACAATTTATAGCTTGAGATATTCAGTCATTACCACCAACCACGAACCTTGCTAAGTATATAATCAATAAAGTCTCTGATGGGGATATCATATCTGCTGTTCGAATCTTGTCGTCATCTGGCACTATCGCAAGTTTTGACAGTCATACTCTATCTGAATTACGTTTGAAACATCCAACTGATTCAGAAGTTGAATATACAGGGAGTGAAAACTTCATTCCATCACAAGTCAATGAAATTGAAGTTCCAAAAGCAGTGAAATCTTTCCGTACTGGATCTTCTGGTGGACTTGATTCGTTGAGGCCATCGCACCTCCAAGATTTGCTTTTCAAAAGTTCTGGATCCATGGGCGAAAAACTTCTGAGTTCTTTGACTTCGTTCTGCAACTTCTCACTCACTGGAAAAGTCATACAGGATGTGATTCCCATACTTTACGGAGCCTCATTGGTTGCTTTAAAAAAAAGATGGTGGCATTAGACCTATTGCCGTCGGCTGGATTTTCAGACGGCTTGTGGCAAAACTAGCTTGTTCGAAGATGAAAGAAACTTTAGGTAAATTATTTCGCCCTATTCAATTCAGTTTTGGAACCCCAGGAGGATGTGAAACGTTGCTCACGCTGCTCGTCGATTTTTAAATCAACATCCAGGTCCTGCCTCCACCGTATTCCTGAAAATAGATTTTCAGAATGCTTTCAATATGATTCATAGAAATATCATTTTAGAAAGAGTAGAAAACGATATTTCGAAGCTATATCCTTTGATAAGCCAATGTTATAAGAAACATACCTTTTTAAATTTTGGAAATAACACTACCTCATCAGAAAGAGGTGTCCAGAAGTGTGTTTATGCATTGATAATTTAACCAAATCAATCAAGGCTGATTTCAACTGTTGGTATCTTGATGACGGCTCCATAGGTGGTGAATCTGATGTCATTTTAGAACAGTTCAAGAAAATAATTTCAACATCAGAAAAAATTGGTTTTGAATTGAATTCAAAAAAATGCGAACTATATTTCTTGGACGACCTGAAAGATGATACCAGGAAAATTTCACAGTTATGCTCCTGGTATGAAAATTATGAATAAAATCAACTGGACCTTTCTTGGTGCACCCATGTCAGAAGAATCCCTGAACCAAAAAACTAAATCTTTGAATTTGATGGCATCCCGCATGGATTCCATTCCAAAGCATATTGGGTATTTTCTTCTGAAGAACTGTCTAGCTATACCCAAATTGATATATACATTGATATGTTGCCCGATTTGGCGCTGTCAAAATGAACTTGATCTCTTCGACTCCACACTCCGTATGATTTTGGAGCAGATTACTAATAATAGTTTCAGCCTTTCCACATGGCTTCAAGCAACACTTCCCGTAAATAAGGGTGGTCTGGGTATACCACAAGCATCTTCTCTTGCTTTACCAGCTTTTCTTTCTTCGTTGAACAGCATTCAACATCTGGTTGATCAAATTTTACCTGATTATTTTTCAAGTGTGTCCGATGTTTACTATATAGAGTGTGAATCTGTATGGTGTTCTAAAACTGGAACCTCTGCACCTAATAATAAAATTTCCCAAAAATCCTGGGATCTTCCTCTCATCGAATTGTCATCTAAACAACTCCTTGACTCGGCTGTTGATTCTCCTTTTGGAAAGGCTCGACTGAAGGCAGTTAGTACGAAAGAATCTGGAACTTGACTGAACGCTCTTCCAGTTGCATTCCTTGGAACTTTATTAGATGATGAATCTTTCAGGATTTCTGTGGGCTTACGTTTGGGCTGTTCTATTTGTGTGAGTCATAAATGCAGATGTGGATTTATCGTGAACGAAAAAAGGACGCATGGATTGAGTTGTAGATTCAGTTCCGGGCGTTCGTCTCGTCATCCAACTGTGAATGACTTAATCAAGCGAGCTGTATCAACTGCTGATATTCATGCTGTCTTAGATCCTTTGGGAATCATTCGTGATGATGGTAAGCGTCCAGATGGGATGTCTCTCATCCCATGGAGTCATGGGAAACCTTAAGTCTGGGACTTCACCTGCGTAGATACCGTTGCAGCATCACATATTGATTCAACATCCAGAAATGCTGGTGGGGCTGCAGATTCTGCTGAAAAGTCCGAATTGAAAAAATATTCTACTTCAAAAGATCAATAGATTTTTTATCCGGTAGCAATTGGAACCTTCGGTTCATTTGGTAGTTATGCCACCGAATTAATTAATCATATTGGACAAAAAATGATCAATAAAACAGATGATCGAAGAGCAAGGACTTTTTTGATACAACATATCAGTATCGCCATCCAAAGAGGAAACGCAACATCAATTCCGGGTTCTATTCCTGCTACTCAACGTTTGGGTGATATATTTATTCGTCCACAAAGAATAAATATGTCAAGTAGTATCCATAAGTCTATTATTCGGAGCCAAATACCTGGAAAGTATATTTTGGATTCAACTACTTCCAAAAAAATAACGCGTTCTACCATATCGTTATCCAACTCGATTTCAAGCAGCCTCCAATCAAGTTCCTTATTGCGGCGCGACAATGATAGGAAAAATCATCGCATGCGAGACTATTCCTTTGAAGATAGCAGTAGCGGTGAGCGCATCTCCCTCAATTATGATTCCATCAAACCACTTGTGCTTGGAAGCTCCAAAACTCTTGGTCTTGATGGTTTGAAAAACATTGGCAATACCTGCTTTATGAATAGCGCAATACAATGTTTATCGAATACCAGATGGTTGCTCGAGTATCTGAGAAAAGACGAACATTTGAAGGATATCAACACAAGCATATCAAGTATGAAAGGTGATTTGATAAAAGCATTTGAAGAAGTGGTAAAAGAACTTTGGTCAGAAGATTCGTCTGATGTAGTGGTTAACACTGTTTCTTTGAGAAGCCAGTTACAAAGATTTGCACCTCGTTTTATGGGTAACGCTCAATAGGATGCCAAGGCTTACTGTACAATGACTCGAGAGTATCACCGCTATCACCAAAATCTATCGTGAGTGGAGAAGCATACGTCCTCTTCTATGATCAAGAGGACACCAAATCACAGTTTTGAATACAGCATTCCACTTATTTACATTATACAGTGCTTCTCAAATGTCCCCTCCCCTCCTCTCATTTTTGGAACGATTATACATAAACAAGTGAAATTTGGAAACTGAATATTAAAGGTTGTGAACTTCTCTACTAGTGATGATAGATGACGAAATCGTCAAAGATGACGTCACAAGGCCATTGTGACCAATACTTTCAAATGGAACTCTACGGCAAGCGACACCTCTTTTAAAAGGTATCGAAAAAACCTATTCAATGATACTAATTTTTTTTTTGTGTTTATGGCAGTTTTGGCAACTCGCTTTGAAAAAACGCAAAGCTGTGATGAATTGAATCAGTTAATACTAAAATTCGGGAATGCAAGCTCCGCCTCTGGATAGTTGTCAAATAAGCTGACGTTTTTGTTAGTCTCCCTAATACGACTTTTCTGTAATTGTCCCAGTTTTTGTACTTTTAATGATTTGTGTATTGTTGATCGAAGGTTAAACTGTTTTAGCAGCTTTTGGTACTTTCAATATTTTTGTACATTTTAATAATTTGTTAAACTGTTGTGAGCCGAACGTTTAAGTGCTTCAAGAAGCGAAATGGTACGTGCTTTAGGTGATAAAGTAGCAGCGATCCTAATTCTTGGTGAAACTGGACAAAATATTCATGCAGCAGAACGCATTTTTAATGAGAGGTTTCCCGATCGCCTCGTTTCGAGGAACTCATTTGAGGAAGCTTCTTCGTGAGTTTGAAACAACGTGTAGTATTAATGATGCGAAACGATCTGACAGACCACAAATTTCTGATGAGAAAAAAATTGTTATACTGGCAGAAGTAATAGTTAATCCTACTTCTTCAACAACTCACGTTGCATCTATCTGTGAAGTCAGTCAAAGTACAGTACACAGGGTGTTGAAAATAAAAATTTCATCCATACAAATTAAAAATGGTTCTTCAACTCTCAGACGACGACCCAGACCGAAGTCTAGAATTTTGTGAAAATATGAAAACTAAAGTTAACCAACAGCCAGACTATGTCAAAACAATTTGTTTTAGTGATGAAAGTACTTTCTATCTAAATGGAAATGTAAATACACAGAATGTGAGATATTGGAGTGACGCAAATCTTCACCTGTTTCGTGAAACACATACCCAATTTCCCCAGAAGGTGAATGTTTGGGCAGTATCCTGGGTAACCACATCGTTGGGCCTCTTTTTTTAAATACTAATTTGTCTGGTGAGGTTTATCTGGAGCTGTTGCAAAACGCAATAGAAACGTTAATCCTTGGAATTTTGGAAGATAATCCAGATGAATTCGGCAATTTGGGAATAACATTCCAACAGGATGGTGCTCCTCCACACTATTACGGTGCAGTAAGACGATATTTGGATGAGAAGTATCGTGGTAGATGGATTGGATGACGAGGTTCAACGGAATGGCCAGCTCGATCACCGGACCTCACACCTTTGGATTTTTTTCTGTGGGGGTACCTTGAATCGGAGGTTCACGCCACTGAACCTGACAATATTGACGATTCAAAACAACGTATTGTTGCAGAATGTGAGGCTGTTTTCGCAGACACATCTGCAAAAGTACGAGAAGAGTTCAAAAATAGGATATTCCACTGTCAGGAGGTGAATGGAGGTCACTTCGAACAATTTATTCGAGTAGATACTGATTCTTAGATCTGTAATCAATATCATACTGAATGGAATTCAAATTTCAATGTTTACTAATGAGCCATTAAAACTGCCATAAACACAAACAAAATCAGTATCATTGAATAGGTTTTTTCGATACCTTTCAAAAGAGGTGTCGCTTGCCGTAGGGTTCCATTCAAAATTATTGGTCACAATAGCCTTGTGACGTCATCTTTGACGATTTCGTCATCTATCATCACTAGTAAGGAAGTTTACAACCTTTAATATTCAGTTTCCAAATTTCACTTGTTTATGTATAATTGTTCCAAAAATAAGAGAGGGGGAGGGGACTTTTGAGAAGTACTGTATATTTTATATTCATCTTAACCTTAATGAATATTATTTATTATAAAAAAAAAATATAAAGGTGTATATAAAAATTTTCAATATTGGTGTGCAAGAACATTAAGTCATCGTTCACAGAAAATGTACTTTTGGCATATTTTAGTGAACTCAGCACTAAATATAGAGCATCTTCCCTATGGACTTTCTACTCCATGCTAAGAAGCACACTCAACATAAATAATGGAATCAATATAGAGAATTATTTGATATTACGCGCGTTTCTTAAACGTCAATCAGAGAAGCATGTAGCTGAAAAGGCAAACACTTTTAGGCCAGAACAACTCAATAATTTCATAAATGAAGCTCCTGATGAAAAATATCTGGCGACAAAGGTAGTAGTAGATCTCACAATATTCAATCGTTTTTATCATCTAGTCAATTACACAATTTATTTATTAATGGGCATTATGGGTGCTTGTCGTGCAGCAGAATTGCACTCTATGCAAATTACAGATTCAGAAGATCATGGATCTATTTTCATGGTCAGTGTAACAAATACAAAGACAAAAATTGCCAGAAAATTCACTGTTACTGGAAATTTTTATACCATAGTTAAGAAATATTTAAATCTTCGTCCTACTGATATATCGCAATCGATGTTATTCTTCAAATTTCAAAATGGAAAATTTCACTCACAAAGAATTGGCATCAATAAATTTGGAGCAATGGGAAAAGACATTGCTACATTTTTAAAATTACCACACTGTCATTTATATACAGGGCATTGTTTTCGCCGCTCATCGGCAACTTTGTTAGTAGATGCTGGAGGGGATATAACGGCACTGAAACGCCATGGCGGTTGGCGATCAACTACTGTGGCTGAGGGGTACGTTGATGATTCCGAAAAGAATAAGACAGATACTGCAAATAAAATATACAGTTATATAACACCTCAACCAGTTAGTACATCAACAACATATGTGCAACAAACCCAGAATGAAACAATAAACTTGCATAATTCAGTCCCAGATATTCAGTTTACTGGTTGTTCGAACTTTACAATTAATTTTATCAATAAAAAAAATGAGTCATTACAATTAAAATTTTTATAGCATTGTTATAGGTAACTATCAAGATTTGTGAATGAAGTTATTTCTCTGTACTTGTATCTTAGTATTTATTGTTATAGTCGTAGATAAAGTATAGTATTCAACTTGATGTAATGGTCATACCACACTTGATGAATTACAACACTCGCCTGCGGCTCGTGCTGCAAACTTCATCTGCATGAGTTATGACCTACATTACCGCTCGTTAAATAATATACTAGTAACTTGATACAAGTATTCACTGTTACATACGTTTAATGTACATGTGATCCTATTTATATACATTACAGAGAGACAATAGTAAAATCATATGCTCAGCGTCAAAAAGAGTATAGCAGTAGAAAAAAAAGCGTAAGGAACTTCTCTCCTGACGGGGGTCCTCCGAAAGCACGCGAGATTTATATTTTTATATTACGTATAATATTTAGAGCAACAGGTAAGGAGACATATTCTTGTACATGTAATTATCTGCGAATACAACGGAATTCACCCGGCGGCCATCGTAGCTACCGAATTCTACAAAGTATCTTCCGAAACATTGATTCTGGCTTTATTCTGGATCCAAAATTGTACGATACTTTTAGTCATTCTAAACGGAACCGAACCTTAGAATGGTATACTACGATTTTTGCCCGGCGCCCATTTTTGTGACGCCGTAACGTCACTAAGCTACCGAATTTTACAAAGTATCATCCCAAACATTGATGCTGCCCTCATGACGAATCTAGAATTTTCTCCCAAGGGAAGAAACCAAACCGTTCGTTTCTGACCACTTAGCTTTCTTTTCATTTGATCAGATTACATAGACATATTAGGAAGCATTTAGGGAGATTTGAATCCTTCACCAACGTTTGATTGAAAAGTTCAAGGTATATACAAAAATATCATTTCTGTTTTTTTATTTGAGCCAGATCACATAAAAATATCAGAAGCGTTCAGAGAGATTTGATCTCCAATTTTTTATTGTGGAGTTTAAGGTTTATAGAAAAATAGAAATGCTGTTTGGGATTTCCAGTGAATAAATGTTAATTTTTTTCTGACACATGATTCGTTAGCTTGATTGATGGCTTTTTCAGAATCAATAAATGAATTCCGAAATCTACTTTTCTGACTGTATTTTTTATTTTTGGAAGGAAATGAATCTCACTGAGATAGAAGGGGCGGCAACCATCACAGTTACCGATACAATTTTTGAAAATACCTATGAAGTGCCTTGTTTTTAAATGGAAAAAATATCAACATGCAAAGCAATCAACGCTGTGCTAACGGGGTTAAAGCTGATTTTGAAGAAACTCCCAAATATGCATTTGAAACATTACAATTTCACCCCAACAATCAAAAATTTGGGGCAAAAAAGGCAACTTTGTGCGGTTTTCGAATTTCTGAAAAAGTTGGTTGGGAAAACATCGCTATTTGGGGAACTAGAGGGATTATCTTTTTTTTTACATCAACACAGTAACTACACCCTGCTTCACGTAATTATCGAGCTTTTTTTACATAATGATGTATTGTATCAAAAAGTATTGCCATTTCGAGTCCCAAAAGTACCTTGGTTTCATTCAATCGAAATGTCATTCTCATTGATTTTTGTTTATTCAACCTGAACGGATCCGTTTCTGTGTGTGTGTTGCCATATAGTTCGTCAATAGCAAAGAATTATTGTTCACGATTCCAAAATTTTCCGTATGGAAATCTATAATACTCCACGTTGACGTTGGTCGTGAAGAAAGTTATATGTAAAATTTCATTTATTTGAATTAAAAACATTACCATGGTAATAAGAAAGTTTCCGGAAATTTTCCACTTGGTTGGGTACCCTAGACGAAATAATACTGGAAAATTCCAACAGTTGGAAATTGTGACATCAATGACGTGAGCTTATAACCTCGTAGTCCTTCCAGAGAGCCGCACCCTCTCTAGAACCAACTTTCCCTGTGATAGCCAGGAAATTTGCTGGCAAGCAATTACTAAGATATCTCAGATAACTCATAGGTATGCCCCTATACAGGGTCTCCCAGGATTTCCTCTTTTTCTCTCGGGAATGTATAGATGGTTTCAAAATAATACCAGTACTTCATACAACTTTTTTCCTGAAATCCTTCGGTACTAAGTTACGGGCCCTCGAAGTTACAAATTTTTTTTTTTTTCTTTGGTAACTTTTTGAGTGAATATTAAAAATCCACCAAATTCTGGTGATTTACAAAACAAATTAATTCCTTCGATTAAATGTCATGCATGAGTCAGTTGGTTTGGTTTGAAATGGCTGAGATTTTCCAATATTCTTCAACAAAACAAGGTTTCCTGGACCGTTTTCTGAATAAAAGTACTCGTATGTAAAGTCGATCGAAGCAACAATTTTTGATAAAATTGCACTTTTAATCGACGACATACAACCTGAGCATCCACCATTATCTGAAATAAAAATTGTCAAAGCCGTGAATGTATAGATGGGGTCAAAATATCACCAGTACTTCATTTTAGTTTTATTCTTAAACTCCTTCGTTACTAAGTTATAGGCCCTCGAAGTTACAAAATGAAAAATGTTTTTATTTGATAACCTTCCACGTGAATATTGATAATCAACCAAATTCTGCTGATTGACCAAACAAATTAATTCCTCCGTGGAGGTTTCATGCATGAGTCAGGTGGTTTGCTACCAAGTCAGGAACGGACTGCCCCGATGGTCCACACCCCAAAACATTGTAATGACTGAGATTTTTCAAATATGTTCAACTTAGCAAGGTTTCCTGGACAATTTCCAGAATAAAGGTGTGTAAAGTCGATCGTAGCAACGATTTTTGATAAGAATGCACTTATATTCGACTACGACCAACCCAAGCGTCCACCATTATCTGAAAATAAAAATGTTCAAAGCCGAAATAATTATAAAAACGTTAATTCAGACAACATTTATAACTGGATAATATGATAGAAAAGTTTAAAAGAAAGTATAGTACCTATTTGAAAGTTTTATTCGCAATTTGGAAAGTAGACATTTTTCGAATGATATTTTAAATTTACCTGTGGAATATTCTGGTTTCGTGTTGGTCTGTTATCTGAATCATGAACTGTGGTTATCTCATGAAAGTCAAGATTTGAATGTTTCAAATTCATCTTCACAGCTTAAATCTTGGGGAGTTTCACTGAGAAGGATTCAATGAACGAAAATCTGAAAATATGTATAGTAATAAATAGCAAACGAATAAACTACAAAAACAGCTGAACAAGAGTGGGTGAAAAATATCCAATGCATAATCATGTTCCATTTCTTCCAGATATGTTAGAAAAAACATTTGTGAAGAAGAAATGGAATAGTTTTGATAAAAATGATCAACTGAAATGCGATTTTGTTTTTTTTGAGTGAGCGGTTGTCATATGATTATCACCGTATTGTCAATATTGTAGAGGATATTTTGAAGTTTTTTTAAATGGCCAAACAGTTTACGTTTAACGAATATGCAGGTATGCACATATTTTATAGACAAGCATTCTGTAATGCTGTAGAGGCCAGTCGTCTTTATTCCGAGCATTTCCTCAATCGGTTGCTTATATAAAAGTACTCCAACATACAATATGAATTTTATTTTTCTAGTTGATAGTTGGACATCGTTGTACTGTGTATCGCCCTATAATTGGGTTTTTCCCTTTTGGGGGCATTATAATAATTAAATTAACAAATAAAATGAATAACGCTTCATGAAATAGATTATGGAGCAACTAGAAACAGGCAAACGTTCGGCAAAAGATTGTGAAAGAAGCAAGCGTCTGCAATAGTCTATCTCCCTCCACGTTAGATATGGATTGGATTGCATTCAATTTGGATAGCTATTTATATTTATAGTTAGAATTGGTTACGTCTCATTTCCGTTAAATAGTGATTTATATCAATTTTCTCGTTCACCAAGAAATCCTACTTAGTCACTTACTAGTAATACTAACTCATTTCAACTTTTTTTCACATGAGGTGGCTAGCTGAATAACCCCTTTTTTTTATAAAGCGATCCATTCAATATAAAAGTAATCTATTTCAGTTTACCACAACGAATTCATACTGACTCTGATATACATTTTGTGTAGTATGAGTAACTCCCATTGATCTGGAAACAATAGGCAACGTGTCATCGATAGGTTTTTTTTTCTGTGGACGAACTATTACAAATACATAATTCACTGTCTTCACATTTCCCCATAGTGGGTTTTGGCTGGATAAATACGCGTAATTCCGGATCTGACAGACTTCTCCATGCATTAGGTGAGTTCATGATGTCACAGTTTTTCCAAAAAGAGGACTTCCTGTCCTGGAATTTTGATTGCAGAAATGATTTAATTATGTTTCAGGGTGTCTGAAGAAATTTCATAAAAATATGGCTTGGAAGATTGGACCCATTTTCCAAACGCTTCTTCAACCTTTTTTATCCTATATTCGACATCAATAGGCGAGGACACGAGAAATTATTATCGCTTTAAATATGCTCTAAAATACATAACGCATATATAAATGCCACCAGAAAATACTTTTTGAGTCAAATTTCAATTCCCATTCGTTTTTGAAAATCAGCAAATTTTGAAGCTACTGCTATTGGCGTTCTTTGTGACGTGAAGGACCGAGCAGCCAATAGGAGTAATCGGGTTGATTGTGACGTTAAACGGCAATGTTGCCAAATTTCTTAAACTATTAATGTCAGAACTAGAACACTATTCGCGATGTCAAGATTTGAAAATATGGCAACGTTGCAAAATTGATTGAATCTGTCAACTGTGGGATTGATTGATCGTGTAATTACGTCACAACATTTTGCAATGGCGCCAGAAAGAAACCATTTGAATTTTATCAACTTTAAATATTTTTTTTAAGTATTAGATAGTAAAAAAAATTGAAATTGCCAAAAGAGTTTTCACAAGCTGTAAAATCCAATGAAAATATTTTGAAAAATTCGTGTCCACGCCCATTGTCTACAAAAACATAATGATATAGGCAAGTTTGCAGATTCCAAAAACGCTTTCCAGAAGGATACATTCCAATGAAATCTCAAGTCGAAGTAGAAATATTTTTAATCGTGTCGAATAGAACGTATTCATTTAAGTGGTTCTGAGCAATGAAATTACACCCACTTGAACATCACGAACTACAAGCCCTTTTTCATGTGGAAAGGGCAAATATTCTCCTCTTGTTGGAACAAATTCTTTCGTCATACTACAAGTACATAGTTCATCTAAATCTTCCCAACCCAGAGCGATAGACGGGACACTATTTCCGACTATATTTATCAACGTTGTTTGCCAACGCTGATGGGAACTGTGGGGCTCTCCACTGCCATGGGAGAGTGAAACAAGTCGTCGTTACAGAAGGATATTTTGAAAACTCAGTTCGAAGTGAAATGTAAATTGCCATCAGATGCATCCGATATCACAAGTATCACCACCCAAGATATTGATATATTTCAACAAGCACCAGAGAAATTACCTTCGATAATATCACCTGTCATATCAATTGTAACACTTTAAAATAAATCAGAGTTTTGAGAGATTCAGGGCCGAAGACACCAAAAGTTCCGACAGCTATTGAAAGGAGAAGATAATTATGTCCAAGATTCTGATATTTATTTCTTTTCAATTTCTCGATGGATATTGCAGCAGCACCTGCGGACTCAGAAGTATTTGCTGAATGAGATGCTACAACTGTGTCAGCACAAGTGAAGTCCCACACCAGAGGTTTGCCACATATCCAAGATATCAGCGACATACCATCAGTATGTTCACCATCATCTCGGATAGTGCCAAGAAGTTCTAGCATAGCTGGAATACCTGCTGTTCAATGATATCTGATTGTATAAACGGCCTGCACTTTCATTGCGGCTCAACCCATGACTTCCTTTTCGGTTCACTTCACTACCACATATACATTCATGGGGAATACAAATATCCAAGCCCAGTCTCAGTCCAATAGATATCCTGAAAGACTCGTCATCTAAAAGTGTTCCGAGAGAAGCCACAGGTGAAGCATTCAGCCAATCTCCGGATTTTTTATCACTAACAGCTTTCATACGAGTCTTGGCTAATTCAGACTTGGATGAATCTAGTAATTTTTTCGAGGTAATATTCAAAAGTGGAAGGTCCCAAGATTTCTGACTCGTAGCGGGTGGCAAATCTAAGATGGTTTGTAATAACCAAAGAGAAACAGCTTCATCAATAAACTTATCAGACGTATCAGAAGAGGTGAAAGGGAGATCAGAACCTATAAGACTAGACAGAAAACTAAATTAAGATTTTCCCCAGTATGACTGATCATGTCTTGTATGTCTAGGTCTAAGGAATCCAGACCACCTGCAGAACCAGTACTGAAAGATTCTATGGATGTAACAATATCTTCTTCTGAAACTTTGAGAATTAAATTTTGATTGAAATCTTGAGATTTCATCATGGAATCTGAACGGGGATGATTCAAACTGAGTTCTGATGAAGTATATTCATCGTATTTTGCTAAAGTGTCGCTGGAACACAAAATCATAATATCTGCGATTTTATTCTAAACTATCTTTGAAAAATTGTTGTTATATTCTTTGGTATTGCAATGGTCGAAAGGATGATGAACTTATTGTCGAATCAATTAACCTTTGAATTTAGAGTTTGCATATTTCTCTCAATCAAAGATTCTAGAGATACTTCACGAGTTTCTTTCGAACTAGGTATAGTGAATGAATCACATGAAAAATTCAAAGGATTTTTCCAGGTATAAAAAAATTCAATTTCATGCGATCGATGATTTCACTCAAAACTGAGGCTGAACAAATTCTAGCAGACTTTGGAATTCTTTGTATCTCATGATTATTTCGTTTCAAAGAAGACAACCTTGAATGCAATGAAAGAATATTAGATTTTACTTGAGATTCATTAGATATTTTACTTCATTTAGATAAATTATGAGAGGATTTTTTTCTAGAACATTCTAGTAATTTTGTGAGTTTACACTTCGTGAATTTTCAGCACTTTGGGTGACTTGAAAGTCTTATTGCATGAGAGTTGATTATTCCACTCAGCTTTTATTTAGTAAATCTTTTTGTTAACCTGGAATTATTTTTGAAAGGTTCCACTTTATTCGCCTCAAACGTCAGGTTTTCTCAATTGAAATTTGATTTGACCCAATAAGGTGGATGTCTCAGATTGCCTATATATATATATATATATATATATATATATATATACAGTGTCCGCCAAAAAGTATGTACCATAGGGGAAAAAAGTTCATTATTGGAGTATTGGAAAAAATATTCTGGGAAAAAGTTTGTGCATGTCCGATTACCTAAAAATCGATTTTGACACATGTCACGTAATCGATAGTATGGTGGCAAATTGAAAAAAATTGCTATGAAGAGGCGAGAAGTGGGGTAAGATGGCAAGATATCAAAAAAAGTTAATTGAAAAAGTTACTAAGAATTCAATGTTATGCACATAAACGAAGTTTCGAGGGATAATTCAAGAAAATTGGAAATAGCTATTTTTTTGAATATTTTGCCACCTATTTGAAAATATCAAATTTTTTCTTATGAATAGCTTGACTATACTGAAACATTTGCATTTCAATGATAATGACAGAACATTTCACTTCTTCGTACATAAACTGGAAAACTATTCAATTTATCGCACTATTAATCTAAAATAGAAATCCTGAATATTTTCATGGTTTTTTCAGCATTATAATCTGGAAAACACCATGTTTTTGGAATTTCATGTCATCACAATTGTCGTGGAATTCTGATATAACTGTTAGATACGAACCGATGTAAGTAAGGGTTCTGACAAAATCCTATTTTTTAAATATAGTGCTGAGGAGAGAATGAGAAACTTCTGTCATTATCATTGAAATGCAAATGTTTCAGTATAGTCAAGCTATTCATGAAAAAAAAAAGATATTTTTAAATAGATGGAAAAATATTTTTTAAAAAAAAATAGCTATCTCCAATTTTTTCGAATTATCTCTTGAAACCCGTTTATTTGCATAAAATTGTATTGTAAGTAACTTTTTCAATAAACTTTTTTCGATATCTTGCCATCTTACCCCACTTTTCACCTTTTCATAACAATTTTTTTCAATTTGCCGCCATACTAGCGATCACGTGACATGTGTCAAAATCGATTTCCAGGTAATCGGACATGCACAAACTTTTCCCCAGAATATTTTTTCCAATACTCTAATAATAAACTTTTGTCCCGTATGGTGCATACTTTTTGGCAGACACTGTTATATATATATATATATATATATATTGTTATGTTATGAGAAACCAGTTATAAGTTTTGAAAGGAAAAAACCCACAAAAAGAATAATTAATAAATAGTTATTAGTTTCAAGAGATTGTTTTGACATAATTTTGGAAGTTCTAATTATTTGTAAGCCTATGTATAATATGGATAGATAAAAATGTCAAAATACTATAACACAATCAATTTCATACACTGTCATGATGATTATAACCCATAATTGGTAAAAAGACAACAAAAAGTCTGGATTTAAAAAATTTTCATGAATAAAAAGTGATCAACACATTTATAAATTTGAAACATACAGTATATGAAATTGTAGCTAACTAAAAGTAGCCAATGGTAGATCAGCAAACTTCTTGATGAGAATAGCCAATCAGGGAACAGATGGTCATATGGAAAATTGGAAATTGTGAGAGAATAACAACGGGGTGATGTCAAAAGCAATTATTATTGAAATATGTACATAGTAATGAGAATGGGAAAATAGTTGTATATATAAATTATATAAGATGAACCCAAACAGGGAAATGTGACAATTTGGTGCGCGAATTCAAACATTCAAATGAAAAAGAAGAGGGAAAATTGGTATCTAGGTAACAACAAACGAAGCCATAGGGAGATCAAAAATAAATTTAGAAGCGAATGCCACGCAACATTTTGGGAGAAAGAAAAATGAAATAATTCCAACATTTGAAGAACAAAACCAATATTACCTTAATTATACAACATATCAAAGTATCCAAAACTAATTTCTGCATCTGTATGGTTCCTGATTAATGGTATTGGAGTTCCTTGATAGCGATTGGAGAGAGAAGGTATCCAGTTTCAGGGTATATCTTGAACACCGACAGTTCCAGCCAGGTATAAAAACTTTAATAGTGCACATCCGGTCCTGAACAATTTCACAAATAACGTATTTCACATCTGAAGAACTTTATTTCACTGTATTTTGAACTATAAAAGAAAACTTCACTCTCAAGGAAAAAGTGAGGTTCTGTCTATCTATCCATGATTTCATTTTTATGATTATCCGTGAATATTTGTAGATTCACATTAGTATAAGTTATTTCTCGTAGGCCAGGTAAAATTAAGTCTTCCTGAATAAAGGAAATAATTGCTTTTTGATACTTTGTTGTTTGTTTTCTACAATGATCAACAATCATTCCAACGACCATTGAATAAATTGGGTTTTGACATATCAAGTAGTGGCTAAATTGAGGTGTACCAACTGTGCTAGCTGTGGTAAGAAAAATGATAACAATTGGCAGCAACGTGACGAGAGAACAGTGACGTAGCTAGCAATTATTATACATCATTGCAATATTATACAGGGTGAAAATACTTATCTATATCATACAATTTGGCTCATAAGATAGCAAAAATTATTAGCAATCTTCATTTGATAAAAACAATTTATATTCAATTTATCAATACATAACAAATTGGCACCCAAAGTGTGGGGCGAAATAATAACAAAATAATTTGTTATATCATCATTACATAATAATTTGGCGCCCAACGTGGGGCAAAAATAATTAATAATAAAATAAAAAGATTAAATAGTATTCATAATATTTATCAGGGCGGAAAAAGGCAAGTAAGGGAAATATATTATTTCTTAATATTTATCGCAACGTAAGGGCAAACATTAGCAATTGACATTTCAACGTGTAAGGCTAGATATTGGGGAATAAAAAATGGATTTAAGAGATGGTAAGAAAGTTGGTTTGGAAGAAGGTGCAGAAGGTAGAGAGAGAGGTGATCAGGAACAAGGAGAGAGTAGTAATGTGAGAGGAAGTGAAATAAAAAGTGAAAGGACAGAGAGAAACAATAATTTCAGAAAATGATGGAATACATGATGAGTATGAAAGAAGATTCAGTCAGGAGGGATGAAAAAATGGATAAAATATAGCAAGTATGAGAAAGGATATGAATGAAAATTCAGTAAGAATGAATGAAAATATAGGAAGTATAAAAGATGAAATAAAAGAAATGAAAGAAAATTCAGGAAATATGAAAAATGAAATGAAAGAGCAAATAGAGAGAATGAATGATGGAATGAGAGAAAGTATGGGAAGAATGGAGGAAAGAATGGAAGAAAAAATGGCATTATGGAGAATGAAATAAAAGAAAGTTTGTCAAATGAAATAAAGACTTGAAAGAAAACACAGCGAGTATGGAAGAAAGATTAAGAGAAAATGTGAAAGAAAATATAAAAGATATAAAAGAAAATATGGAAAGGATGGAAAATCAAATACAAACTAAATCTGTACAAAATGAAGAAAAATTTTTAGAAATGCACAAACAGTTAGAAACTAAAATAGGACAAAACAATGAGGAATTTTATGGGCAATAACAAAAAGTATCCAATATAAAAAAAGGGGAAAAAAAAAAAGATATTAATAGTAAACAAGAAAGAGTAAAAATGAAATAAATACTCTTGAGAAAAAAGTAGAAAAACAACATGAAGATACTAATTTAAAAATAATAAATGTAGAGAGTGAAATAACTAGAAATAAAGAAGAAAAGATAAAATTATTAGAATTAAGAAGAATAGAAGCAAGTAGTGAGCAAAATAATAATAATATTCAAGGGATAGATATGCAAAAAAAAAAGATAGTAATGATTTATTAAAAAAGATATAAACAAATGCAGAAAATAAATATGAATTTTGATCACAAAAATTATGAGTTTTGAAAAATAAAAAAGTTCTGTTGCAAAAGGGTAAAATAAATAATAAAGTAAAAATAATGAAAATATATGACATAATAATAGCAAAGATGAATTTTGAATTGCAAAAAGGGAACGAAAATGATAAAATAATTATAATGAAAATAAATGACATGAACGTGGCTAACAAAAATCTTGAGATGAAAAAAGGGAACATAAATAAAATAATAATGAGAATGAATGATATAAAAGTGGCTAACAAAAATTGTGAAATGCAAAAAAGGAACATAAATGGAAAATAATAGTAATACAAATCAATAACATTTACAGGGCGAATAGAATTTTCGAAATAAAGCAAAGCAATACAAAAAATTAAATAATGATAATAATGGAGGGTAAAATGTTAAATATAAAAATAGGAAAGAATGGGAATAATATTACTATCAAAAACAAGAACAATTTAAAATTATGGAAAATAAAATAGCTGAAAATGTTAACATAAAAGTTCAATTGAAAGTTTTTGAAATATAATATAGGCTTGCAGTTACGAAACAAGCAAGATTCCATAGAAGGAGAGACAAATAATAAAAATGAAAATTTAGGGAATAATAAATTGTAGGTTAACAAATGTGATAGGTATGTTAGGAATAAAAAAGGAAAAAAGTTAAAAAATAATTTGATAGATAGTTAGGATTTCAGAAACATTTGAATAAAAGAAAAAAAATGAAAAACAAAAGTAAAGAAAAAAATACATCAATGAGAGAAAATATTAGAGGAAACAAAACAACGTCTAAATAAAAAGTATAGAAAGAAGTATAGAAAGAACAATAATATTGAATGACAATAAAAATACTGAGAAACAGAAAAGTTGATAGAATTATTGGTACAGGTTAAAAAGGGAAACAAGAGGTTATCTTGACGATGGAAGATAGTGACTAAAGTTTATCTTTCAGTCGCAGATGATTCCACATCTGATTTTATGAACATCCTGTTTATAATTTCAACAAATCGGTACAGGTTAGTTAGATAAAGTAAAGTTAAAAAACAATATAGATTTAAAAAAGGAAAAATATAGAAATGGATAATAAATTATGTGAATTTTGAGAAAAAGGAAAAGAAATGAAGATAAACATATTTTGTGTATAAAATGAATGTATGTGAGAAATAAAAGTGGGTATGATAATAATAATAATACTAAAGAAGTATATTATAGGAAATATGGATGATGATATGATAAAAGTATATTGATAAATATATGAAGGTATATTAATAAATAAAATAAAGGTATATTAATGAATTATAAATGAATATAATATGTTAATTATGTGTGAATAATGAAAAAGCGAAAGAGTATGTACACAAAATAAAAGTAAATAAAATGAGAGATTCAAATTAATAAAATATCCAATTCAATATGAATTTAAAGATCAACTGAAGGAAGAGATAGGAAAAATAATAAAACAGCATAATTGAAAGAGTACCAGTAATTGTAAAATCGATAATTGAAAATAATATCAGTATAAAATATAAAATGAAAGTAAGATAATAATAAAATATAAAATGTCATATGAAGATATCTTGAAAAGTTTTCTCTCTTGATCCGAAAAGATATCTGAAGTCAAGTTTTTCTGGAACAAAATAACATAGTACTAGTAGTTGTAAATGAGAGTTGTCGTTGTAGAACTTGTTTTTCTTGAAATCCAGCATAGGTAGTTTTCTGAAAGTAGAAAAATATAGTATTGGTTAAAGAAGATTCAATAACTGTAAATAAAGAAATTGATATAAAAAAATTTCTAACTAGTAGAAAATTATTGAATTAAATTTAGGAAGTTTAGTTATGAAAACCAGTTATAAGTTTGAAAGGAAAAAACCCACAAAAAGAATAATTAATAAATAGTTATTAGTTTCAAGAGATTGTTTTGACATAATTTTGGAAGTTCTAATTATTTGTGAGCCTATGTATAATATGGAACAGATAAAAATGTCAAAATACTATAACACAATCAATTTCATACACTGTCATGATAATTATAACCCATAATTGGTAAAAAGACAACAAAAAGTCTAGATTTAAAAAAATTTCATGAATAAAAAGTGATCAACACATTTATAAATTTGAAACATACAGTATATGGAATTGTAGCTAACTAAAAGTAGCCAATGGTAGAACAGCAAACTTCTTGATGAAATAGCCAATAGGGAAAATGGCTTATGGAAAATTGGAAATTGTGAGAGAATAACAACGGGGTGATGTCATAAGCAATTATTATTGAAATATGTACATAGTAATAAGAATGGGAAAATAGTTGTATATATAAATTATATAAGATGAACCCAAACAGTGAAATGTGACAATTTGGTGCGCGAATTCAAACATTCAAATAAAAAAGAAGAGGGAAAATTGGTATCTAGGTAACAACAAACAAAGCCACAGGGAGATCAAAAATGAATTTAGAAGAGAATGCCACGCAACATTTTGGGAGAAAGAAAAATGGAATAATTCCAACATTTGAAGAACAAAACCAATATTACCTTAATTATACAACATATCCAAGTATCCAAAACTGATTTCTGCATCTGTATGGTTCCTGATTGGAGTTCCTTGATAGCGATTGGAGAGAGAAGGTATCCAGTTTCAGGGTATATCTTGAACACCGACAGTTCCAGCCAGGTATAAAAACTTTAATAGTGCACATCCGGTCCTGAACAATTTCACAAATAACGTATTTCACATCTGAACAACTTTATTTCACTGTATTTTGAACTATAAAAGAAAACTTCATTCTCAAGGAAAAAGTGAGGTTCTGTCTATCTATCCATGATTTCATTTTTATGATTATCTGTGAATATTTGTAGATTCACATTAGTATAAGTTATTTCTCGTAGGCCAGGTAAAATTAAGTCTTCCTGAATAAAGGAAATAATTGCTTTTTGATACTTTGTTGTTTGTTTTCTACAATGATCAACAATCATTCCTACGACCATTGAATAAATTGAGTTTTGACATATCAAGTAGTGGCTAAATTGCCTTGAACCGGCTATCTGAGATAAGAGGTGTACCAACTGTGCTAGCTGTGGTAAGAAAAATGATAACAATTGGCAGCAACGTGACGAGAGAACAGTGACGTAGCTAGCAATTATTATTACATCATTGAAATATTATACAGGGTGAAAATACTTATCTATATCATACAATTTGGCTCATAAGAATAGCAAAAATTATTAGCAATCTTCATTTATAAAAACAATTTATATTCAATTTATCAATACATAACAATTGGCACCCAAAGTGTGGGGCGAAATAATAACAAAATAATTTGTTATATACATTACATAATAATATATATATATATATATATATATATATATATATATATATATATATATATATATATATATATATGTCTGTTGAGAAATGGGTAAATTTCACCACTTCATATTGTCTCCAGAAGTCCGGTTTCGGGATATTTGCCCCTTATTAGTACAGATTAGATCAAGCAGACAATGATGAATATCTGCGAACTCGAACAAGGTGATTCAAATTAATCCATTTTGTAATAAACATTTTAAAGTCACCTTATAGGACTTTGCACTATTATCCATCGGATGTAATAAAATGTTCGTCGGGGAGATAGCCAGGAAAGTAGTTCTGGTGGATATTCGACTCAACAAACGTCTATTGTATAGGTAGTAAGTAGACAGCAGTATTGTGTCACATATTTCTCTCATGCGAATTCATTAGATATAGAAAGAAGTGGACAAGAAAAAAGAAGTGGACAAGAAATAATAGAATTAACGAAATTAAAATTTATGGTGAATCTACATTCACGTTATTGCCTGTATCACTATTTTTACTTCCAGTATATTTCTTTCAGACTTTCAGAATTTTTGATAAATTTTGGATCACCTGCCCACTATGCTGCTTTGTGAGTGATGGGCGTTGAAATACCTGGGTTGATATTGATTTGAAAACAAATATATTCAGCGTGTATTTTATCCCAGTGTTGTGGCTACGTATAATTGCTGAATTTTCAATTAAGTGTTCAGCAAATATTCACTGTACATTCCAATATCAAAGTCCGTCAAAACTTTCGGTTCATTTATTGTAGTCCATTATGTTTCCTTTTCATCGAATATCAGATAATAGTTGTTTGTTGTTTTCGTTTTCCAGATCAAAATATACGATAAGAGAGGACAGGAGTGGCTATAAAGTTTTCATGTGGCTGGTGATACGATCTTTTTCTTCGACGGATATTGGAACTTACAACTGCGTCTCCACAAATTCATTGGGAAGGGCGGAAGGAACACTGCGTCTATATGGTAAGGAAATTGATTATATATTACATGTTGATGTTGGAGGTGAATTAGAGATCAACTGCCTCCCCAACTGAAAATGAAATTTGTTTCATATTCCGTATCATATTTTTTTGTTAGGTTAGACAAATCTTGCGATTTTTTGCGATAATTATTTCAGAACAAATTATACTGGTCATTGAGATTTTTCAAGTGAAATACTTCATGTTTCATTTCGTTACCTTTCATCAATCTTCTGGTACATGAAATAGTAGTGTTTGGAAAATCAGAGTATCGATAAAATCCATTTATTTGACAGTATTGGGCAACTGAAAACATCAGTACGATTTTTTAATGAAAGTAATAATAATTATTTATCCATATGATTTTTCATCTACTTCAAATCCATTCGGGAAATATTCTCATCAAATAGCAATCGTAGTTGAGGATTTTTATACGCAAATGTCCAAAATACTCGTTTAAGAATATTTCCCGAATTAGATATTTGCGCCCCGTAAATATTCAGGTATAATGCTTTCACCAGAGAATAAAGAAGCGAAAGACCATATCGGTTCTTTTGATGTTCCTGGGTCAGAAATAAGAGTCTTTGAAATTACTTCTTATCTCAATGGGTAAATTTAAATTGGAGAAACTAATGAATATTTGATTTTTGTATTTTTCTTTCCATCACATGATAATATTCGAATATAAAGATAACAATAATAATTAAAATAGCACCATTGTCCAACTGTTCCCGATTTACATTACAATGGAACGAGGAATTAATAATTGAAAATCAAGTATAATCAGGAAGTAACAATCAAGGAACAAAGAGACGAAAGTTGGATATACTCCCTAATAATCAGTCCGAATATTTATTAGCTATTATAACTAACTGGCCTAATGTGATTCAAAATTCAACACAATGAGAATTTATACAAGACATATATTTGTGACTTGAGTGAAAGATTTGTTTTTGCTCTGGAAAGTCTAAAAGAAAAATGTGTTCTCAACAAAGAAGTTGATTTTCCCCAGAAGAATAGTCACTCAGATTATTCAACAATTTATGTACAAATATGAGTGATGAACAATTTTTTCGTAGTTTTAGATCCGCCCGGCTACACAACTCAGCATCACTACTACCCCGCTCTGGAATAATACCATCAATTCTAAAAAAAAATAGGAATTTATAAAAACATCCAATTTTTGTTACATATTTTGGACGTGAATTCATTGGTATATGGACGAATATTATATATAATGAGGAACCCAAACCATTTAAAAAATGTACACCCATACTCCATTTATATTTTTATTCGACTTAAAATAGGAGATTATACAGGGTGTTATGTAAGTACGTGGCCAAACTTGAAGAGGCGATTCTTTGAATAATTCTAAAACAAAAAGTTCATATAAACATAGGTCCGGTAATGCTTCGTTTTCAAGATACAGGGTGTCAACATTTTTAAAAGACATAGTTTTTTCCTAAATATCTTAATAATCCTTGAGCCGATTTCGTTAGAATTTGGCAGTGTTATTTGGGGTAGCAAGGGACTAATTTTATCCGAACTAGATTAAAAATATCATGTTCAGTGGCGTCCCGGAAGACATCTTAACCAATATTTTTGACAAAAAATGTGCGCTACTGATTTTTTTGCAATGTTTGTATTGTTTTGGCATTAAGCTACTGAAGCTACAACTTTTTCATATTTAGCATTTTTTTGTATCCTGCTTTGTTTTTGAGAAAAAAAAATCCCTCTATTGTTATGTGGTAACGCCGGAAATTAAAGAAAAACATGAAACAAGAAGAACCCTTTATTAAAACCACACTTAAACAAATGGTACGCAATTTTTTTCAGTAAGTAAACATTTATCAATAAGTAACACAAAACTTACAATAGTTGCTCAAAATGTTTTCCTTCAACTTCAATGCAAGCATTACCTCGTCTTAGCATCGATTGCCGAACACGTTGAAATATTTTCGGCGTATGTCTTATCTGTAAAATATGATAAAAACATTAAAAAAATTGTCATTACAGTAAATAGTTTAGAATAAAATACAATCACGAGTTGGTAGTAGGAGTACAATAACACAACCCGGCAATACATATTATAACAGTATAGTAGAGACTGATTAATGGCTTTGAGCCGAACTCCAGCTTTTTTTTGGACTAGAAGGTGATTAAACTAGTGTTAAAAAAATCTGATATCTAGAATTGAAAAACAACTTATTGGTGACAGTGTTGGATCCCTTCATTAAATTTATTTTATTCAATAGAGCGAAAGAACGAGCTCATTTTGGTTAGGGCAAACATTTATATATGAAAATAAGGGCAGGTCCTTGCCAAGGTGGACATCAGAGAAATATATGGTCAGTTAGTATGAATATTTCATTCCCTGGTTCATTATTATTCATGTTTATTGAAAAAATAAAAATACGGTCAAAGTGGCTAGTATTACAGCGTCGAGAAAGTCATGAAAAAATAAATTTCCTTGTCAGGTAAAGTTAAAGATATTATCTTTTTTTTCTATATAAAACAAAGGAATGGTCTTAAGTCTATTTATCCCTGTTACAAAATTCGAAACTGTACTGTGATTGGCCTTACGTCACACAACTTTGTTCGGCATGTTTTCTGATTAGCTGCTGAATGAGAAATTCCCACTCCGCATCCAACCGGAATATAGTACGGGATAAGCGTATGCTGCCATCTTAAATTCATATTGAAAATCTTGAAATGACTATCTACTGTGGTCTTAGTTGCAAACTCATAAGTATCTCAGTAGAATGACGTGAGTATCGTGTATTTAACGGTAGCCAGGTAACGCGCACAGATCTTTCAAGTAATCAAAAATTCTGAAAATTATCCATGAAGTAATATTTGAAAATGAACCTCGTAAGTTGCTTTTTTTGGTTCCTCTATTATGAATTCAATGGACCAGATAATATTCCAAAGATATATAAATCAAATAGAATATTCCATATGTGATAGTTGCTCAAAATGTCCTCCTTCAACTTCAAGGCAAGCATTACCTCGTCTTAACATCGATTGCCGAACACGTTGAAATATTTCCGGCGTATGTCTCATCTGATCACATGAATCCCATATCCGTTGGATTAATTCTTCCTCAGTGTTGACTGGAGTTTTATAAACGAGGGACATCAAAGAAATTGACGTGCTACTATGCTAAAGTGAGGTGGGGTCCCATCGTGCATGAACCACATTGCTCCTATTACTGCCAGTGGGACATTTTCTAATAGTAGAGGTAACACAAATTCCAAAAAATGACGATATACTTGACCATTCAATCTCGGGGGGGTAAAAAATAAGGTCCAATGGGATAATCACCCACAATACCAACCCAAACATTCACGGAAAACTGTTGTTGATAATGATGTTCTATAACCGCACGGGGATTTCCTTCAGCCCAGATATGATTATTATGGAAGTTCATAATTGAACTTCAGGAAAAACACGCTTCATCGGTAAACAATATACGGGATAGAAATGTCGGAAATGCTTCCTGTTGTTGCAAAAGCCAAGTAGAATAAACAACTCGCTTGGGAAAATCCGCAGGTAGTAACACTTGCACACGTTGTATGTGGTAAGGATACAGTTGATAGTACCTTAAAATCTTCGTTACAGTAGTGAGAAATGTTCAATTGTTGTGCAATTTTGCGTGTACTTGTATAGGAGCTACGCTCAACTTCACGTGAAACTGCTTCCTCCAGCTCCACTGTTCTTACCGTTGCAGGTCTCCCAATGAGAGCAGCCGACTTTTGGAAAGTGCCTGATTTGCACAGCCTTTTGTGTATTCTTACAAATGTTTGTCTATTTGGAACAATGCGATGAGGATATCTTTCTAGCCGCTCTGGAATTGCATTGGACCATTCCATAGACAAAATGCATATCGGCCATTTCTGAGTTTGTAAACCGAATCATTTTCTAATATCAGTAATGAATTTTATAGCCTAAAACTCTTAAAAACACATCAAATAATTACTATTAAATAATTACGTATGCACTGTTTCAAGTTATGTCAAAGTCAAATTTGTTTGAACAATTGTTTTTTCCTTCCATGGCACACTAACTCTCCTTTCAAAACACTGCAGTAATAATTAACGTTCTTTGTTTCATTGAAAACAGTTGATCTAAAAATTCAAAAGATGACTTTTGTGTAATTTTAATTGTTTAATCACAAGTAAAAATCTCGTTATTGCATATCCATGACACCAATAAAAATATTTTTAATAATCAATTGAAAGAAATGTATTGCCTGCATTACTTCTGATAACAATTTCTAAGACTAGAATACATATGGAAAGAAATAACAAGTACACCCCAGTTTTTGATGGTTTGGTAGTTCAAATTTTCAATTATGTTGTCCCAGGGACATGCAATAAGTGATTTTATGTTTTTTCTCAAAAACGAAGTGAGCTAGAAGTGGTAGTTTCAGTTGCTTTATGCGAAAAAAAATAAAAAAATTGCATAAAATCAGTGGGTCACATTTTTTTGGTCAAAAATATTGGTTAAGGTGCCTTCCGGGACTGGACATGATGATTTCAATCTAGTTAGGGATTTATCAGCCCCTTACTACCCCAAATAACATTGCCAAATTTCAACAGAATCGACTAAAGGATTATTAAGATATTTAGGAAAAAAACTATTTCTTTTAAAAATGTTGACACCCTGTATCTTGAAAACAAAGCATTACCAGACCTTTGGTTGTATAAACTTTTCGTCTTAGAATCACTCAAAGAATCACCCCTTCGTGTTTGGCCACGTACTTACATAACACCCTGTATATCAGATATATTTGTGTATTATTCTATATACAGATTGAGACAGAATGTATGCGATTGTAATGGACATTCTATACTCAAATATGTTTTTTTTTTGTAAATATTAGATTTTCTCGAGAAGTATCTAGTTGATGCAAATTCAACGTGTTGCATAATGATCCTAAAGACTCAGAGAAGATTTCAATCGCTTCGAGAAAAGTGAGATTATATCGGATACTTTCCAAATGATTCGAATGCAACTTTTTGCCTAGTGTTTCGACAGACTCTTTGAAATATAATTATAGCAAAGGAAATCCACACCACAGATAGGGTGCTAAATAATGTCAATAATGACCCTGATTCACCAAATTTCAAGCGAACAACATTCTGAGAATTGTTAAAAAACTAAATTCCGATCCCGTCAGAGAATAGCTTGTATGGTGATTATGACATACTGAAAGGAAAACTGAGAGGTATTTGACCTGGGTAAAATATTGATCAACAAGATAAACCCAATTTTTTTTTTGGGGGGGGAAACCGCATGGCACCAGGACCTAAGGCCTGATAATGTCAATAATGACCCTGATTCACCAAATTTCAAGCGAACAACATTCTGAGAATTGTTAAAAAACTAAATTTCGATCCCGTCAGGAGAATAGCTTGTATGGTGATTATGACATACTGAAAGGAAAACTGAGAGGTATTTGACCTGGGTAAAATATTGATCAACAAAATAAATCCAAAGTCTTTTTTTTGTGGGGGAAACCGCATGGCACCAAAACCTAAGGCCTGAGGATGTATCGGACCTGGTAGTGTCGGGGCTACTCCGACTAAAACCCCTCATGCCCTTTCCTACTCCTGAAACTATCGCTGAAAACATTACCTCGGGAGGTAGGTGGCGTCTTGGAAATTACAGGTTTGCTGCTCTTTGTCTCTGTTTCGATTGGTATTCCAGTTCTTCTTTCGCTTTCGATTCCATGATTTCACGAATGTATGTTGTAGCCCTATTCCAATTACTCCTCGATGTTACCATATATGGGATGATGTTATCTGGGACCAAATTGGTGCCCCAATCGTATTCAGAGCTTGTTATTTCACGGTGCCATCATCCACTTACTGACAGTATATACATAATTCATGAGCGGATTTGTTGATTTTGAGTCTGAATTTTCTGAATGATCCATGTCCGGTCAAGAACTGGGTAGTGTAAAAATTCGTATACCAGATTTCGAGTCTTTCAGTCCTCTGGGCCCTTGTTGAATTGCCTACCCATTTTTCCTGCTATTGTCTGATGGTAGTGTGCTTTTCTCTTTGTTTGAACTGTCCCTTGAGATCGTTCAGGCGTTCTCTTTCTATAACGATAAGATCGATAGGGGGTGTGCCCACGATGACGCAGAGGCGTCTGAGGAGTCCGTTCTGTAGGCCGAGGTAGTCCTCAATAACAACTTCCTTTGGGAAGAAATGAGCATGTTTCTGTATTTCTCGACCTGCAGCACATTCTTCCACACAGGCGCTGCGTTTAGAATCGCCAATTGAACGAACTCCGTAGAGAAGCCTTTTTTGTGTGCTTGGGCCTCGCATGTTCCGGAACTATGCGAGTCCCAGCCAGTAAAAAAGTGATATCTCCTCTTTTTCTAAGCCCCTTTACGATAATGGCCCCGGTCTCACTTGCTGCGATTTGCAGGCCCGTATCGTCCATTCACCTCTCTATGCTTTCAAGGGCCAAGTTTGCGTTGCGCATAAGCAAATCCTTAGGGCTGGACCTCAGCACAAAGTCTTGATTGATTAGTCAGTGACAAGCATTATAAGAACAACATATAAGCTTGCTTTCTTCACGTATTCTCATTTTTCAGGAAGGGAGGTAAAAGGCTCATCATTTGCCATATTGGTAGTGGAGATAGATTTATTTCGAATACTGTGTGGCTCTTTCAATCAGATTAAACAGGAGATCATCATCAGCAAATGAATGATTTATCATTTCAAAACTGGTTTTCGAAATTTTTTCCTAAAACTTGTGGAGTACGAAAAAATCGTTTAATAAATTTATGATAAGCGTGATAAGCATATCTTCGATGGAATGGCAAATTGCATTTATCAACATTAGTGTGAGATGAATCCCATAGAGCACATTTGGGCAGATATTAAATATTATGTTGCAGATAAATATACCACGATCAAATTAGCAGACCATAAAGCATTCATCATGTTACAGAGGCAGTAGAGATGGAAATTGCATAATCGACAGAACGAAGCTGATTGTTATAAGTTTTGCTGACTTACGAATCAGATTTAATAAATATATTGTTACTTTTTCGCCCTGATGTTTCAGAAAAAATAATAGACCTGGTATATCTTAACTCCTGGCATCTCATTTTTCGTAAAAAGCATCAACTGCCATGAACAGTCATATCTTGGTGTAATCAATAATGCAATTGCACATGAAGTTTGGTAGATACACTGTATAAAAATAATATCAAAATAGACAATTTATATTTTTTTTTTTACAACACTTGATTGATTTTCACGAAATTTCTATTCAAATTCACATGTTTTGCATTCAGGTAAATGTACAATTAACTAAATAATATAATGACGAAGAGTTATATACTACCTAAGATCATTATCGGTAATTACCTCTATTGAGATAAGTACCTACGGACACTAATCTCACACAATATATCCTCAATTACAATAATTACAAAGGGTTATTCCATGTTCTAGTTCAATCTTTTTCTAGGAAAACAAATTCAAAAGAGGTGAATTATCAAATCCAGTGGGGCATCAAGTAATATGTTTGAAATTTTCTAATGTTTCCAACTGATTCAGTTCAATACCTTTATTTTCTACATGTAAAATTTAAAAAAATCATCATTGAAACAATGGTTTTCTTCTTAGAAGTGATATTTTTTTTTTACATAACTTATATGATGTTCATGGATCATATTTTTAAGGGTTCTACCGGTTTGGCCAATACTCAATCTATAGGTATACTCCCGATTTTTCGGATTTCGAAATTCTGTCTTTATTCTTTTTGACGAATCTACCCACAACCTATCATTTGTTCTATTCGCAATCTTCAGATCTTGTTCATTGAGAAATTAACCTATTTTACAAGCTTTTATTCAACTTGCAATGTTTGTATGTATGTATGTATCGGGTCAAATCTTGCAAGTGGATTTTGATCGAGTTCTAGTTGTACGAATAATTTGAAATTTGGCTGGTATTCATAATTCCGGTGACAATGCATTGTGAAAAAAACAAAATGGCGGCTCCGAAATGGCAGACGAGATTTGTAATTATGGTTCAATTTGATTCAAAATTAGTATGTGGGGGTTTTAGAGAACGGAGATTATGAATTTGTTGTCAATATTCATAAATTCAAGATGACGGACGAGTTTTGTGATTATGGTCCGATTTGATTCAAAATTGGTATGTGGGGGTTTTTGGGGTCGGAGATTATGAATTTTTGTCTGAACTCATAAATTCAAGATGGCGGCTCCAAGATGGCAGACGAGTTTTGTGATTATGGTACGATTTGATTCAAAATTGGTATGTGGAGGTTTTTGGTCGGAGATTATGAATTTTTTATCAAAATCCATGAATTCGAAATGGCGGCTTCAAGATGGGAATGTGATCGATTCGACATTGGTACGAGGGGGTTTTCGGGGTCGGAGATTATGAATTTTTTGGCGGTTTCAAGATGGCCGATGACCTCTGTGTTCATGGTTCCTATTCTATTTAAAATTGGTATGCGTTTTCCGGTTCGGAAATTATGATTTTTTTATTAAAATTCACAAATTCAAGTTTTGTAATTATGGCCCCATTCGATTTAAAATTGGTATGCCACGATTTTTGGGGTCGGAGATCATGAATTTAGTCGAAGATTATTGATTTTCAGTTGAAATTCATAAATTAAAGATGGCAACCTCTTGATGGCGGGTGAGTTAATCTTCAGATAGTCTCCTTATTGATGGACTAGATAGCTCAAAACTCACAGGAAAAGGTTCAATAATAAACAGGATGTTCAAAAATGATAGAATTAATCTGCGACTTAAGATAAACCTTATCATAAACTTAATCAATAAAAACCTCTTTGGTTATTTCAATGATAAAAGCAAACATTCTCAATTGATGTTGATAGAGTTATTCTGAGATTAAATCCAGATTAAAAGAGTTATTTTTGTGATTCTAACTGAAAAATTTCTTGTCTAAACCACGCTGGAATAACTACATCTG
Source organism: Gonioctena quinquepunctata (assembly GCA_018342105.1). Taxonomy (NCBI): domain Eukaryota; kingdom Metazoa; phylum Arthropoda; class Insecta; order Coleoptera; family Chrysomelidae; genus Gonioctena; species Gonioctena quinquepunctata. Next base: position 874,129 of record JAFIRS010000178.1, read on the forward strand.
TAGTATCGAAAATATTTTCATTCTATTTTCTATCATATTCAATTGAAAGCTTTCCTTTAAATGAAAGTTTAATAATAACGATTTTTATTTTCTCAGTCTGTCCACAATTGTTGTGCTTCTATAATAACTGATTAAAGAGTTTTTTCCAGGAAAAAGTCATCGCTTTTGAGTAGATGAATTTTGGAGATCTATCTCAGGTAACCTAGTGAATCCAAAGAATTATTTCTACTTTGTTTTATGATGTTTATGAATTTTATTGAAATTCTCTCTGTCAAACATGTGTTTCTATAATTGATTAAGCTTCAAAAGATGCAACTTTAGTTGGTTTTGGATGAATTACATCTTGAGGTCAATTATATCCATTGATTAATGCAAGTTATTGAATAATAAATCAGTTATTTTTGTTTAATTTGGTATATTATGTAATAGTCCTTAGAAATCAATTGAGGTTTATTTCTATTGTCAAGTGAATCTTATGTTCTATTGCCAGTGAATTTTATGTTCTTGTGAATAATGTTGATATATTTATGAAAGGTATCCAATTGTCTGTTGGTACCAATGAAATAAACCAAAATGTCATTCACATATCGATACCAATACAAAAAATGTTTCATCAACTGTGTTCATGAATCGAATTTTCTGGGTGATCCATAAAAAATTTGGCAGTAAAGGACGGTTTCTCATAATTAATCATGGTTCTTGTCTAATAACTCTGACTAGAATACCGGAGGTATACTTGGGAATAGATTCTTTACATCGACAGAAATACATTTTTCATTATCAGGAAGAGTAACATTTTGCATGAATTCTATCGATAGCAATAATCCTGTTCCTTTTATCTGCTCTGTTAAATGTTACGTCAATTATTCTAGTTCTCCTTCAGGAAATAGTATTATCTCCAAAAAACTGTATTCAGCAGCACTGCGCGTAGTTTTCTACCCACAAAAACTGTGATCAAAATGACTTACATATTGTGGACAGACTACGGAAAAAATATCTTCATTTCTTAATAAACAAGATCTGAAGATTTCGTATAGAAGAAATAATAAGTATGTTGGGAAGATTCATGAAAAAAAAGACGGTTAACGAAAATAAAGCCGCCGGAAAAAAAGGCGCCGGAAAAAACCGCGGAAAAAAAGCCGCCCGGAAAAACGCCGCCGCAAAAAAACTCCATATAATATAATATCAACGATAAATTTGTAGAGGTGTCTAACATTAATCAGGTTCATTTTTGTGAAATTCATAAAACTAGGTAGTACTCCATATTGAAATATTGAGGAAGACTTTTTCGAGCAACTCCAGTTACAAAAATACAATCTAGGTAATAATAATATTCGCAGAAGTAGATGAGAACGTTAGAAGAAGTAGGATGCCATTAGAGGAACATGCCAAAGCCAGTAGAAATCCGAGAAATCCAACTTCGTTACAGGATTTAAAAATTGAAGGTTCGTTACATACTTTTATTTTTCCTTATAAATCATCTCTCAATTACTATAGTGATTTTTCCTTCTCTCTGTAGGAGACTGGATGTGCACATCAGAAAAGCCAACACTGGAAATATTTCTACCTATCGACAATCACACAATTGGTACCGATGAAGAGGAATGCACAATATTAATTTTTACTACTGACAAACAGTTTATTCCCAGATCCGCATTTCAACTATATGGGCTTTGAGAAAGCTGAAATGAACGCCACGAAAACAATTTTGGAAGAGGATATAACCATAGAGGCTGCTCCTACCATCTGTGCCGGAGTACAAACAGAAAAGTCCAAGAGCTGGGGATTCAAACAGAATATCGCTAAAATCCTGCCATTAGATAAAGTCGCGAGTGACATGGAGTTCCTCAGGAACCACCCGGATGGAGTTCGACCAAACCTACGAATCTGGGACCTTCGGAAGAGTAGGCAATCAGGAACGTGGAACCCACTTGAGGAGGAACCCACTTGAGGAGAATTCCGGCTTTATTCCTAGCATGAAATGACAAGACGAATAACAGTACAGTAGGTTCGTATTTTTGTAATATCATCACGTATTTAGAGTGAATTTTACTATAAACCTGTATCCTCTTTTGAATTGCATTTTTGTTTCAGGTTGGATAAATAGGTTCAGCCATTTATTGGGAATGAAGCATCCATCAATATGGGTGCTTATTCATAAAATGAAGCAAGAAGTTGTGGTAGATTATACCAAGATGGAACAGCTGCAAACTAGACAACTACCAACTCCCAAGTGGGGGGGGGGGGCAACTTACGATACAATGCAGATGAGACTGGAAGCCCGTTGTACGGAGTTTGTAGGAAACAGGAGAAATATGGAACTGTTTTTATTAGCCATCAGCCACAACATAAGTAGGCGCCCGAATTAAATATATAACATGTTGTGTTACTCTGTATAATAATAATAATAAGAGATCTTCATTGAAATTTTCTTCCACCTGCAAAATCCGGAATAGCGGCGTCTTTTTTTTCCACAGCTGTTTTTCCGGGCGGCTTTTTTCCCGCGGCTTTTTTTGTGCGGTTTTTTTTCGGCGGCTTTCATTCCTAGATTCAATAAAGACAGAGTTTCGAAATCTGAAAAATCGGGAATATATATGTTGAATTGTGAAACTTGTCCCAAGGTATATATTGGCCAAACTGGTAGAATATTCAAAGATGGGATCCATGAAAATCATATATGTTATATAAGGAAGAAAACAAATTTAACATATTCCAATCACTTTTTAGAAGAGAACCATTGTTTCAATGATAATTCTGAAATTGTGCATGTAGAAAATGAAGGTATCAAACTGAATCAGTTGGAAATATTAGAATTCAATAGGTTGAAAAGTTCAAACATACTGCTCAACGACCAACTTGATTTGAATAATTAACGACTTTTGAATTTGTTTTCTTAATAGAAATATATCAAACTAGAAATTAGAATAACCCTTTGTTATCATTATAATCGAGGATATATTTTGTTGGATTGGTTTCGGTACTTATCTCAATAGAGGTAATCACCGATAATGATCTAAGGTAGTAAATAACTGTTTGTTATTGTATTATTTAGTTCATTGTAGTTCCACCGGAAGAAGCTACTGTGTTAGCGAAACATGTTGAAAATGTAAATGAAAAATTCTATGGATATCTAATCGTGTGTTGTGATTTAAAATTACTATGGATTTTCATCAAGTTACGGCCGAGTCAATCGAAAAAATTTATCATTTCACTTTTAAAATATTAATTCAGGAGTAATCTAACTTGCTAATAGCTATCATCGTGATTCTCAGTAAAGTCGTGTGGGTATTTATAGAATAAACAGAGCATATAAAAGTGTTATCATGTTGACGGGGGCGGAATGAATAACGTACTTCTCGACGTGGCATTTGTGTTCTCCGAAAAGGAGTGACTTCATAAAGTTTTGATATCTGGAAAGGCCCTCACATTTGCTCCTCTGTTGGTCCATATTATATGCTCCAACCATTTGTTGTGAACAAAGATGAAAGTTTATACTGTGTAGTGTTGAAAATAAACGGTATGGAATTCCTTACACACTTTATATCCTGTACTTGTTTAGGATTGCTACATAATTCCTACGTCCATTATATCGAATACTCCACCGAAAGTATATTCATTCGTTCCAACGTCAATAACTGATTATCTTATGGCATTTTGGAAACTGATATTATTTCGGTTTGCAGATATATCAAGAGAGAAAACAAGGACAAACTCTTATTTTTGTTTACTCTATAAGTTGTGTGTAATCCAGTCCTACCAAGATCTCAGATTCGATTAGTTTACATTACCTTCTTTGTACTTAAGTCACTCGTGAGTAGAAAGAAAAGGCACGTTTGTTGTTACGAAAATGAGTACAGAACGCACCTGCGTTGTTATCTCGCACACGCCAGGCCATGTAGCGGTCGCTTATCAAGACGGAATTCCTGGAATTTGACGACGGTTTTTCCAGTCGTTTCCTGGAAGCCAAGAACGAACAAAGTGAATTCTTTTGTGCAGTGCGGTACCCGGTATTTTTAGTAGTAAACTGTGATTGAATATTTTATTGTCAGAGGTCATTATTGTATTGTAGTGTAATAAACGGATCCAGTTTCGTAACAATATTATTAATGTACTGCTATACTTTGCTGTAAACAATTCAATCGGTTAAATTCTTCCAAATTGTGAAATATCTATAGAGAAATAATGTTATTTACAAATTGTATCACATACTATATTATCAGACCACCACCAAAAAGAAAAACTGGAATGAAAGGATAGAGAATAATTCTTTCGAATAAAAGAAGGAGAAATACTTTCGATTTCTTAATGTTATAATATACTCGATAAACATTTCACAATTTAAATGGGTGAGTTGCATTGAGATAGAATAGAAAGGAGGCGCTGTCACGTGATCAAAAGTGGCATCAGTCGGCCATCTTGATAGTACACATTTGTCATTCAGATGCTGTTTGCTTCAGACGCCTTTGTTTAAGGATTCGTTTAGTTTTTGTGTGTTTTGCAGTTTAATATTTCTTTTATCAAAAAAATATATTATGGTGCCATGTGCTCTAAGTAGCTGCAGTAGCAGAAACAACGTTGATAAGAAAGAATCAACTGGAATAACATTTCATAGGTTAGTATTATGTAATAGTAAACATTTCGCAGATCTGTACTTGGGAAATTCTATTCACTGAGGGTACTTTGATTGTGAATTGCTTGACTAGTGGGTAATAATCATTTCATTTTCAGATTTCCCAATTATCCAACAATCAACGCGATGTAGGTTAAATTTGTGAATAGAGGTGTGTGGAAACCTACAAAATACAGCGTTTTGTGTTCCAAACATTTTTCGGAACCAAACTTTGACCCATCATCGAAATGCTATGTACGTTTGAAGAATAATGCTGTCCCCACTATCCAGATAATTTAACTTTCATATAACTGTGCTACCTTCAATTAACTTTTGCACAATTCCAATTATTGTTGTATTTATTCAGTATTTATTATTATATTATCCTTAATCTTCTGTTTTTCCGTACTGCTCAATTTGTTACCTAAGTTACAGGAGCGAGTCCAAAAATGATTTTCAAAACATTCAGAGAAAGTTATCCAATATCATACTTGTGCCATCTATTATGGATTGTGATTATGAAGTTCCTAGCACTTCTACATTTGTCGAAGAAACGGTGGCATCCACTTCTCAGTATGATCCTACAATAACTCCTAGGAAGCTAAGATTTTTGACAAAACTGAGGGATACTGTGCGTATAAGCAGGGACAGAAAAATAAAGTTGTATTCTATGAGGAAAAACTATGCCGAAGAGAAAAAAGGATTGCCAATATGAAGGACACACTTGAAAAACTATGCAAAAAGAACTTCATCCAAGAAGAATCCTCAGATGTCATTGCAAAATTAGGAGGAGTATCAAGACAGTATTCTGAAGCACTCCATTATTATTCCCCTGCTGCACATTACTACGTGAGAAGAATATCAAACACCTGTTTACCTCATACAAGAACATTGAGTAGATGGTTTCAAAGTATCGATGGAGAACCTGGATTCACCAGTGAATCATTTGAGGCTCTACGCTTGAAGAGAAGATTGACGAAATTATAATTGACGAAATGTCAATTCGTACCCATGAGGAATGCGTTTCAGGACAAGATAAATGCTGTGGATACGTGGACATGGGAACTGGTTTCAAATAATTCACACTTGCAAAGGATGCATTTGTTTCTTCTGAATTTTGTGAATGTAACTGGAAGACAGGATTAGTGTAACATTGTTTGGAAAAATGTCATGAAGTAGGAGTACTGGTTGTAAGCTTGACATGTGATGGTCGTACTGTAAATCTGAAAATGGCCAAGCGTCTGGGCTGTACTCTGGATCACAAAATCAAAATATTAAAGTGTGATTCGCAACTCAAGTGTTCAGCAGTGTTGCAACTGCATTAACATTTTGTGAAGAACAACTACACATGGAACAGTTTGTTTTGATTTGATATTGAAAATGAACGATTCATTTGAATTACAAGAAACCTTTAAAATCCAGATGTTATAAAAAAAATTTTTTTGACGAAACTGATAAAAACATTAGTTTTTTGAAAACACATGTTGGAGCAACTTTTACTTTTGGATATTGATAGGCATATAGGATTCTTGGCATTGAAAATATGTATTGCTAGCTTGAGGGAGTTATTTTCAAAATTGATTACTGGCAATATATTACAGTTTCTACTACTATATAAATTTTCCCAAGATCATATAGAGTTGTACTTTGGGTATATTCGATCCCACGGAGGTTATAGTAATAATCCGACAGCCAGGCAATTTCAATCAGCATATAAAAAATTCCTTGTTCATGTAGAATTACGTGAGAATTTTTGTCAAAATTGTATTCTTTTGGAACAGCTCCATATTTTGAAATGTAATCCAATTAAACAAATTAATGCCACGTCGAGAGACTTCAGAGTCGTTGGGAATGATGAAAATGAAGACAATTTTGTGAATGAAATCCCAACACTGTCTTCAATGATGGATCATTAATATTTGCCAGATTCGACATCGGAATATTCTAAACACATCAAGCCTATATTGCAGGGTATGTTGTATATTTTTTTAAGAAAAAAATTGTTTATGAAGATTGTTCAAGGGCTTCGATGAGTGACACCAGAAATCTTTGTTTTCTTTCATTAAAAGAAAAAAGAAACAAATGCTATCCTTCAATAGATGTATTAGAGATTTTTGAAATCTGAAAAAAAAATTGAAACAACTTTCAAACAAAAATCAGCAAAAGCGATTGTCAATTTGATACTGAAAGAGTTTGTTGATTCTAAAATTTTCCCCCAATTATTGAGTCATATGTTTGATCAATCTGCTTTAGGTGATCATAGAGTTATATTAATGAAAGCAATGGCAAAGTAGATACGCAAATGTTAGGATGTACTATTTTATTAGGAATAAAATAAATAAATCAGCTAGTATAAGACATCATCATAATAATATTGCATACAGATGGGCCAGATAAACCACACAGGACACACAGGACTGCGATGAAAAAGTATTAGTATTTGTTCAATTACGCTTCGTATAGCCAAGTTAACAGTAATACTATAGAGCTTTTCAGGCAGTGTGAGTAAGCCTATCAAGAGTACACTTATTCTTTTCAGGAAATTTATGGAGGACGAAAATTTTGAGAGAGTCATGACAAAGAAAAAAAGTCTGGACTTCTTTTCAGAATGTCATAGAAAATATTCCATATATATTTATCCCGCAATTTTTCTGATTGATACAGGTAGTACCCGTAGTTTGATTAATCCTGAATTAGCTTATAAATTTTATGAAAATTCCATTACAAAAGAAGACTTACTTCAATATTCAAACCGCCCATGCTATCAGCTATCATGATAAAATCATAGAACTTCCAGTTTTTTGTAATTTCAATGTACAGGAAAAACACAAATTTTATCTTTTCATATTTAGTCTAAGATATGATTGTATGATTGATATAGATTCACTCAGATAACTTCAAGCGTCCGTAAATACTAATAAAAAAACTATATCGACCCCTTTTTGGAATTCCTTCAATTTATAAAACAGAAAAAAATCGAAAAAAGAGAAAAATATCGCAATTGATAATAATACATTGATAATTCCAGCAAGAACAGAACAAGTCATCAAAATACCGGTTAATCAAAAACAAGATATAGAATTATTAGACTATATTCAATTTGAAAATTTGGAGTCCTCAAAGGCCTTTGTAAACGTTGAAAATTATTTTGTAATTATCACTATTAGAAATTCGAATTCAAAACCAGATGAGATAGAAATTCTGAATATTCAAAATGTTAATTTTATAGAAAAAATGCAAACCAATTAAGAGATTGATGGATGCATGGATTCTGTTCAAAAATCTTGGATTGAACACTGTAACCAAGAGGAAAAACAAACAATAAAAAATTTGAATATCGTGATATTTTTATAATGAAAAAATGCCATTGACGGTTACGAATAAAATAAACTTACTTGACGAGTCCCCTATATATACTGAAACGTATCGATATCCTGAAATACAAAAAAAATTATTGAGAGATCATAATAAAAAAAATTGAATCAAGGCATGATTCAAAATTGGAATTCTCCATGGTCAAGTCCCATATAGATTGTTCCAAAAAAACTTAATGCCTCTGGAAAATGGCATGTAGTGATTGATTATCGGAAATTGAATGAAAAGACAATCAATGATAAATATCCCCTTTCAAATATTACAGAAACTTTGGATAAATTCGGAAAAAGTCAATACTTTAGTACTCTTGATTTAGCTAATTGATTTCATGAAATTGAGATGAATCTGGATAACTTTCAAAAAATTGCTTTATCTATACAGAACGGACATGAATTCAAAAGAATGCCCTTTGGACTCACAAATGCCTCCGCCCCTACAGTCATGCATAATGTACTTGGAGGCCTACAAAACGTAATTACCCTGGTATATCTAGATGATATTGTTATTTTCAGCACATCACTTCAAGAACAGATCTGAAAATTGATGCAAGTGTTTGAACAACTGAGAAATGCGAATTTTAAAGTTGAACATGATAAATCCGAATTTTTGAGGGACATATAATAACACCTGAAGCAGCAAAACCAAATCTTGATAAAATTCATGCCATTAAAAATTTTCCTATTCCAAGATCTTAGAAAGAAATACGAAGTTTATAAGGAATATAAGGATACTATAGAAAATAGATACAAGACTACTTAACCAATGACCCTTTGTTTGAAAAAGAATGAAGGTGAAGGTGCTCAAGAATTCATTTCTAACTATAATACTTGTAAAATATTATGATTAAATGCCCCAATACTTTGATATCCAGAGTTTTCTAAACCTTCTGTTTTATTGACTGATGCTTCAAATGTCGCACTAGGATAAATTCTTTCTCAAGGTCCAGTAGGTTCACACAAACCAAATCAAATCAAAATATACTTTATTGTCCAAGAGTTTTAGTTCTCATTGACAAAGTTTGAGATTAGTATATAGTCAATATAGGTAATGAGAGAGGAAGAAAGAAAGAAATAACATTAAAGGATGTTGTCGGATGACCGAAAAGGGCGACACACAATTAGTTTCACAGTCAGGGGTAATATTCTGAAGCTAAAACAGTAAAAATATAAATGTAAATGTGATACAGTACACACGTAAAATGTCCTACCTACTATTCTAGTGAACATGCACAGTTCTCTTTGCAACGGGCAAGTGTGGATCATGTAGGTTTTTTTTTGAACATTCGGACGGTGGTTAAATATATAGTGTGCGTAAGGGGCATTAAATGCATGAAATAGCTAAACAAAAATCATATTTGGTCCGATACTGTACGGCAAAGACTAAAGTTGTTGTTCCAGTCTCTGATAAAACTATCTCATTCGCGAGTTCAAAAGTGAATATTAATTCGTCCAATTGTACCACCAACTACATAGTGCATTGGAAGCTCGTAAGTGAAAACTTTCCTCAATTCACCGTGAATCTACTTATTCTGCTCACATGGCATGATAAGCTCCACACTATAAAAACTGTGGATATCGACGATACACTGCGCGGGTCAGGGCCGTATTCAGGTACACATGACCCGTGCCAATGGACTCACACAAACATGAGTTCAATAGAACCGGGGATTTCTGACTACAGGAATCACCAACTCCCACCGACGGAAACTACTTCAGATACCACCACCACCAATGAACGAACGAACACAAATATGTCCTACTCTCCAGCCCTTAGTCAGCAGCAATCAACCAGATTCCCAGAGAAGAACCAAGCAACAATTCTTTCCTCAACTGAAGGAATCAAAATGCAAGAATATTTTTCAGCTTTAGGGAACATCATGAATCCTAAACATATCCTGTTTGCATCTAGAATATCCAATAATAAAACTTGCATATATCTTGCTAGTTCAAAGTTGGTCACTACTTCCATGAATGATCATAGTGCAATTACCATCAATAATGTGATTATGAGAGCGATAAGACTGATAACACCATCCGAACGCTCGATTTTATCCAATGTATGTCCAACAATACCCCACTCACGTCTATAGCAGGCTCTCCAACAAATAAGTCTTAATCTGCTGTCACCAATAATGTTTCTGAGAGTCAGCATACCAAACCCAGATTACGCACATATTATGAGCTTCAGATGGCAAGTCTATATAGCTCTCCTCGGAAGTACTATCATTCCCGAGTCCATTCTAATCAACCATGAAAATACTTCTTACCGGATCTTTTTATCCCTAGATAATTCAACTTGCTTCAAATGTAAGCAACATGGCCACATATCCTCCCAATGTACAACTGAGCCTACTGATGATCTAGTTCAATCTCCCACCATAACCCCCCCTGGACACCCAGTAGCACAACCAGAACAAACCCCTTCTCCCCTAGGCCCAAAAGAGTTGTCTGACCCTACGATTACCATAAGCAACCCGTCGAATAAATGGAATTTAACTGAAACACACCAACAGAAAAAACACCACCTGACCCCTTTCGAAAACCAATAACGAGTATTCCTAAGAAAATCCGTTCTGATATTAAAGGAAGCAATTCTGTCGAGGAATGCATGAAACCAAATAAAGCCTACATGGAGTTGAGAAGTTTTGCTTTGAATTACAATCAACCAACAGACTTCCCGGAGAATGCACATGGCTCAAACGACCCTGTGAGTGTAGCGGAACAATATACCAATGACGTAAATGCTCTACTACAAATGTTTACAAGTGTATACCCATATTTCGAAGACAAAGAATAGATGTACCAAAATCGAGAAAAAACTAACGAAACAGCTGTTGGCTGAAGAGATGTTATTCTCAGATACCGAGAGCGACTCATCATCATAAGAAGCTCATTGAATGTTTCATTTCATATAATTCATTATTCCAGAACTATTCATCATCCAATGGAACCTGAATGGGTTCTTTACCCAATCAGAAATGATGAAGTTGATTATTTCCGAACACAAACCCTCCATTATATGTTTACAAGAAACTCACTTCAAACAAGACTATACACAAAACTTATGGAACTATTCATGTGTTAATAAGAACAGAGACGCTCAAAATATCGCAAGCGGTGGCGTGGCTATTTATATACAACAGTCCCATAGGCAATCTAAATCCCATTAACAAGTCGTCTTGGAGCAGTTGCGGTTAAAATTCTGGGCCCGAAAGAGATCATCATTTGCAACGTATAAATCCCACCTAATCGTGACGTCATATATAAGGAGCTGAACGATATTTTATACCAAATCCCAAGACCTAGACTCATTCTAGGAGACTTTAATTGCCACAACACGGTATGGGAATGCGATTCAATGAACTCGAGGGGTCGTACACTAGCAAACGTTATGGACGAGAAGAATATGACGATCCTCAACAACGGTTTCAACACTTTCCCAGGAAAATCCAGCGCTGAAGCCGAAGATATTGTTGAAAATAGAGTGCGTCACCATTCTTTGCCAGACTACATTGATGAATGTGTGAGAGAGATCACAGAAATAATAACGGAGCAGTTAAACAACCACACTCCCGTTCCTTGGTGGAACCAGGAATGCGCTCAGGCACTTAAAACTTCTAAACATGCTTTGAATAGACTGAAAAGACAAAATACACTAGAAAATATTATCACTTTCAAGAGTCTGGGCGGCAAAGCGCGGTGGACCATGAAAAAAGCAGAAAAAGTCATGGGCGAGGTATGTGTCATCCATCAACAGCTCCACACCACTGAGTACAATTTGGAACAAGGTTAAACGAATAAAAGGCAACAGAACAGAACATTATATTTCACGACTTGATTATCAAGGAAAATCGACCACGAGCCTCATAGAAATTGCCAAAAAATGTCTCTATGAGAAAAATTCCAACAGCTCCAACTATACTCCCGAATTCCTGTAGTATAAAAATATCGAAGAAGCTGAAGCTCTCATCCCTTTCGAAATTGAAAACATCTCTGCAAATGTCCCAATCAGTTACCAGGAATTCCAAGAAGCTCTAAGTTCTTTCAAAAACTCCAGTCCAGGACCTGATGATATCCCATTCAAGTTTCTAACAAATTTGCCAAATAACGCTTAACATCTTCTTTTGAAAATGTTCAACAAAATTTGGTCAGAGGGGAGTTTTCCTGAAAAGTGGTCAGAAGCAATTATAATACCTCTAATCAAAAATGGTAAACCCAAGACAGGTCCACAATCATACAGACCTATATCTCTGACCTGTACGATGTGTAAGATGTTGGAAAAAATTATTAATAATTGACTCACCTGGCTCCTTGAGAAAAATAGACTGATCACATTAAATCAAACTGGTTTCAGGAAGGATAGATCAACATCTGACAATTTAAATAACCTAGAATCGTATATTCATGAGGGTGTTATAGGCTGGACTACGGGGTGTTGTGAATTACCACACCACACCTGTAATACCAGACATTATTTCGTTAGATTGGAAAAACAGTACTAAAAGCATCGACTATCTGAATAGCGTCGAACCGGATATGATCTATGGAGCGGTCAACATAGATCAAGTTCCTTTCTTTCAATACCGGAACATGGGTTGTTTATTCAGGAAGTACTACCTTTCAGGAGGAATTTCGAAAGACAATAATTCACCAAAGAAATAATAAAAAGGCACTCATAAAATGTTAAGAATGTACATATATGTTTAATAAAAATTTACACAATTATCTCAATCGTTCTGTGGACGAATGATATGCAACAATATTCATACAACGAAAACGAGTGAAGCTTATTGGCAGATGATTTTGCAGTTGGCTACACAATAGCAATGATTTTACTAAAAGAACAATCTTGAAATCAATTTCCACAACGGCTAGAATAAATTCTCTTTTGAGATCTTTGTAATCTTGAAAACTATGGAGATACTTTACAGACACATACACATTTCCAAAGGTTGGGTTTGCCATAAACATAAATACAGAAAAACAAACATGAGACTCACCCTGTTTCACCCTTATGCACTGGAGTAGTTTTTAAACGACAATTAGTTCTGTTATTATATCGAGTAATATCGCGTCAAGTTGTTATTCTATTTTATTCGCCCAGTATATTCGTATAGCGCTATATGGCTAGGGATCTTCTACGAGATCGTGAACTATGGAATTGCGGACTCCCGTTGTATTATCTCTGTTCTGGAAGCGTTGACAAAATAGACAATTTGTGGAAAACTATACTGTTCACTCGTGTTTTTACTAAGAGCTTCAATACTTGATTTGAATTGGCTGAGTTTTTATGTTTTCTGAAGTTCACTACACTGGTTTGGAAACTCTCATTATTATTGTACGATACTGTAATTAGACTGACTTTTTAACCTAACTTTTGAGAGTGACATGTCTCTAGTTCACTGTTGAACATCGAATTCTCTCTGGTTTGGAACTGAATTAACTCTTTCGGTTTCCGGCGTCTTTTATAAGATCTTCGACACAGTAGCTGATGGGGCGGGATTTAGGTACTACCATTGTTTTCTTTCCGTTAATTGGTTGGTAAAAACCGATAAAGAGGTGGCTCGTGAAACTGATGAGAGCCGTGCTCGTCTGATATATTCATGAATAAATCGCGGTTCTTATCTATGTTATAAATGGGTAAATTTTTACTGCATGACAGGTTTTATGATGGCTGTCTGATTGTCGCTGACTTAATGACCAACAAGGGTGGTTTATGAGTCTAGACATGTCTATTTTCCGGTGAATTTCGAGGTTGTTTACTTCAATTAATGATGCGGGTTGGTGAATACTCGCGTTATCGAGTTTTTAATTGATTTTCGGGTAACGATATATGTTTTTTAACTGCCCTGTGTTTATCGACTTTGGACGGGTGCTAAATTGATGACTTTGTTTTGTTATTGAAACTGATTTTCTCATCTGGCTGTGACTGTAACAAGTAACAATCAATAATCTTCGTTTTGTTCTCCTAGATGAGTCATTTATGCATCCGGTATACAAGGGTTACTCCTTGATAATTATTTTTAAGTGCATTTCTGTAATAACATGGCATAACATTTCGACCCAACCGTCTAAGAAAAAGCTTTGACAAACTCAAATCTTGTTTCAAAATAACATCTCTTTCACCAACAATAAGCAAAAATGTTTTAACTTTCTGGAGTGTAATCCTATTCTAGCGACAAATTTTATAAGTCTTACTTTGACAATACAATAGATTCTAGAGGATAATTATAATCTATTACCAAAGTTATTATCCTTATTTTTCAGTACTTAATACTAATAATTCCCAAAAATAACATGCAAATAAACATGCAAACACACAATAAAGTCTCTTTCTTCTATGGGGTAATTTACATACTGCAAAGGTATGCACTCGCCTTCTTCAACGAGGGGATGTCCTTACTTCTATTCCGGTGGGCATCAATTCACTTCCATCCGGTGAATCCTCTGGGAATTTTTCCTGCTACGCCGCTGGGTTGCTAAGGGTACGTATCGGCGGTACGGAATGATTTGTTCCTTATCTATCTTCTCTAGACATCTGTTTTCGAGATTAAGGCCTTTCATACGATTTCGAGTCAGTCAGTGATAATTAGTCTGTATCGGAACTAGACAGATAACACTGGCCTGTTTTTCTGGTTCGGTAACGAGTGCATTGGCATAATGTCGTAAATGGTATTCGGTTTCGGTGGTCGAACGGGGGTAATTCATTCGTTTAAAAAATCTTCGTTCCTGGGACTCCTATTTGTGCGGTACCCATAACACAGGTGATTTGTTTTGTGAATAGTGTTTACTGAATTATGTGCGGAGTGCTTGAACTCGAACCATACTGTGAATTCGCAATGCTCTGGAATCTGCTGGTCTCATCATTTCGCTTCGCACGCTGGATTGTCCACTGCTATCCTTTCAGAGACAATTCTTGGGCTTAAAACAATAATAGTCCACGATATTCCTATCAAAACCTTCCATATATGCGCGGTTAGTTAATTTTATCATTATTTTTACTTAGGTACTGTACAATTTTAACCGTCGCGATGTTCTAGTGTGAATATTCTACAAATCCGTAAACACATTTTCCGAACTCGGGATTGTATTATTTATCTTCATTATGTAACTCGGCGATTCGATATTCTATAACTGTTTCTATTTGCATTAATTTTCCTAACATATATCGCGTTTTTGGTTTGTTTTTACAGCCTGTAATCCGTACAGTGTTTATTTTAGTTCTATCGACCATTCTTTATTTTTTCCATGACCTGTAATGAATTTTATCCGTCTCAAAATAGTTTTGCTTGAATTTTCCGGGAATTTACTGTCATTATTTTACATCAAAACACTTGATAAAATTGTCCCTGCTCGCGTTTCACGTTTTGAGTTGATTCCCTTATATATTTTTTTCAGTTTGTTCCCGTACTATGATCAATTAATTTAATTCCGTTTTTCATTAAAGTATCGATGGATTTCGTATTTGTATTCATTCCGATTTTTACAAGTTCATCGTAGCTATAAATATGCTTTGGCAAATTAACCTTCAGGGATTTTTCAATTTTTCTGCTTCTCTTGCAGTCTGCTAAAACCATTATGATTTACATACTATATATACGTTCCTACATTCTGGTGCATACTGAAAATTTTCTTGTTTAATGATATCTAACTGATTGAACCACAAATGTCCAGGGTTTTTCTTGAACAGTGCCGCGTGTCATGGGTTTTGTAAAGGGGAATTTATTTTCAGGAATGCTTTCTTCATTTTCTTTGGACATTTCACTTGGCTGACATTTTTCTATATTTTCGGCATTAACTACTGGTAATTCATCTGGCATATTTTCTTGAGTTTGAACTAAAAATTGATCTAATTTTACCTCATTTTCTTGTGTCGCTTGTCTGCTGCTTTCATTCATATACGTGTTGAATCGATTAGCGGGTATTTTTTTTTTTTACTTTTTGTTTCTCCCTCTGGTTGGAGTTCAAAATTAACGTGCGATGTCTTTTTTAAATTAGATTTTCCTTTCTGTCTGGCTAAGACTCTAATTCTTTTCACTTCGGGGTTTATTTCTGTCTTTACTTTCGTATCCATATTAAAATCTTCTACTTTACTTCGTTGTCTCGGGGTTAAAAATCCATTTTCTGCAATACTCAGTAATTCGTATCTTCGGAGTTCACTATACTTTTTGCTTGAACTTTACATACATTCAAAAATCTGGGCGGTAGAATTTTGTCCTTAGGCAAGAAATTTTCATCCTTGTGTTTCGACTGTAGAAAAATTCTTTGGCGACTGTCATTCCTAGGTGCTTGGCAGATTCCAGCTTCCTGGTGGATAGAGCATCTCCCTTGGGTGATTCATATCCATCTCTTAAACTATCTTCAAATGATTTACTATTTTCTACATCGATCATCTTCCCTCGATTCCGTGATCATTAACTGTTGCAATTTCCGTTCTCCTGAATATGTCTGGCTCTTTCGGGAATATTTTCATTTCAAAAGCTTTCCCAATTTTTCCATTTTCTGACTATAATTTTCTTCATCCTCGCTGTAGTGCTGTATGGGCAATGTTCCGTTACATCTCTCCGTTTCTTTAGGCAGGAAATGCTCGTACCTATACGTATGCATTCCCACTTGTCGACTGTCACGTGTGACTATCGGTCCTAATGTACAGAGTGCGTCGGTGTTTCCATTTTCCATAGGTGGCACTTTCCTACATTCATCTCTTCTCTCTTGTCCTGGACATGATGTCGCATTCAAATCATCAATGCCTTGTTCCTTTTTCAAACGCTTGTCTTGATTTTCGCTTTTTCCCGACGATTTTCCATATTCTTCAAAAACTGTTTTTTCTAAACCTGGTGTCACAATTAAATCACCGGTCCCTGATATCTCTATTTGATTCGAAGTTGTACGTCTCCTTTCATGGCATGAAACTCTGTTTAGGAATACTTCGCGGATTGATTTGGGCGGGCCTTCCTTCTTCAATCCTAATTTTTCTCCAGAATTCATCCAATCGTTCATCATGATATTGACATCTCTCAATCGTTTTTCTACCGCTTCAAATCGCTTTTGCAACTCTCTCTGTTCGTCATCCCGATTCGTTTGGCATATGTGTTGGATTTTCTTTTTCAACTCGATACTTTCCCCTAATAAATACATTTGATTTTTGCTCGAATCAATTTGCACGTTATATTTTCGTAAAAAATCTAATCCCAGTGTTATTTCAGTACTACGGTGATCATTTTCAACTATTACGAATTTATGTTCCAGAATTTTTCCTTCCTTTACTTTGATTGGCAATATAACCGAGCCAATATAATGAGTGAAATTTCCTTGTCCATTTCTGAGGTGATAAGGCAAATCATTATTCCATTTCATACCTCTAACAATATTAATATAAACCACTGATACTTGGGATCTCCGATCTATGGATATATGCCTCAAAATTCCTGCTTTTTCCAAATTAATTACTTTTTTCTGTTCATCGTCGATTAGTATATTTTCCTCTTGCCTCTCACTATTTAAATAGTTTTTTCTGCAGCCTTCATCTGAGGCTTGTTGAAAGCTGCCATTCCATTTAAATTCCTGTTATATTTTGACCTTTTTCCATATTTTTTCCATTTTCTGTCATTTCCATAACTATTTCCTGTTTGCTGTCTGTAATTTATTCTCCTAAAATTTCGATAACCATTTCCTGTATGTCCTTGTTCATTCCTGCTCCCCTGAGATCGGAATCTATTTTCTTTCGAATTGTTAGAAAATTCTTTTCTATGTTTATTTATTTTTCCATATTTGTGAAATCGTTTTTCCTTAGCGTAGTTGGGAAACCATTTTCCTGACTCATGGAATCTCTTATTTTGAAAACTATTCCTATTTGGACAACGATATGACATATGTCCGAATTCTTGACATGTTAGGCATACGCAATTTTTCATATAACAATCTCCTGCTGTGTGACCTTTTCTGTTACAATGTGTGCACAATATTATATTCGCATTGAAAGTACTAAAATTTCTATTCGGTGTATTCGTAATTTGCTCAATTAATTCTTCTTTTTCTGCTAATTTGATGGCTTCTTCTAAACTGACAGGACTTTCCGATAAAACTTTTTTTCTAACAGGATCTAACAATCCAATTGCAATTGTACCAATAAATCTTGCTCGTATTTTTGCTCTAATACATTGTCAATTCTATTATTTCCTGTGAGGTGCCTTATTTTGCTGCACATATTTTTAATCTTATGAAAAAATTCCTAACTGATTCATTCGTTTTCTGATAACAATTCAAAACTTCTTTTTGTGCTTCTCCAGGTAATTTCAATTTGCTAAACTGCTTCAATAATTCCTTTTTAATTAATTGCCAGTTGTCGGTATTTTGTAATTCATCTTCTGCTTCAATAAATAATCTAGCGATTCCTTTCAATTTCAATCTAACTATGGAACTTATTTGACTGTCTGTCCATTTTGCTACAGCTGCCAAATCCTCAATTTCACGAATAAAATCTTTGATTTCTGTGGTACCATTATAAAAAGGAATATTATCCAAAGTGATATTGATTGCAGGTTCATATCTAACCCTATCAGTCCACTAAACTGTTTTCAAATTTTTTTTTTTAAAAATAAAAAAAAATTTTTCCTTTTAATTTTTTTGGAAAATTTATTTTCCCAATATGTGTTTGCAAAATAACAACGATATTATACTAAACTATTTTCACAATTTTTCTACCATTTACTTCTGTTCAAATTAGTCTTTTTTCCACTGACACTCATTTGTAAAAATAAAAATAAAATATTTATTAAAAAAAAAAATTCAAATTAAATTTTTGTTTGACACTTTTTTTCTGTGGAAAATATCATATATGCGTTAATGTACTTCCTTAATTAATACCCTCGGACCTGACACCAAATGTTTTGACTGGGGAGAGTTGGGGAAGTAAATACCCCACATCTGACCAACAAATGTTTTGCCCTGACTACGGGGTGTTGTGAATTACCACACCACACCTGTAATACCAGACATTATTTCGTTAAATTGGAAAAACAGTATTAAAAGCATCGACTATCTGAATAGCGTCGAACCGGATATGATCTATGGAGCGGTCAACATAGATCAAGTTCCTTTCTTTCAATACCGGAACATGGGTTGTTTATTCAGGAAGTACTACCGTTCAGGAGGAATTTCGAAAGACAATAAATCACCAAAGAAATAATAAAAAGGCACTCATAAAATGTTAAGAATGTACATATATATTTAATAAAAATTTACACAATTATCTCAATCGTTCTGTGGACGAATGATATGCAACAATATTCATACAACGAAAACGAGTGTAGCTTATTGGCAGATGATTTTGCAGTTGGCTACACAATAGCAATGATTTTACTAAAAGAACAATCTTGAAATCAATTTCCACAACGGCTAGAATAAATTCTCTTTTGAGATCTTTGTAATCTTGAAAACTATGGAGATACTTTACAGACACATACACATTTCCAAAGGTTGGGTTTGCCATAAACATAAATACAGAAAAACAAACATTAGACTCACCCTGTTTCACCCTTATGCACTGGAGTAGTTTTTAAACGACAATTAGTTCTGTTATTATATCGAGTTATATCGCGTCAAGTTGTTATTCTATTTTATTCGCCCAGTATATTCGTATAGCGCTATATGGCTAGGGATCTTCTACGAGATCGTGAACTATGGAATTGCGGACTCCCGTTGTATTATCTCTGTTCTGGAAGCGTTGACAAAATAGACAATTTGTGGAAAACTATACTGTTCACTCGTGTTTTTACTAAGAGCTTCAATACTTGATTTGAATTGGCTGAGTTTTTATGTTTTCTGAAGTTCACTACACTGGTTTGGAAACTCTCATTATTATTGTACGATACTGTAATTAGACTGACTTTTTAACCTAACTTTTGAGAGTGACATGTCTCTAGTTCACTGTTGAACATCGAATTCTCTCTGGTTTGGAACTGAATTAACTCTTTCGGTTTCCGGCGTCTTTTATAAGATCTTCGACACAGTAGCTGAGGGGGCGGGATTTAGGTACTACCATTGTTTTATTTCCGTTAATTGGTTGGTAAAAACCGATAAAGAGGTGGCTCGTAAAACTAATAAGAGCCATGCTCGTCTGATATATTCATGAATAAATCGCGGTTCTTATCTATGTTATAAATGGGTAAATTTTTACTGCATGACAGGTATTTATGATGGCTGTCTGATTGTCGCTGACTTAATGACCAACAAGGGTGGTTTATGAGTTTAGACATGTCTATTTTCCGGTGAATTTCGAGGTTGTTTACTTCAAATAATGATGCGGGTTGGTGAATACTCGCGTTATCGAGTTCTTAATTGCTTTTCGGGTAACGATATATGTTTTTTAACTGCCCTGTGTTTATCGACTTTGGACGGGTGCTAAATTGATGACTTTATTTTGTTATTGAAACTGATTTTCTTATCTGGCTGTGACTGTAACAAGTAGCAATCAATAATCTTCGTTTTGTTCTCCTAGATGAGTCATTCATGCATCCGGTATACAAGGGTTACTTCTTGATAATTATTTTCAAGTGCATTTCTGTAATAACATGGCATAACAAGGGTTTTGCAAATAAACAACATAAAATAGCATTTTTTCCATATAAATAAAGCTTATGATATAACCTGGAGATTGATTTATTGAAAATATGAACAGGATGTTCATAAAATCAGATGTGGAATCATCTTCCTATCAATATTCAATTGAGAATGTTTCCCTTTTCAACATTAACCTGGAGATATTATATATTGAGGAAGCTGACCTCCTGAGGTTTTAATGGCAATCTTTTCAATTTCGTCAAAAATTTCATGATGAGGAGATTCTTCAGAGTTAAGGCTAATGGAATACTTTCTGAAGAGGAACTTCAAGAGAATGGCACCCCTCAAGGTTCGGTGTTGAGTGTCACCCTTTTTCTAATCGCAATAAACGAAGCTGTCAGGAACATCAATCAACCTGTAGAAGCTAGCCTCTATGCAGATGACCTTGTGGTATACTCGAGAGGAAGAAACCTGACCACAATTGGAAACAATTTTCAAGAGGCGGTTCACTCAATTGAGAGCTGGTTAAAATGTACAGGTTTCAAAATGAGCCCGGAAAAAAAACAAGTGCATTCAATTCTCGAGAAAAAATTAAATATCCACTCCAAAACTGAAGCTTTATGATCAGAATATCAAAGTAGTGGAACAGTTACGTTACGTTGGAATGATCTTCAACAGGAAACTCAACTGGAATGCCTATATAAATCATCAGAAATCATCCTGTCAGAGCGGCAGCAATCTACTCAGGATACTATCTAATCACATGTGGGGATCGGATAGCAAAACCCCTTTTACTGCTTTACCGTACCTTGGTAAAGTATAACATTGATTATGGATCTATAACATACGACTCCGCAACTAGATCAACCTTGAATACGATTGAATCAGTTCATAATACAGCATTGAGGCTGGTTCTTGGAGCATATAGGACAACATCCACCAAACGCTGTACTGTGAAGCTGGAGAGCCACCGTTACAGTTGAGACGACAACACTCGAGTCTAGGATATGTATCAACAGTTTTCTCCAATATCCATCATCCAGCATATCATAATACATTTTCAAGTCGTTTTCGGAATTAATATGAGAGTAGCAGAAGAATAACATATTCATTTTACCAGCGAATAAACAAATATACATCCCAACTGAATATAAATTCGCCTACATGCAACCTATACCTCACCAACTTCAATAAATTTGAAACTGCTCCTAGTGTGATCTACAACCATTTCTATTCCATACTTAGTACATATCGAGGTTACACACATATTCACACAGACGCCTCTAAATCAAAGAAGGGGTAACATCAGCATTTCTCTGCCTGAACTCATCAAGTGGGTTCAAGTTGTCCCCAGTATGTAGCATCTATAGTGGGGAACTGTTTGCAATCCTTCAAGCAATCAAATTTGCCAACGATGAATTATTCGAAAAAATATTAATTTCCACAGATTCGTTAAGCTCCCTACAGAGTATACAACAAATATACTCTGACAACCCTTTGGTCGGAACCATAAGAACCCATATTCATTCAATCAGCGAAACTTCTAGAGAGTTGTGATTCATGTCGGCATTCCTGGAAACGAACAGGTGGATAGAATTGCACATGAATCCATGAATGAACCAACCATCCACGAGCAAGATCTTAAATCGCATATGAAATCAGCCGTCCACAACCTCTGGTCATCAGAATGGAGAATATCTGGATCGAAACTGGAGGAAATTAAAGACGACATCAAACCATGGAAAATTATTAATCGCCAGCGGAAACACCAGATAATAATCATCCGCCTATGTACTGGACATACAAGGTACACTCATGAACATTTGCTGAAGAAGGAGGAGGAGAAGATGTGAGATACGTGTCAGGTATCTGTTAAACATTTTTTGGTGGAGTGTCCGGTGTTCGCGAATGAACGCCAAAGTACAACATTAGTGCAAATTTAAAAATTGCTCTCGGTGTGAACTGTAACTTTTGCTGATATCATGGGGTTCCTTTCCGTAATAGACTCACTTGATAAACTGTGAAACTTTCTGGTACCAGATTGACTTATTCACATTGTTACCTAGATTAAGATTCTCAACTTATTGTAATATTAATGTATCGTTGCTAATAACCCCTAGTGATTAATGCAACTGATTTATTTGAAATAAAAAAATCATATTTGTTTGGGATCTAAATTAAGTTTATAATTAAGTTAAAGGAATATGATATAAGTACATGAGGCGGATCTCAAAACACTTCACTATAGCATTTCTCCAATTTGTAGAAAGCTTTCTCAATAAAATAACTGTTTGAAACTTCCTGAATTTTTTTTGGTCTGTTATTTCCTTTATCTGTGTGGGTAGGTGGTTATACATCTTTAATCTATTGTATATCATCGAGACTTTGACTTAGGCAGTAGTTGGCAAAGGTAGGGGAAAAAGGGGCAATGAGAGTCAGGGGGCAATGGTGGTCCTAGACGAAAGTAGCTAAACAAACGAATAACGAATATCATCCATAAAGACTCGTTGAGTGACAGCTCGCGACCCCCCGCTCGCCCGTTCAGTACGCGTCCATCGTTTGCACGGGAAGGCCGCTGCACAGTTTCGCGCGCATTTGATGTTATTTTACGTGTGCACAAAATAAGCGGAAATTTAAATACTTAGAGTAGGTTATTGTGTGTCTTTAAGGTTATATTATCGATTTAAACAAAATTTCTGGTATTTTAATAGCAAATTAAAGTTTCATTTAAATTTTTTACACATTTAGTTTGATCGGGTAATAAGGGTCACTGCAGTGCGGGCAATGGGAGTTGACTCCCATTGCCCGCAATCATTGTAACATACCTAAGAAAACAAATTCTCATTAATTACTATTCCAGAAATGCCGAAAATAGGTCCAGGTCCACAAATAAGACACAGTGGTCATCTGAAACACTGTCAAAAGCTGAGGTTCTCATGAGTCAAGGCCACTTTATGAGAAGTGCTGCTAAAGCCTTGAATATAACTTTCTCAAGCCTCCAAAAGCGGTTAAAGAAGAACGATTCATCGGAACCACGTCTCGGACGACTGTATTCACAGCAGATGTAGAAAAGGTTTTGTCGGACCGGATAAAATACTTATTGTAACGTAAATAAACCCAACTTGGTTTTAATAATTTATTTCACACTTAAATCTACAACTTAATTTATATTACTACGCCACTGTATAGTTCGATCGTATGGGCTCGTTCAGACTGTCCGACTCCACTTGAGGGTTGCCTATTTATCTCCGATACAGCATTCTCGATGTTTCGAATTCTGACAGTTGGCGACCGGCGTGTTCCAATTGTTTCCAATATTGACCGTTGTTTTCCGCGGCAGAGCGTCTGGATGGTTCTCGAATATCTCCGGGGATGATCTCATCGTTGTCGATGGCAACGCGTGAGGCGACAGGTCCGGCCTAGGTTCGTTACATTATCTTCTATTTTTCATGGAGTCACATCGATTCAAATAAGGGAAGCAGTATACCAGTATGCAGAAGAGCTTAAAATTTCACAAAATTTTGACAAGAGTGCTAAAATGGCTGGATGCGATTGGCTAGATGGCTGTTTGCAGAGGAATGGCATCTCTGTTCGGAAACCTGAAACTACAAGTGTCAACAGAATAACGGCTTTCAATAAAGAAGAAGTCCAACTGTTCTACAGACTATTAGGAGATCTAATGGACAAATATAAATTTACTCCTAATGATATTTATTACTGCGACGAGACAGGCATTTCCACAGTGCAAGATCCTGGGAAAAGATTAGCTCCCAAAGGCATGAAAAGAGTTGGGAAAGAGGAAAAAATATTATACTCTTGTGTGCCATGAGCGCTGCTGGTGGTTTCGTCCACCAATGTTCATATTTCCGAGAAAAAAAATGACTCCTCAGCTTGAGAAAGACGGTCCTGCAGGAGCTATATACGAATGTTTGGATAATGGGTGGCTGCAACACTTTGCCATGTATACCAAGCCATCGTAACAGACGCCTATTTTATTAATACTTTACAATCACGCCAGTCATACTTCTTCGATGACTTATGATTTTTGTAAACAAAATAAAATACATATGCTGTCACTGCCTCCACATACATCCCACAGGATGCAGCCATTAGATCTCACATTTTTTGGTCCTCTTGAAGCTATTCACAAAAAAAATGCGATTTATTTTTAAAAAAATCGCCTTGCAGAGAAAATAACTCCATACAACGTGGTGGCTATTTCAAATAGAGCATATTCTACCGTGGCATCTATAAATACAGGTGAATCAGGATTCCGGGCATCAGGTATTGTCCCATATAATCCGAATATTTTTTCTGAAGAAGATTTTACCGCAGCTGAACTCTTAGCCCAATCTGAAGTCATCATTTAAGATACATCAATCGTCATTCCATCTACATCTGCTCCAACAGATCGAACACCATCTACATCATCTGCAACAATACATCCAATGCCGTGTAATTCATCGGTTACAACAAATTCAACACCATCTACATCGTCTGCAGAAATACATCATATGCCATAAATATCATTCATAGCAGTCGATTCAATACCATCGACATAATCAGCAATGTTAGCTCCTGGAATATTGAATTCTAATATTGGAGATCTGCTTCCATTACCTGTGAAAATGATTTCTGAGAAGCCCATAAGAAAAAGACGAACGAAGCAACACGCAAAAATTATGACATCAACACCCGCCAAAGATAGTATTGTTGAAAAAAAAAATAAGAAAGCATCTAGAGCAGCAAAAGGAAAAAATCTAAAAAGCTAGCAAGAAGCAGAAACTTGAGAAAGTTATTGCGAATAAGGCCAAAAGGCGCGTACTTCAAGATCTAAACACTTTTTCAGATATTAGTCTTAATCAGATATGCGACGATGATGAAGACGACGATTTGAATAAATGCTTAGTATGTGATGAATTTGGTCGCAACAATGAGTTATGGTACAGATGCACTCCTTGTGCTTATGGGCACACGCTAGCTGCACAGGATGGGACTCGCCAAAAGGTTACGTATGTGACAATTGTTAGGCTAGACTGACTCTCATTGTCCCCATAGTGGCTATAATTACCCTCAGATATGGATAATGGTGGTCAAAAATGTTTTTTTTAAGTTTATTGGCAATTAATATATGATTCCAAAGGTAATGAAACTGTCTGAGACTGATAGTGTAATGATTAAAATACTTTAAAAGTTGATTAAAATAAAGATAAAGTAAAAATTGTGTGTTTCATTCTTCTTCATCTTGCTTAAGTGACTCCCATTACCCTTTCTTTCCCTAATCTCATATGGTTCAGCTGCCGAGTAATGTGTTCTGATGAATTTCATTTGAATTTTGTTCTGTGTTTATGTACCAAGCTTACTGATTTGATAATGGAGATTAAAGTGATAATGCCTTGTCGTACAAACAAGGGTCGACAAAATTCCCTGTGTTTGACTCCACAGAGATGTCTAACGGCTCTTTTCTGTAAGGCGAATGAGTGTTTTGTTCCCCAGAAAGCAATGCCATAGCTCAATGTGATTCTATGAGAGCATAGTAGGTTGACTTGGAGGCAGTATATCCCAGGTTGTTAGAGATAACCCGAATTGCGTAGCATTCCGAAGCCATCTTCATACTAAATTTCGAAAAGTGTGCATTTAATTTCAGTGTAGTATCGATGTGAACTCCAAAAAATTCTGTAATTTCCTCGCTCTCTATAGTAACATTGCCTAGTAGAAGTGCAGGCAGGTCGGAACGAAGGCACAGTATATTTGGTTTTGAGACATTCAGTGATAGTAGATTTGAAGCAAACCATTCTTTAACAAGGCCAATGTCTCTGAGGATGGTTTGAAATAAGGTAGCCTCATTCTTGTCATACCATGGAATGGTAGTGTCATCAGCAAACAAAGTGAATCTACCTGCTATATTTAAGTTGGTCATGTCATTGATATATAATAAGAAGAGCAGAGGACCAAGCACTGATCCTTGAAATACGCCACAGGTAATAGGATGGAGTTGTAAGTAATAGGCTATTTTGACAGTTTGATCACGGTTTGATAGGTATGACTCGAACCACTTTAGAGTAGTACCCTTGAACCATACACTTTTTGTAGGAGTATAGTGCGATTGATGCAGTCGAAAGCCTTTGACAAATCATAGAACACTGCCGCACCGAATTGTTGATTTCATTATAGACTACAGTGAGGAAGTCGCTAATAGCATCGTTTGTGTTTTTTTTTGCTCTGAAACCCAAATCGTTGCTCACTTATGATGTTGTGCCGGTATATAAACTGAGAGGCTCTGATCATGACCAGCTTCTCAATTATTCTCGCTAGATTGGGCAGAAATTAGTTGTATTGTTTTCTTCGCCTCCTTCGTGGATCGGTGTAGAACGCTTAATTCTGTTCCTATAGTATTTTTCCTCCACATGTTTGATTAGTTTTTTTTTATATATTCGTCTGTATTATTGGAAATACGAATGGAAGTATATACTGTCGATGTATTTTTTAATTTAGTGTGGGGATCCCAAATTTTTTATGAATTTTTAATATATTTGCTAATCCAGGGCTTCTTAGAATTTTTATTTTTTGAAGAGGAAATGCTGAATTGAAGTTATTTTTTAAATGATTATAGAATATTTCAAAGTGATATTTTGAGGTCAGCACTTCTTCCCAGTTCGTCAGTGTACAATATTCCTGGAACCATGCTGAACAACCGACCTATTTTATACTGTATACCGTGGGAGACTTCATCGATTGGGAGATTACTGCTTCATGGTCAGATAACTCAGCTGGTACTACTTCGCAGTCAACATTGTCATAGTTACTGCAGACGTAGTCAATTATACCTATTGCTTTTGCTTCACGAACCCTAAACGAATCAGAACAAAAATACAGCATCATAGAAAAAAAATGACTTGCTATAGTATGGGCTTGTGAATATTTCAAACCAGATTCATTAGTCAGGAAATCACCATTTATACTGATCATAGACCCCTTGTTTGGTTATTCCATTTCGAAGAACCCAATTCAAATTCAATGAGAATAAAAGAATTTAATACGATATAATTTATAAAAAAGGTTCATTGAATTCCAACGCAGATGCATTATCACCAGTAAAAATAAATTCTTTAAAAAAAATATATAAATATATATATATCAAGATACATTGGAATATTTACGAAATCTCTCTGAAAATCCTTTTCGAAATGAACTCCAACCTTCTACAAGTAAACAAACCCTAAACAAAAAAAAAAACCAAAAATTATTTGACAAAAAATGCAGATAAAGCCATAAAAAATCCGATGAACCAATTGATAATAGAAGTTCTAGTGAGTCGAACGAATCAACACAACATAATACTCCCAATAAAATTACTAATGAAAATTCATGATGAAATGATAAATAATAAAGTTAATCAAATAATAGTTTTTCCACATCCATGCAATAAATTGGACGTAAGTCATAAAAGTTATGAAAATCATAAAAATTTTGAAAGTAAAAATTCCTATTTCAAAAATATATGATGGAAATTATGTTTTTCAATTCCTGAAAGAATATACTGTTTGGAAGAAACTTTACTGTATATATTTTCAGAATTAATTTTTATATCATGTTTTCAATAAAGTCTATTTGAAACACTTTTCTGAAAAAGGTCCCAAACTAATCAGATGTACCAAATTAGTAGATACAATATCAGATGAAGAAGAACAAATGATGTTAACAAAAAACTCTCATGAAGGAAAAACAAATCATAGAGGAATAAATTGATCTTTAGAATACTTTAAACGAAACTATCATTGGAAAAAGATTAAAAACACCATAACTGAATTTATTAATTCATGTGGACATACTAACTCGAGAAATCCTAAAATATTTTTACCTAATGCATTTTTTACCGAACATCATAAGGAGAATCTTGATCATGTCTATAGAAATGTTCATGATGTAGAGAAGAAAAAAAGGAAAAGATTATAAAAAAAACTAATATACACGGTGTTACAAATTCTGAGTTTAAATCAGGTCAAAGGGTGTTTAAACAAAATCCACAAAAACTTAATGAAAAGAGTAATAAATTCATAGGGCTTTATGAGATAATTAAATTATTTTAAAGAAACAAAGTTGAAATAACTAATAAATAGAATGAAAATAAGAAGGAAACTATTCATATTAGAGAACTAAGGAAACCCCCTCTTGTTGCAGGCTTATCAGCTGCACCAACGGAAAATTAGTCCAACTAAGATTCCACAACCTTGAAGTCAACCATGGTCTCCTACCTTTCAAAATTGGAAATGCCCAAAATAAGATTGACCACTGGTCATTTATCCAGATATTTGATATTAATCACATAATTGAAGAATTTCATGTACAATTTACTGCATTGAAAGACACATTTACATTGAATACCACTGAAGCCAACTATAAGAAAGAATTCATAACTCATTCGAATCAATCGAAACAATTGAATGAGAAATATATTCTTAAATTATTCAACTGAATCCTTCAAATGATAATATAAAACTTGGTTTAATTGATAGATTAGGATCCATTATTAAATTCCTAACAGGGAATTTAGAAAAATATGATAAAGCTTTCATGAGTCAATATTTTACTTCACGGAACTATTATTCCAGAACTCAATTCAAAATTTGAAGTAATAATTCAAGACATTACTATACGAAGTTACCATGACTTCAATGAAAGACACAAGTTTGTTGGAGTTCCAAATTTAGAAATATTAACCGTCAAATTGAGATTGAGCCTTTGAAAATTGATTCTATCGATTTAGATGATATAAAAAATGTTCAAAATGCCTTAGAAATACAAAACAAAAAAATTGACTCTATTTCAGACTTTCCAATATGTACTCATATAATAAGTGTTGGGACTATATTAATCTATATATTCATTATTGTATCTATACTCCATGCTTTGTATTATGTTTACTCTGAAAAATATTTAAAAAATTCATCGGAGGAACCATTGAATTCTCAAGAGACCCCGATGATCCAAAATCGTGTGCTTACCTCAAGATTTTCTCTCTAGGGATGGAGGAGTTATATGAAAGATATTGCTATTCAGAACGCATTATATCTATTATTTGTAGCGATGAATATATAAACTGTTTGAATGTTTCCCTTTTCAACAGGTGTTCTCCTTTCGAATGTATTTCAATGATGAGAATAAATCAGTTTGCATAGAGACACCAAGCTGTGTTTGCTCCGTTTTCCAAAGTTGTGTTTTTATTAGAAGCTTTTATTTAACTTGCTTCGTTCGTATGTCATTCTGTCATTCTTTCCGTTTCAAAATTTTTTATCCATTTTTGGAGCACTTGCCGACTTCAGATTGAGCTGAAATTCGGCAGGTGCTCATAATTCCCGTGACAATGCGTTATGAAATTTTTGTTTGAGAAAAAAACAAAATGTCGGCTCCAAGATGGCGGACGTGTTTTGTGATTATGGTACGATTCGATTGAAAGCTGGTATGTGGGGGTTTTTGGGGACGGAGATTGTGAATTTCTTGTCCAAATTTGAAAATTCGAGATGGCGGCTCCAAGATAGTGGACAAGTTTTGTGATTATGGTCCGATTCTATTCAAAATTGGTATGTGGGGGTTTTTGGGGTCGAAAATTATTGATTCTCCGTCAAAATGTATATAAGTTGGCGGCTCCAAAATGGCTGAGGAGTTTTGTGATTATGGTGCGATTCTATCGAGTCGGATATAATGAATTTTTTGTCAACAATTATGAAATTGAAATGGCGACTCATGGAATTTTTTATATAAAAGAAAACAAAATGGCGCTCTAAGATGGCCGACGAGATTTAGGTTTATGGTCTGATTCGATTCAAAATTGGTATGTGGGGGTTTCCGGGGTCGAATATTATGAATTTTCCTTCAAAATCCATATACCAAAATGGCGGCTCCAAGATGGCCGATGATCTCTGTGTTTATGTTCCATTCTATTCAAAATTGGTATGTGGAGGATTTTGGGGTCGGAGATTATGAAATCTTCATCAAAATTCACAAATTTAAGATGGCGGACGAGTTTTGTAATTATGGCCGGATTCGATTCAAAATTGGTATGACGGGGATTTTTGGGGTCGAATATTATTAGTTTTAGTTTCAAATTCATAAATTGATTATGGCAACTCCAAGATGGCGAATGAGTTAATCTTCAGATAGTCTTCCCATTGAAGGAATAAAAGGCCTCATAATAATGATGCATCAACAAAAATGCATAGATTAAGGCGTACTTAAGTTCCAAAAAGCACAAAATGAAATAATAAATGAAAAACCTTTTCAAAGACAAGCTTTTATTCAAATTCTCTAAAAAGTAAAAAAAAAATGCTTTGGATGTGTGACGTAGGTTATTCCGTGAGTAATAGATTCGAAAGTTCGTCGCTTTCGTATTCGAATTGAAAACTCTGCGCATTTATACAATACACATGTTCGACGTTTATACTTTTTGCGTTTCATGATGAATCAAACATTTCATAACATAAATGATCATAACTCACAAACTGTATGAGATAGGTATGGAGGAAGTAAACGAAATTGAATAGGAAAATGTTACAGTTTTTCAAATAAGTATCAATATACAGGGTGTTCCATTAAAAAACTGAGTTTCATGATTCTCCGGAAGAAACTTACTTTTGAGTCTTCCTGTAAGCTGAAATTGAGATCCGGTTCATCGTCAGACTACTTAATGGTAGTTATGACCCTTATTATATTTTGGCAATATTTTGTGAATTTTTATTGTGAAAAAATCGTTATTATTCAATGGTCAGGTTTTGCACAAAAATTTGTCAAAATAATTTTTATCGCGAAAACTGTCACAGATATGTATAGGGAATTATCAAGAAAGTTATGAGGAATCCTATGAGAATTCCAAATATGATATAATTCAAGGGGTGTTCTGCTTGAAATAACAAAGTAGCTACTACTTTCTGATACAAGCGGCATCAATGTATTAATGAAAATATTTTAGATGGATAGAGCATGTTCGAAACCACGCCCACAAATTTTCAAAATGATCCGTCCGTCGTTCCGTTCTCCAGATACTTCTAATGTTCCATCCAAAGTGGAACACGCTGTAACATTTTCAAAACATTTGGGCGCAGTGGGATTTCCTGGTCTTGAAAAAAATACTACTACGGAAGTCAGCTGATGTGAAGTTGTCAATTTCCCAATTGATTTCGCTTAGGAAAAAGATAGATGAAGTCTTGAAGGAGATTCATGAAGGAAAATCAGGGAATCAATAAGACTTTGGACAATCCCAAGTAGCATCATAGTGACGGAAACTGATACTGCAACTACGACTCAGTGGTTATTACGTAAGCACCATTCAATCTACCATTATACAGTGATAACAACTAAAATCTTATATTAGCATGGTTGTAGTTGCGTAATCCCCATCTATGGTAGCCACTTCACAGTTCTATAACTTGTTAGTGTTAATTGAGGTGTCTGAAACATTATGGCCACTAAGCAGAATCACCTTGAAGGTTTTCAAACTTGAAAGTGGAAAATAACCATCCTGTACCACTTAAATATCAATTAGAAATCACAATCATTTTCAATAGAGTATGATAGTTTTGGTGACTTTTTGTAACATCCATCAAACCCTCAATGTGGCAGGCACTTGACTGTGATATGTGGTGAGGGTTGCCACGTTCTTGCTATCTCCATTAGTGATTGCCACGGTTCGCATTCGATGAAAGTCCCTATAAAGTTACAATTACCTTTAAAATTCACCATCCATGGACCGTGGATTGGTCCGCGCGATGACGAAAGCTAACCTAACTCTTCTCAAATTATTTTCTTGTGGCTTACAAAGAGTTCGTTATATCTGTTACGTCAAACGTGAATGATATCTATTCGAAATAAAATGGTTCATGCGTTTTCAATAGAGAATTTTTCTTGATTTTTAACCGACGAAACCAAAAAGGAGGAGGTTCTCTTGTCGACCCGTATTTTTTCTCCATAATTTTTTTTATGTATGATCACGCATAACTTTTCACTGAGGCGTCCGATTCCGATAATTCTTCCTTCAGTAGATAGGGTGTACTTCGAAGGTGGTCTCATTTGAATTCAAAAGATAAATCCACCCCTAAGGGTAGCAAAATGAAGGATTCGACCTCCCCCTGAATTCTGGTCCGTTAACCGGTTCTATCAAGCATAACTTTGTACTGGGTTCTTCGATTTGGATGATTCTTTCTTCAATAGATAGGGTATACCTCATATTCAGATTCAGAATGGAATTATATACCCTTACGGGTAGAAAAATAGGGGATAATTGATTTTTCACCTATGAACATTGGCACACACATACGTAGTTGACAATGACAGATCGCTACTGACATTATTTCTGTTCCACATCCGTCAAAACAATTATATTCTATGAGAGGATGGAATGATATACAAAGTAATGAAATGAACTAACCAGAACAACAAAGATAATTTATATTACAACAAATAGTAAAAGTATATAATCATATTATTTAACTGGTAAAAGTTGAAGTAAGGTGGGTAAGTAAGTATTTTGGAAGTAATCAAAAAACAAGTAGGTAGTAATTAGTATATTTTAGCCATAAAAATTGAAAAATAAAAACTTTTTAACAAAAAATTAAACCGACGAAATACGGAACTGAAAAGTAAAAAATAAAATAAACCTTCTCAGTCTCAGTAACTAAGCTCCTAAACTAATGTAAGTAACTAATTTTGAGTCTGCGCCAAACAAACAATCAACGAACATCATTGAATTACTTCAAAAAAATTATCAGAATGTCACCGCGCAACTCGATGCCATCATTTTACGCCTTACCTAATTAATTTGCTTGTTTGTTTGGCGCCGACTCAAAATTAGTTACTTACATCAGTTTAGGAGCTGAGTTACTGAGACTAAGAAGGTTTCTTTTATTTTTTACTTTTCAGTTCCGTATTTCGTCGGTTTAAATTTTGTTAAAAAGTTTTGTATAAAAAGTTAAATAGATCGGATCTCTGACTTGTGCGACTGCTCAATATTCATACCTCAATTGTTCATTCAGTTTGCATGACTGCCATCATTTCCATTACCTGTTAATTAATAATTTTCACTAGATAATTGTTAACTAGAGCTGCATAAATCCGCCATACTTGCTACATGTTCTTTTTCAACAATTAATGGACATGTACCCACTATTCCGAGGTTATAAATTTGAAGTGGCAGGTTATGATAACAGCGATGTTTTCGCCACTTTCAAGGGTATAAGACCTATTGTAATTCATAGGTTATAACTTCGAAGTGGTGAGTCATGGGCCTGCGACGTGGGCGCCACTTTCCAGTAGTGAAAAACTTTATTATTCAGTTCCACGTGCCATTTTATGATGAGAGGTATATTTCCAGTTTCTGCCACTTTTAAGTAATATTCTCCAAAAGCTGCCATATTTACAGGAATATGCTGGGTCGCCATTATTAGTGAAATGAACGAAACATTCAATAAAGATTTATTTGTCAGCAGTACTGCATCAAACGTAGTAAGTATTGGTTTCAAGTAACCAAGATTGACTAAAAAAAATGTTTGAGGGATTTAAGTACGTTATTTCAGAGGCGATATTTATTCCTAAAGTTATAATATTTTCCCCAAATAAAGAGTATTCAGATGGCGCGTGCTCACAATCGAGATACAACACCCTTATTTCACAGTAAACTTAAAATCGTGTTAATTATATCCCGATCAGAAGTTTCCAAATTCAATATACCTACTTACGTGTTTGTATGATATATATTCTAATACTTATAGTCGATCAGTGTTAAAAATGAATGAGGCAAAAGAAAGTGTGAGAAACATTCATTATGAAAATATGTTACCTACATATCAATTACACAAGGGCAGTCAGTTGTTAAACGTGTCTAGCGTGGGCCACTTCATATCCACGTTTTTGCTAGGTGACAAAGTGGTTGGAATGTGGCTATCTGAGATCCAGGAACGTACATCGCATCGTAGCGGCCCCCAAAAAATGGTTCACCATTTTGGTAGCAGTGATTGTGGTCAAACACCTCAAAATTTTTCAGACGTTCCGTCCACTAAAAATGCTACTATCATGAGAACTCGAGAAAGTATCATGGAACGGCTCAAAGAGATCGATATTGGCAAATGAGAAAATTAAAGCTCGTTATGATTTGAGAATAATTCGAATAGGTTTGGCTGTTCAATCTACGTAGGAAAAAAGAAGTATTGCCCAGCTCAAACTCACGCCGTTTTGGGACGTATGGTAACATAAGAATAAAATCAATGATGTGGTTTACTGAATTAAACGCAGCCCAAGGTCTGAGATTGAAGTTTTTCATCTAGAAAGACTTAATCGCTATCATGGTGAGACGATGGCTTTTGATCAGGGAGGTCACAATCAGACAAGAGACAGTTTAACGAAAACGAATACACCACTGCACATTCATTGCGCGTCTGACCAAGATGACGACAAGATTGCAGTTCTTAGAATCCGAAGTCTCACTTGTTCAATGATTAAATAAACGGCTACGCTTCGCATAACAGTCAGTTTTTATGGAGAAACGCGAGATAAACGAAAGATTCAGTTCAGTAGAGTGCGACCCCAGATTCGTTACAATATACAATAGCAGATAGAGACAATCATCTCAATTTCATTTTCTCCATACATAAGATTACTTCAGTAGTTTCCATACGTACACCTCCCCGCGTTGACAAATATTTCTCCGAATTACCCCCTCAACCCCTCCTTTTTGACCGAAGTGTTTGTTCCATGTTGATCTAAGATACACTTACATCAATAGGGACAGATTAAATTTTTTGTAGTTTACTGAATTTTTTTAACAACGTGACTTTTCATTTTGACTTTTCTTGTATGTGTGGAGTACTTCATAGCAAATGTTTGACACCCCCGAATACACGTTAAAAAAAATAGAATATTATTATTTCAATTCCCGAAATAGTTTGTAGTTACAAAGTGCTCAAATATTTCCAATGGCAACTACCTACGTTACACGATTTATATTTCAGAAGGCCTAGGAAGACCATCAGTTTTTGGTTTGCACTAAAATTGAAAAAATCTCGAATGAGCAAATAATACACATATGTCTGATACTTTATTCAGCTCTATTATGGAAGATATAATACAAAACTATTCGGTATCTATTTGATAAATAGTATTTTCTAAAACATTATTCAAACCTCTTATCAATGTTTTAATATTTTTGGGGCTAATTTCAGTAGCGGTAGATTCTGTCAATTTGTTGATTTTGGGGATGAATGAGTCATTCTCGTAAAAGTAATTTATTTTTGGTTTCACGTTTGATTCTCTCATCAAATAGCACGATTTCAGCACAGATTGTTGAAACTGACTCTTCGAATCGAAAATTCGTTCGTCATTTTCTCCTGGAATAGTTCTTTTAGCTTGCTGATTATTTTGATCGTCATCTTTGGTCAAGTTACAGATTTTGTCACAAAAACTTTCAACATCGATAATATCTTGTTTCAAAGCTCGGAATTTCCTCATTTGGGATTCTGATGCATCGATAAGCGCGGCTAATGAATCTTTTCGCCTACCTGGCGAACTTCGTTTCTTGAATGATAATTGTTTCGGTAAGTCATGTTCAGATCTTCTGGTTTCACTCTTATGATATTCAGATATCCTACTTTGTCTCTTGTTTTCATGAAAATCCCCATTTGAGAGTGGTGGACATATTTTTTGATTAGAAATTCCAAAAGAATATTTCTCCATTTCCTTATTCTGACAAACATTCGTGTCCGAAGGGTCCTTCAATATAAACGGGTGTTTTTCCACAACAATTCCATCATTGACACCTATAGAAGTAATACCATCATATGAACGTTTTCTGCATATTTCTTCTGTCGAACTATCACTGAAATCCTTGATAGAAATTCGTTTTGAATCATTTGCTATAGTTTGTTTGCAATCATGGTTCATATCAGGGGCCATTTTGAAATTATTATAAAAAGACAAATCCCTTGGTTCGTTATTTCGATACTTTTCTTTTCCATCAGTATTAATTATATCATCAAGGCCATTCGCAATTGTGTCCAAAGTTTTGTCGGTTTTTTCATTTTTAAATGATTTTTCGAATATTGTTTCGACCTCAGTTGATTGGGTGAATGTATCATTCACGCTCTTATATGCAATTTTTGGTCTATTGAAATACTTTTCCTCCAGAGTTAGTAGTTTTTGCTGCATCAAGGATAATGTCGTCATATACCTCTTCTCAATAGAACTTTTCTTCTTCGATCTGTGAGTGGGTATTTTTCGTTTTTTCGGCTTCTCCATCTCCTCGGACTTTTTAGATTCCTGAATCTTCTCATGTTGTTCCATTCGCAAAGCGCTTTTTATTTTTTCCAGCTGCACTGAAGCAATATCCAGTTCTTTATTAGTTTCTCTCAGATAATTACTAGGGTTCCGATCGATTTTATCCAAAGATTTTTTTTCAGAAAGTTCAAGTTTTGCCAATTTTTTCACTAGGTCTTTTGTTATGGAAACTGTAGATTCATCCTTTGATCCTAATTTTTCTGATGACTTCTTGGAGGAAGTTTTCATGAAACGTTTGATTGGTTTGACTATTGCCTGTTCCGAACCAAGAAGTGGCATTTCCATGCGAATAGTTTTCAGATCTGTTGAAGGTCTCACTCGGTCTGTTTCTAGCATTTTTCTTGCGCTGGACTTATCTTCTCCATCTCTTTTATTCAGTATGCAGCCATAAACTCTTTGGAATTCTTCGAAATTTTTAGCTGATCCATGATTTCCATTCCATTTCATTTTTGTTTTTATGGGATATATTTTCAAAAAATTATTCAACCCCCCATTTTCCTCCATCATTATTTGATAGGGAGAGAAGGGGTCACTTTGAAGAAAATTCAGATGGCATTTCACGTATCATTTTGACACTTGGAATTTGGAAAATATCCTGTCAAATTCCACAAAATGTACCCTTACACCATCGGTTTGTCATACTGGGCACTCAAAATGATCAAAATGGGAATTGTTGGAAGAATGTTATTTCAGGTAGATTTCAAAAGTATTAGTCTAGTTCACAAGAGCCATTTTCCGAAATTAGAGTTTAGACCAACCGAAAATTATGATCGAGGTGTCATTCGATTCGTAATTGCATTAAGAAAATCTTAATTCTGAACGAATATCTGGAGAATCAAATTGCAAAAGTTATAAACAATTAACTGAACAAAAAACTGGGCCGGCAATATTTATAATTCTGATTTAGCGGCGAATAAAAGGCAGAAAACGCGCGGCTTAACTCCCGTACTCGCCCACTGAATCTCACACCTGAACAAAAAAAAATTTCAACCGACTAAATATCAATATCAAGGAATACAAAAATTCAGGTATTATCTAGACATTACAACGAACAAAAATTGTTTACCTCTGTTTTTCATTCAATTATGCCTTTGTTAATTCGAAAATTTTACTTGTTGAAAGTTATTATAGAAACCCTGATAATTGTTGAACTGAAAACCTGGATTTTTTAAACTCCTTGGAGCTGTTCCTTGTTCCGTTGGTTTTTTTTTTTTATTTTTCCCTTTTTTATGACAATCAAAGGCTTAAAACAAATATAAACGTGAATAAAACAATCACGATTTTTTTTCAATTACCTATAATTCGTTCTCTCATTGCTTAAAACAATATGATTTTTCAATTATTTATTTTAACCATCCTTTTTTAAAAAATTTTTTGGCAATATAATCCGTAAAAAAATGATGATTTCTAAAAAAAAACCCTCTTAAAAAAACATTATTGGTAGAAAACGCCTTCGTTAATTAACAATATTTTTTTGCTAAATATTAATATTAAGGAACCGTATTTTCTTAAATCATTTTTTATATTGCTCTCTAATAATATGGAAGATTTTTTTTCATTTGTTCATTAAATAAACAATTTGCTATAAACAAATAAATTTTTCGGTTATATTGTTTTTTAAATATTTCCAAAAATACTGAAATCAACCATGTATCGTCTTTCATAAAAAAAAATTTTTTTTTCCATTTTTTATATAATTTTTTATATTTTCGTGCACTTTGACTTGTATTCTTCCAGTTTTTCGTCAGTTATTAAACTAACTTATAAACTATTGACGATATGTCAAGAATACTTCAGGTCTTTTTATTCTCCGTTCAGTTAGCTGAAGGTGAAGGAAAGAAGGTAAATGGCATAGCCGGAGATATTAAATATTTATATTAGTATTTATTTATCAATACACAATAAATAGAAACTTAAAAAAAGGAATTAGCTTAAGGATTTTTGAAAAGTAACAAAAAATAAAATATTAGTAAAACAAAAAACACAAAAATCATTTATTTTTGTTATGATGTCTGATTGTGGAAAGTAAATGAACAAATATAAAATAAGAAGTAAAAACGACCGCAAAACATATAAAAAATATATATATATATATATGAAAGAGAGTAATATCGAGGGGATTGTTGAGAACAAAATGATATAATATAACAAAATTTGTTAACAATGTGGAGGCCACATTTTTCAACCGAATGGAAAAAAATTCGGCGCGAAAATATTTTTTATCAATGCCTCGAATGAGTTCGAAGGTGGACCAAATTGGTTCAGTAGTTTCAAAACGGCGGCTGTTGAAAGATTGAGAAAAAAATCTCTATCTTTCATTTCCATACCAATAACGTCTTTTGATATAGCTTTATGACCTCCACAACTTTTATTCGAAAAGCTTTTTTCTACGATGCACACACAATGAAAGAATCGCTGTAAATGACCATTCATGAGAATTAATATTTTTATTTACCCTTTTACTCGTTTCATTCGAAGTTCATTCGCTCGTATCAATCAGACTATTTGGTTTTTTTTCCCGCCGACGAACAGAGTATCGTGATATTTTAACATTTCTCGCATTCGAAGTTAAACTATATAAGTAATTATAAGTTATTATTCTTACCATAACTGATATTAAGATTGAAACCCAAGTAAGTACTATATCCTTGATAGTTATACTTCTTTCCACCGATTTGAGTCAGATTCCATAGAAATATTAAGAAGCCTCTAGGAAGATTTGAATCCTCCAACTTTTGATTGAAAAGTTTAAGGTTCGTACCAAAATAAAATCATGATTATGTTTTCAATGAAAATGTTCAATTTTTTCTGACACATGATTCGTTAGCTTGATTGATGACAATTTCAGAATTGTTAAATGAATCGACCCATATTATACTCGTAATTTGGATTATTTTGGAAATCCTTACACGTCGTGCAGAAGGTCAGACCTGATTTTCAGGATATTTCTTCAGATGCTATAAATCATGCTAAAAATAGTACAACAGACCGAATTTTTGCGAAGAAAAATAATTTTATAATTTACATAGGGCGGGTTTTTGGAACATTTTTCTATGAGACTGTGGATGGCTATAAACTATACTTTTTCAACACAAAATTCACTTCTTATTCATATATTATTCGCATAATTTTCATTAATTCTGAAGGCAACTTGCAATAGTGGCATTTTGTTAATCCCATTCTAATTGTGGAATGATAGATTCTACAGTTTTGTTGACACATGCAACTGATTCGGAGACCAATAAGTATAACTCAAATTGAAATCATTGGGACCAATATTGTCAT
This sequence comes from Gonioctena quinquepunctata, assembly GCA_018342105.1. Classification (NCBI taxonomy): domain Eukaryota; kingdom Metazoa; phylum Arthropoda; class Insecta; order Coleoptera; family Chrysomelidae; genus Gonioctena; species Gonioctena quinquepunctata. The sequence continues at coordinate 914,275 of JAFIRS010000178.1, forward strand.
TCCTAGAACAGATACCGTATATACCAAAAACATTTTGAGATTTCAGGATCATGATAGATTTTATTACTAATAACTATACAGAAATGCCATATAAAAAATAGACTAGATCTCAATATCTGATAACAATGAAACACTCCTGACACACAGATGAAATGGTTGAGGAAAAAAAATCAGTTACCTAATTAGAACCTTCAGTGTTAAGTTGTGTGAAATTAATGTACGAGAAAGGTCTAATTTAAATTGTATTTTCTAGTAGATATATCCTATAGAGTGGAGCAAATTCATCCCCATTTTAAACTTTTTTCATTATCTGTATTGTATAGGTAGGTATTGCTAGTTTGCTCACTTTCTCATATTTTGGAACAAGCTTATATAAACTTTGAAATATTTTTGTTTATACTATGGAATAAAATTATTATAAATGATTGTTCTAATATAATTCTTGATGATTCTTGGTTCAAATAAATGGAAAGAATCGAACTGAATGTGTCATGTGACGCATAACTTCATTTTATGTTACTTCATAACAAATGTTTTTTTTTGTCGATTTAAAATCGAATAAAAAGCTACTCGAAGGATTTTTCATTCAACTCAGTGGGAAATTTCAGAAATCCGACGGTTCATGCAAAAATGCAATCACAAAAATGGCATTTTGTTGCAATTTCCATATCTTAATGAACCTAGAGGTTTTCCAAAAAACATAAAAACTTCATCGTTTTTGAAAAATCTCAATGGCAATGACTATGCTTTCAATTCCGTGTTAATATTTTTCACCAGCTTTGAAGTGGAATAAATATAAGTAAAATACGTTTTTTTTTATTTCATTTCCATCATTTACTTATATAAAGTATTCATATGAAGCTGGGTGGTTTTCTTAAAAATGTGTTAAAATATGTTACAATTATAATTTTTTTAAATTCTATTTTCACTATTTATCAATCGAAACATATGTTTCATGGTAACAGTCGAAAAAATCATGCACATATAGTATTTCCAATTTGGGAAGAAAATGACGTTGCAAGATAACAGATTGCAGCGTTGCTCATATATACATTCAATTATTGTAAAGTTTTCTGTATAGAACGTATGGAAGTCCGTGAAAAAACCCAAACAGATCCATATAGCAAACAATGGAGTCGAAACAAATACTCCTCACCACCAACCTAGAACAACTTCCCAAACCACGAATGAAACTTGGAGAATTTAACTCCCATAATATCAAATTGGACGAATTTAACCGTTGATGAAAAACTCTGGAGAGACTAATACATCTATTCGATTTGAATATATCAAACACAGGAGAAAAAACTGGGTTAAACTCCTTTTCATGCATATTTTTCGCGTCGGACTTCACCTATATGGAAGTGATCATTTTCCAATTGTTGTAAAGAGTGCAAACAATGTCCATACGAATAACTCAGTTCACCAAAAAGGAAAGATTTCACATGCTAATTGGTTACAATTTGCTCAGCTCGTCAAGACTATAATATTGATGACGACTGGAACGCCCTTCTCAAATTATAGTGGATGCTGCAAAATAAGCTGTTGAGGTAAAACATCTACAGTGACAGGTCGTCCTCTGGTCCCAGAATGAAGAATATACAGTAGCAATGAAACGAAAATAACAGAGATTGAACAGGCTCAAAAACCATAATACAACGGGAAATACACTCAACTTCAAAAAATTCAGAGCTGAATGCAGATATATCCTGGATAAAATTAAAAAGTGGTCGAGGAAAGAATACACTCCGTTCTTGAACAGCTCAACTCCTCCATCAGAAGAATGTAAACGAGTACAACGGATCAAGGGAATCAATACGAATTATGATTATGATCACACATCTGCTGGAGGGAGAAGACATCAAGGTTAATCAGGGAATATCAAATACCCTTGCCAACACATTCGAAGAATATTCTAAGGTAATATTTTTTGTGAAACCTTCAGAGATCATAGACGTGTTATTGAAATGCATGATATTCCCATACCTGAAGAGAACAATTATACGATAAACTTCCCACTGTACTTGATGAACTTGAGATTGCCCTGAGATTCGTTAACGATTTCAGCCCCGTTCCTGACGACATCCCCTACATATTCATCTGTGAAGTGTTGGCGAAACTCCATCTACTCAGATTATTCAACCATATTCTTCCAATACATAAAATTCTAAATTCGTGGAATAAGGCTACAATAATACCATTCTTCAAACCGAACAAACCAAGATTGAATTCCCATTCATATAGACCAATTCAGTCATAATCTACTCATTCCCGAACAAATTGGATTTCGCACTAACATAAGCATACATACAGCAAGTTACAGTCGTTTTTGTTTTTTTCGATAAGCCCAGAGCCTATGATGCGGCATGGAGATACAATATATTCAATAAACTGGAAAAATGGGTTGTACATGGGAATTCACTAGTATTCGTGGAAGGCTCTCTCAATAATGAAACCTCAAAGTTACGAACATACAACTATATATCTAGTCCGAAAATCCAACAGATTGGTACCCCCAATGATCTATATCTCTGGTTACAATGAACGGCAAAACAGATAAAATTAGACCTCCAGTCAATAAAGGATGCGGATGATCTGGTAATATATGTCAGAAGTAACAAAATACACTCTACAACTGAACTCCTTCAGATGCCATAAATAATTTGGAAACTTGAAGTAACGATATCGGATCCTCATACTCCACAGCAGAAACAGAATGTTTTTTCTCCTCACAGAAAATTGAAACAAGTGAACCATTACTAACTCTTCAAAAACACTCTAGAATTCGTCGACGAACACAAATTTCCAGGCATAATTTTCGACTCGAAGCTGCGATGGGATTCGCATATTCGACAACAACCATAGCAAAAATTTCATGATGATTTATAGAGCCCTCATGAGGCCAAAAATAATCATGGCTCAATCGTCTATTGCCCTGCGAAAAAACCACACAACTCGTTACGATCCATAACACCATAACCATTCGGAGACACTATTTGAGCCTTTATTTGTTGTGTCGCAAAAATATCTGCCGATCAGACCTACTGCAACAGTAAACCACCACAGCACTACCTTTTTATGGGCGGATAAAATAAATCAGATATATAAATTATTCATAGTTTTAATCCCTCAGAACTCGAATTTTGTAAAAACCTTTTAGCACCTCCCCCTGGAATGTTACCCTCTTGCAAAATTTTATTTAACTATTACCGATGCCCTTTGATATAAAATTGATATATAACCTGCAGTATAGTAGGTGTAGAAAATAATCATCATCAAAACCAAACAAAGATAATCTTCTATCCTCATTTAGACCCATCTCACCACTGTCTGGCTCGATAAAAACCTATGAAAAGATCATTAAACAAGAATTGGTGAAAAAAAGCAACTTCTACCAATTACTCAATCTGGATACCGAAGAGGCCAAGGTACTGCAGAAGCTCTCTCTCATGTAGTAACAGATACATTTTCGGTGAATGAAATAGTAGCCTGCTTAGAGATTTTGACTTACCATGTGAATTTGGCGTACAATATGTATAGTTATATACCTAGGAATCAATATAGTTATATACGGGACCCATATAATGTGATGTACGGTCTGAGGATAATCTTTCGAGGTCTCCTATAAGGATCAGTTTTGAGCCCCATTTTATGTTACTCAAAAACTGCAGAATTGCATGACGTGCTCAACAGCCTAGAGAGGCAAATTGAAATTATTCAGTATACAGATGACTTCTGTATGTATATAGCATTGGGGAATCATATGAGTGTTTAGTAGACTTACAACACATTTCAAAATGCGTTAATAAGTGGACCATCAAATTTGGTTTCACTCTATCTACAAAATATAGCATTACTTTTTTCACGAGACGCAGTTACCCCCAAAAGATTAAAATAAGTGGCTCTGATATTTCAGTCAATCCCCACCACAGATATCTGGGCATGATCCTAGATACAAAACAAATCTGGACTATCTATATCGACCACATATCCAAAAAAATTTGAAAGAGTATAAACATGCTCAAATGTATATGTAAAGAAAGATGGGGTGTTGACTCAAAAATTGCATTAATATTATCTAGGTCTTTCATATAATTGTTCCATCATTGATAACGGTTGCTACTTATACAGAGCTGCGTCAAAAACCAACCTCGAATTTTGTAAAATCCTTTCAGCACCTTCCTCTGGAATGTTGAAAAATTCAATTCTCCCATTCTCGATACTCTTTGATATGAAAATCAATATATAACCTAGTATATAGAAGGTGTAGAAAATAATCATCATCATCATAGCAAAACCAAACAAAGATAACCTCTTATCCTCATTCAGATCAATTACACTCTCGTTGCAGGATCATTCAACTCAGAATTGAACTATATGTTGGAAAAAGGAAACGTCTATCAATCAGAAGCTCTGTCTCGAGTAGTAACAGATATACAAAATGTATTATCCAAAATAGTATAGTAGCCTACTGTTTTGTTGACTCCAAGGGAGCATATGATGCAGTACATGTTGACTTGCTTAGCATTAAACTATATGAATTTGGCTTTCAATCATATAGAACTAAGTTATATAGGAATCGATCTACTCAAATACGGGACACAGATAATGTGATGCACGGTCCGAGGATAATCTCCCAAGGTCCCCCACAAGTTTCAAGCCCCATTTCATTTAACTTATATACTGCATAATATATATATATATATATATATATATATATATATATAAGGAATGGTCAGTGGACTTAGAACACATTTCGAATTGCATCAATAAGTGGACCATCAAATTTGGTTTCACTCTATCTACAGAAGAATCCAGCATTACCTTTTTCACGAGATGTAGGCTAAGTTACCCCCAAAAGCTTGAAATAAGTGGCTCTGATATTTCTGTCAGTCCTCACCACAAATATCTGGGCATGATCCTAGGTACAATACTAACCTTGACTCTCCATATCGACCACATATCAAAAAAATGTGAAAAGGGTAAATATGCTTGGAAGTATATGTAAAGTAAGATGGAGTGTTGATCCAAAAATTGTATCAATGTTCTTTAGGTCTCATATTCGTTCCATCATTGATTACAGATACGGAGCTGCGTCAAAAACCAATCTCATGAAACTGGACAGAATTCAGTACAGAGCTATAAGAACCTGCATAGGAGCACTCAGATCCTTTCCCTGCCCTGCATTATAAGCTGAGGCTCAGGAACCTCCTCTTGATATCAGAAGAGACATTCTAGCTGATAAATTCCCAATAAAGAATAGAGACCGTGATACCCATGAACTTCTCAATAAAGTGAATACACTAGCTATCCAGAATGTCTCTAACTCCTATCGGCGCATTAAAACCTCTGCTTCTCTTGATGATACCTATTTGTAAGCTAGATCATTTAACATTGTCTCATTGCAATATTTCACTGAATGACACCAGCATCATATTCCCATCTCACTCAGAATAATCAACAATTAACGGAAAACTTCTACTATCCATTCTGAGCAACTCAATAACTGTCAAAACATTTACAAAGATTGTCTGAAAACGAGATTGGTACAGGCTGTGCATTCTACCCAAAACAAATAGATCCAAATTTCATAGACTTCCTAATACAACGTCAATATTCAATGTAGAACACTTTGCCATTGAAAAGGCCCTGAAATGGGGCTCAGGTGGTAATTCCTATCGGTGATTGTTCTGACAGATTCAATGTATTATGTCGAAGCACTAGCGACAATACACTGATATGCAATATCAAAAAATACACTAGCTCAATTCAGCGCCGACCTATTCGAAGGTCAAACTTACGTCAGTTTCACCTACCATAATAATCGCTGGGATTATGTATACTTTATGTATTGATGCACAACTCTTTCAAGTTTCGATTTGAAACTTTGCAAGTAAAGCATATATCACATAAAAAATATTCAGGGGGGCAGTTTTTCCTTTGTATTCGAATTCAAATACGTACTTGTTGGAAATTTCATCCTCCTATAACCGATACTCCACGAGATATAACCTTTTATTATTATTATTATTCAAGTATTCAGGGAGCAGTTTCAATCAAAATATATAGTGTTTTATTTGAAACCGGATGTGCTGACAATACGATGGATATGTAAAAATGTGCATCAAAGCCGCCAAATATCGTTCCGATATCTTCAAAAAGAAGGATTGCCAAATGGGTGCTAGTAAATTCGTTATTACCCGGTATATATAAACTGTCCGGTTTACGATATGAACCAGCTTCCATAAGGCGAGATGACGTTAATTTGCCAATACAGAAGTGGTAAACTCTGTACAAATAAAACGAAAAAAACATTCCTTGTGATCATATAATATGATTTTGAATGTGATCTGGTAATTATAAATTTCGTAAACCTGAACAAAAGATTGTTGAAGAGGAGAATATTACCTGAAAAATCATAACTCTATCTCGTCATGCCAATCATACCAATATAATACCTTCAATTTTTTGCAAAGCAAATAAATAACTCATAAACAAGTTCTGTAATTACATAATCTAATTAAGTATAAATGTGAGGTGATTAAAAGAATTTGAATTAAAATTAAGACTCCAAAAAAAAATGGTAATTCAAAGTTATTAATTAATGAAAAATAGTATTCCTTGAAGTTTACAAAAAAATACTCGAATTTATTAGAAATCACTATAATTTTTTTCATGTAATACGGACGGAATGATGGCAGCGAATCATCGCCGCACAAGTTTGCAGGCCCCTATGTTCAACATTTAAATAATATTCATAACTGAGGAGAGGGGGGTTAGAAATTTGTGACGATGCTGGTGTCTTAATCTGCCTACTCCTCAGGTCACAATCTTGCTTACTACTTCGAGAGGACTGAGGGTAGTTGTGCACTATTTTTCCTGGATCAAGCAGAACATTCTGTTTTTTTTCTATTCTAGTACCCCTCTGTGAGTGTTATGTCGCCCCCAAATATTCATCACCAGGGCCTAATAGTCTCCCCCCATACAATCTGGCTCTGTGTGAGACACTCGATGACTTGCGCGTCCATCTTTCATCGGTGTGAACGTCCATTAGCATCAATCAATGTCATGGAAATTAAATGAATCTTTTTTTTTTCAGAAATCAAAGTTGGGCCGATTTCCCACAACAACCATGTTATTGTTGGAGGTGAGTATTCTCCAAATGAATTCCTATTATGTTAAAAATCGATTTTTCCCATTTGGTTTGTTGGCTTATATATATATATATATATATATATATATATATATATATATATATATATATATATATATATATATATATATATATATATATATATATATATATATATATATATATATATATATATATATATATATATATATATATATATATATATATACATATACAGTGTCCGTCAAAATCTTGGAACCATTTTTTTTTATTAATAGTTTCTCAGAAAATCATTCTTCATAAAAGTTGGTGCATTCAATTAGACTAAATATGCGCATAGCCGTTATTATCAGTGGCAACCGGCTAAGCGGGAATCAGGCGATATTCTAAATTCACTATGGAGTAAATTGACATTACTATGGAAAGTATTGAAAAATGCTATTGAAAAACGTTGTTTGCAATTGGGAGATATTCCCAGTTATCCAGTTCAGTCTACTAATTTCAATAACTTCTTGATGAGTTGGCTTCAATTTTCAATGGGAATTAACGACAATAATTTTTGCGTAGTAAATTACTAAATTAGCATAAATTGTCTGTCAAAGCAATTAACTACTCTGACAGAATCTTGAAGATTAGTCCAAAAAAACAGTAATGGAAAAATAATGAAATAAAGCCAGGATCCTTAAAAAAGAGGTCAATCTTCATTAGAAAAATATTTGCTGAATAATCATTAACCACAAAATAAATATTTAAATTAAGACTTGGTACGTAGGTGTACCTACCTAACTGGATAAGTGGAAATATCTTTCAATTGCAAATAATATTTTTTTATATTTTTTTTCATATTTTCCATAGTAATGTTATTTTATTCTATAGTGAATTTAGAATATCGGCAGATTCCCGCTTACCCGCACGCCACTGATAATAACTGCCATACGCGTATTTAGTCCAATTGAATGCACCAACTTTTATGAGGGATAACATTTTCTGAAAAACTATTAATAACAGAAGTATGGTTTCAAGATTTTGACGGACACTATATATATATATATATACAAAATTTAAAATTACTCTGCATTATTTGTGCTTATACATATAATACTGAATCGGTTCTGATGGTTATAATAAAATAATACTCATATCTATGTATATTGTTTTTGTATAAGTTACAAATTATTTGTATTTTGATCTATGAACCGAAGAACTATATGGAATCATTGGGGTGTTTTTTTGCTGGTTTCGTCACCAGCTGCACCTCAGCCTCTTGGGCTTTTTATGCCTTCCGGTTTTTGTTTTACAGCACCCACTCCGTAACTCTAGTCCCCTGTACCAGTCTGTATAGGTTCTTCGCTGGTTGGCTACTGGGTTAGCCTTGGATGTCCGAATATTGCTTGTGTTTTGTGGTCTAGTGGCTCGCATTCTGATAATATGTTTGGCCGTTTCTATCTCTTTGCGACATTGTTTGCAGGAAAGTTCTTCGTTGTACAGCCCCATTTTGTGCAAGTGTCCTCTCATTGGGTTGTGACCAGTGAGAAGGCCCGTTATGATTCTGACTTGGTTCCTATTAATCTTGAGTAGTTTTTCAGTTCTTCATTTCGACGATTTTATGATATATGTTGTCCCGTGGATGAGAGGGGCTTGCTTCCAGCGCTCTCTTTGTTTTCGATTGTTATGTCAATCGGTGGAAGGTCCAGTAGTGCTTCCATGGCTGCTGTTGGTGTTGTTTTCATATTTTCCGTTATGCTGAGGCAGACAAGTCTTTGTACCTTGCTCAACTCAGCGGCGGCAATTTTTTGGGTTATCTTCTTCCACCATACCAAAGATGCATAGGTGATCATGAGTTTCACTACAGTATTTTGGGACTTAGCCCCCATGTTTGACCGTGTGCTCGTCTGACTACCATTAGTATCACCTCAGCTTTCTTCTTTGATTTTGCCAGTTGTTGGTTCCATGTTAATTTCGAGTCTAGGACTTCCCTCGACAGCTGTATGTTGGTCCCTTGGAGGGTTAGAAGTCCCAGGCCCTCTAGTTTCCTTCTTCAGGAAAAAGCTACTATGGTTGATTCAGAGGGACTGATAGCCAAACTCTTTTTCATTTATTCATGTACTGACCAGATTAGGAGCCGTTTGCATCCTCTCCCTAACTGTGGTGTTGAGTTTTCCTTGGACTATAATGACTATGTCGTCTGCGTACCCAAATGTTTTTGTTTATTCCTTTCTAGTGTGATTAGCAGGTCTTCCACCACCAGGTTCCAGCTCAATGGAAACAATATTCCCACTTCGGACAGCCCCTGGTGACCATAGCTACTAGTGTTCCTCCCACTTGAGAGGAGTAGATTATTATTTTTCTTAGCAGCAGGTCTCATTGATGACTTTTCTCCTCATTGCCCTTGACATTGAGTTCAGAGATGTATTGTTGAATACTCCTTCGACGTCAAGACCTCTTTGTTTTCCAGAGCAGTTTCCATCTTCTCTACGAGTTGGTGTGCTGCCGTTTCTGTATTTACCAACACCCCCGATATGCCTGTCCAACAGTTTTTTTTGCGTTTTAAGCATGAATGACATAAGACTTTGGGCCTCAGTGCCTTTTCTCCATCATGTCCAGTTCTTCCAGCTTTGGGAATGAAGACTACTGTAAGTGCTCTCTGTGCTTTTGGTATATATCACAGTGCAAGACTGGCCCTTAGTAGCATGCATATTTTGTGTGCTTGTAGGTCAATTCCTTCCGGTCCCAGTGATTTATACGGTTGAAACGAGGTCTCAGGTGAAGTGAAGTGAAGTGTATCCTGTACAGTTCTTCCAGGGTATCTTTCCTATTTTGCGTGTAGACTCCTGGCTCTGTCCTAATGGTTGGGGTCATCTGTAGGGGTTCTTTGGAGAGTATTCTGTGGAGTCTTGTTCCCTCGTGCCCCCTTTTGGATTGCCTTAGTGCTTTGTTGTACTCGGTGATGGAGTTCTTATATTCACCTGAGAATTTGGATTTGTTGAAGCGTTTCCTGACCACTTTCCTTTTCTTAGTAAGTTCTTTATTCCACCAGGGCACATTCCTGGTGGCTTCCTTGCTTACAGGTGGACAGTTGTCGTCAAATGCAGGGGTGATTGCGTCCTGTAGTTGTTCCGCAACCAGCTCAACATCATTTGTGCTCGATATTGTTGTTTCTATCCCCTTCGGCCCATTCTCTAGGTCTGCCCTATAGTCATCCCAGTTGGTTCTGCGAGGATTGCAATAAGTTTCGGTATCACTTTTTTTTTCTGTAAACTTTCCAGCTGCTCATTCGTGATCTCTTCAAGTCTATTCAACTGAAAATCAATATTTAAAAAAAATTACTTCTAGGAGTCATAGTTACAAGATAAAAAAACTGAAAGTTTCAACTAGTTTCCTTGCACATTGCAGGGAAGAATCAACAGAAAACAAGTTTCCGTAGCAAAATCGGATCAAATGAGTACTATGTTACCATGAGTTATTTTGAAGGTTCTCTGGCAAGGATTGAATTCTATGAAATATTGTTACAGAAATACTAAGTCCGCCCCTGTTCTCGCACGTTCCAGAACATGCGAGCCGTCGGGAATTTTCGACTTTTGATGGACAGTCACTATGGTCTCTAAACCGGAAATAATTCGAAGTGGCGGCAACGGCCAATGGATGGGACGATAAAGAAAAGGTGACGGCACTCATAGTGGCTTCGAAAAAACTTGCTTTGGCTATGTAACAGATCATCTCAGGGGACTCAAATTGCAAATATGAAGATCTCATTGCTGCTTTGGAATTGGGACAAGGGGACCAACATCGAGAGCAGGTATATCGAGCACAGTTGAAAACACGTTTGCCGAAATCCGGTGAAACTCCACAGTAGTTCGAAGCAGACGTCCAGAGTCTTATTTATCTTGCCCACCTAGAAGCCCCAGAAGATTTCAGGGAATAATTGGCAGTGTAGGTATTCATTGATGGATTGGGGGATATCGAGTTACACAGGACCCTAAGATTAACAAGCTTCAAGAAATACAGTGAAATTTGAATTCGTTACTTGGAAGTGGAATTGGCTTTCAACACCTCAAGGAGCAGTAACAAAGTGGGAGCAGTATCGATGAAAGAGCCACCTCAACAAGAGATCCACAGTGATAGCATGAGACAGAATAAAATACTAGAAAAATTAGTACCCATTAATAGCAGCGCTACCAACAAGTCAAGAGGAAACTGTTCCAGATGTGGTAGGAGAGGACATTTCCAGAAAGATTGCAGGGTGAGGTTACCAGCACGTCTGTCATCAGCTTAGAGGACATCACCACGTTCCCACTCACCTGCGAAGACAGGATCACCAGGAGAATCAAGAGGAAACTGCTTCAGGTGTGGTAGGAGTGGCAATTTCCATTGGGATTGCAGGGTGAGGTTACCACCACGTTTGTCATCATCCTGGAGGACACTTTCACGTTCTCACTCACTCACAGGACAGGATCACCAGAAGATACAAGGAAGCTGATTTAATGGGGGAAAAAATTCCAGAGAGATTGTAACGTGAGGTAGCCACCACGTTCGACATCATCTTGGAGGACACTCGTACGTTTCTGCTCACCGACGAGGAACAGCTCATCAAATGAGTTTCCGGGCAGATATCAAGAAGCTGTATTGGCCAATACATCGGGAGGCTTACGGGCTAGTGGAAACGAAGCTCCCAGGGTCATCCAAGTCAAAGGAGTCGAAAGATTTTATTTTTTTTGAGGTGGAGAAAATCCATTACAGACAGAGTGTGGGACTCCCTGACATAGATCTACCCTTTAAAACCTCCACCCATTGCTCGACAGGCTGCGGCCTCCGACGACACTTGAGCCTTCCGGGCCATTGTATCTTACCTGGTACGATTTTTTTCACCATATCGTATCCATGGTTGCCGATTAAGTACCGCTTTGAGTTCCCTCCTAGCGACCACATGTACTGCCTTGGCTACCTTGTGGTGCTGGAGGTTCATCTGGGCGGTCCCTGTCGTTTGTTCAGCACCCTGAAGAGTGCTCTTCCGATCTCGGGGGAAGCTCGGAATCATAACCTCTTCAGTGAACATCGACTAGAACAACCAAATCCCAATGCAGATGTATTGCCTAGAAGACCACGTCCCAGAGCACCCGAGCAAAGTCAGAGAACAAGGTACTGCGAAGCAATTGACAGCATCAGACGAACAAGACTGTTGCCTGAGGACGACTGGACTACCTCACATATGAGACAGGACCAGGAAACCAATCCAAACATTAGATACTTTTTACATTGGAAAAAAGACGGAACTGTCAGACCCTCCTGGGAAGATATTCAGGATAAAGTTCTCATCTTCAAGGCAATGTGGGTACAGTGGGATTCCCTGATTGTGGAAAATGGAATACTTAAGAGGGTATGGGAATCAACTGATGTAAGGTCGTTAATTTTTCAATTGGTTTTGCCCAGGGAGAGGATAGATGTAGTCTTGGAGGAAATTCACGAGGGAAAATCAGGAGGACATCTGGGAGTCAATAAGACCTTGAACAAGATCAGGCAGCGGTTTCACTGTGTTCAATGTCGAGACGATGTAGGAAGCTGGCGCAAAAGATGTCGTCCAGAGTGCGGCGCCACTAAAGGTCCCAAGATAAGATCCTGGGGTGAAATGAAGAAATACAATGTAGGCGCACGAATTGAACGCATTGACATTGATGTAGCTGAACCCTTTCCTGTGACGGATTATGGCAACAAATTCACATTCGTTGCCATAGACTATTTTAGCAAATGGGGAAACCTATGTCATTCCAGACCAGAAAGTATCCAGCCAGGTTATTGGTGGCCAACATTTTCTCAAGATTCGGAGTACCGATGGAGCTATATTCCGACCAAGGAAGGAATTTGGAGTCGAAATTTTTCAAGAAAGTTTGCGAGCTGATGGGTATCAACAAAACCAGGTCCACGGCGCTTCACCCCCAATCAGATAGCATGGATGAGAGATTCAACCGACCTATAGAAGAACATCTTTCCAATGTAATAGAAAAACATCAAAAGGATTGAGACAGACACCTTCCACATTCCCTAATGGCACACAGAGCAGCCGTCTATTACTCAACCAAGCCCACCCCAGCTAGCATTATTTTCGGGAGGGGACTTCGATTGCTCTGTGACTTGGTGTTCGGTAACCAAGAACTAGAAGTACACGACTATATAGATGAACTGAGGGACAGCCTGCTGAAAATCCACGAAACAGCTCGAAAGAGGTTGGAACTGGACAGTGACAGTAAGCTCGTTATGATATAAAAGCTAATTCAGGAGGATTCAAAGAAGGTGACCAGGTTTGTCTGTGCAACCCCAACTAACACCGTTTTGGGAAGGACCGTACGAGATAAAGAAGAGGATCAACGGCGTGGTTACCAGAATCCAGCGCAGCCCTAGGACTAAGATGGAAGTTGTTCAACTCGAAAGACTGAAGCGCTATTATGGTGAATAATGCCTTCTCATCGAAACATCGAGAAAAAGGGAAACCGGTCCGGAAATGACCTCGAAAATTCCAGGGGAATGTTTTGAATGTATAAGTAGTGACAATCACGAACGACTTAGTTAGTCTGCTGAATATTGTTGTGCAGAAAAACAAAATAGTTCAAGGTGAAGTGCATTTCAGTTGTCAAAAAGTTTTGTATCGTCAGAGTGTATCATTGTGTTGTGTTTTAGACTGAAATAAAAGGAGAATGATTAGTTGTTCAGGAGTTCAAATAAACAGACCCCAATTTCGTAAAAATATAAAAGAAAAGTTGAAAACATTTATATCATATATTGACTTGAATACTTTCTGAAAACATAACTTGAGAGAGATGTAGGTAAAGTTGCGGAAAAATAGGCCCAAATAATACATATTTTTTTCCAAATACAAGATGTTGACGGCTTCGAATATAAATATACGTGGAGGCAGTTCGTGTAGCATTGGATAAATATCACATTTTTTGGGATACATCACTTCTTCGGTCACTATGATGTTTCATTCAAGAACTCCATGTGGTGTATCCTTCTATTATTGTATCCCTTGGCTCTTGTTCATATATTCCAAGTACTCCATAAAACCATCGTTTAACATTTATATTGAACGAAACTTCCGGATCTGCCGTTTAACTGTAATACAGAAGAAGCTTCAGAAAACGTATAGCATACCGATTATTTCACTCAAAATTACACGTTGAATAGAGAGACGAATGAGCTTCTCAAATCCAAGTTTGCAGGGAACTGACTAACCAAATTTCATTTTTGGATCGTGATACATCCGGTGTTCGAGTAGAGCTGAAACTGCTCAGCAGTTTAAACCACACACGTTCTCTTCATTAGTATAAACTACGTACTGATTCAGTTGTTAGGACGTCCCCAAATTCCCTAGTGTACCTTTCTGTAATGTAACCATACTTTATTCTATAGACTCCATTATTTTTCCTGAAAACTTTCGTCCGCGAAGATTCTTTTTCCTTTGTTTTTCTTCGTGTTGTTTTATTCAGTTCATGCCTGTGACTCTACCCGCTTCCTATTATCCCGTTATCCCGCTATCTTGTTACCCAGTTATCCCGTTATCCCGCTATCCCATTATCCCGTTATCTCGCTATCTTGTTTTCCATTATCCCGCTGTCCTGTTATCACGTTATCCCGTTATTCCGCTATCCCACTATCCCGTTATCCCGTTATCCCGCTATCCCGTTTCCCGTTATCCTGTTATCCGGTTATGAATGCGAAAATATTATCCGTTTTCAATTATATGTGTAAACCAATTTTCATGGCGATCGTTGAACGGTATAGAAGTTTATGCATTGCAGCGCCACCTAGTGGTGAGTTGAAGTAAAATGGATAGCACTTGGAAAAACTGTCAAAAAAATAATCAACCAAATATGTCGTTCCCATCGTCAGTTATGATCAAGAGTGCATACAAGATTATGATTGTTGCAGTGTGTCCAAATTTTCCGACTTTACTTTATAATTGTCCCAATCCTGAAAAGTTTTCCAGGGCCCTAACGATCAAAATAAAAAAAATTTGCCATACCCATCATTCGAATCGTGAGTTATGGTCTTGAGTTCATTCAAAAATGCTATAGAAATTTTTCAAATAAGCCAAATCGGTCCGTCCGTTCTCGAGTAACATAATTTGGCATTCATTTTTATTATGAGGAGTTCAACCGAATAGAAATTTCTATCGAGAAATATTTAGTTGAATGTACCTCAATGAATCACATTCCAAAAATTTGCTATAAACATTGTTTGGGAACACTTTTTATGTTCTGATTTCTGATTCTAATTGTTTAGTTTATTTCTTTGTTATTTTCTTGTTACTTATTAATTCTTATGATATCGTTACCCTAATCTCTGTGATTAAGGGTGTTCACACTTCATTTTTTCAATGAGTGACATGAAGTCGGTGGCCATATTTCACGAATTATTTTCAGAGATGAAATAATGAGTCACAATGAAACCACATTCAGTTGAAGCTCACCATAATATATACATTGATTTTAGTAGAACAAATTTGTAATATTATCTTACATTTCCAGGTTTGGCTGAACCTGCAAGAGGTCATCGATCAAGCAGAGGTACCTCAACAACCATCTTCACTTTACCTATGTTGATCATTTCGACTTCTTTTGCAAGTTTCCTATTCAGGTGATGTTTTTAAAAACGAAGAATGAAATATAGAACTGGATGAAGTGATATGTGTTTTACCTTTTGATCGTGTGTATAAATAATCAATATATGAATATCAATAAATAAGTAGGGCTATACAATTTTTTAGTAATACTGAAACTTTTTCAACGAAATTTCACTATGAAAATCAATTAATTCCAATGGTTAGGTATATCTTGTTGTCAATTAATGTTTCATTGTGTGAATAATCATATTCATTGAATCCAATCCATTAATAGGTAACCTCAATGGATTTTCTTCTGAGAACTATTGTTTTATCAAAAAGTACATGATATTTTTTTACATAGAATAAGTCGTTGATAATTGAGATTCATTGATCATGGAGTAAAATCTCCCATATCTGTATTATTCAAAGAAAATTTCAGGTGATAAGAAAGTTATGCTCAATATGGTGTATACATTAGCTACAGAATTTTCTATCCAAAAATATCATATCAGTACATGAGGCCAACTGACTGAGCTGAAAATTGGAATCTATCAGGCTTCAAAGGTAATGAAAAAGATCTTTGTAATATATTAGTGCTTGATAGAAATTGAATATTCTATTCATCTTCTGATTAAATAAATTATTTCTACAAAACGTCGATAACTACATATAGTCCATATAGTCTATTTTAACGGCTTGTACCTCTCGAAATTGGAGTATCCAACTGAAAATCCACAAAGGTTAGAGTTCTGAAAATGTTATTATAAAAAGTTATTTAACCCTCTCTCTTCGAGTGCTTCCGGCCACAATTTGTTGATTATATTCTCTCGATAAAAAAAATATCAACTGTTAGTATATCCCCATTCATAGAATTAAGAAAATACGAAGGTGATTAACTGATCCATGCTCTAGTATATGTATAGCAGTACTACTACATCACACTGGGGCCTAATGCGTATTCACAAGCCGGTCCATTCTATCTTGCCTGTTGTTCGCTTTTACAGCACCCATTCCAGTAATTTCGTGCCCTGCACACCACACCAATTGACTGTCTTCTGCGATCCAAAGCCCCGCAGTTGCACAGTAGGTGTGATAGTGTGTCTGGTTCCTTGTCGCATAATCTACATGTAAGGTCACCATTGAACAGCCCCATTTATTAAGGTGCTCTTTCACTAGCGCATTTCCAGTCATAAGCCCCGTTATGATTTTCAGCTGTTCCCTGTTTAAAGTTAACAGGTATGCTGTTTTTTTCCGGCACAGGCCTATGATGTATTATTTCCCGTGTCTGTTACCTGGAATGTCATTCCAGTATTGTTTGTATTTTTCCTGGATCCAGTCTTCTGCGCTCGTACCGTGCGCTTCGGTACCTCAAAGATCTGTCTTGGTCCTGGTTTGTTTTCCGATCCTCTTCTAGCGAGTTCGTCGGCTTTTTTATTCCCTGCGAATCCCTGATGTCCTGGAACCCAAATCAGCTTGACGTCCTTTTGTCCTGCCAGAATTTGTCAGTTCATCTTGGCAGGTCCATACCAGTTGGGACGTCACTTTCTGGCTACTCAGAACCTTCAGTGCCGTCTGGCTGTCTGAGAGAATGTGGATCTCTACTATTTCTCCTATTGTTTTCCTTCACGCATTGAAGGATTGCATAGACCTCAGCTTGAAATAAGACGTGTGAATACCCCGTGAATAGCTTAACTCAGTCCTTGGGTTTCTGGAATACACTCCTGCTCTCTCACCATTCTCCATCTTTGACCCGTCTATGTACCAAATTCCCTGTAGAATGGTGTCAAGTTATGTGTTGTTCCATACAGTTCCATCTGTTATTGATACCCTGCATGACTTGTCAAAGGAGAATACTTTCGCAATGTGATCTGATCTCAGGTCTAGCAGGTCCCTGGCAAATCTTATGATTCTCATGTGTCCTGTCCCAACGTTTATGTTGTCCAGTGTATTTCTCAGTCTGAAGGCAGGCACCTAGCCTTGTCTCTCCTTGTATCAACAAGTGAAGGGGAGGCAATCCCAAAAGTGTCTCCATTCCTAGTTTGGTTTTAGCGCTCCTTTGTTGTGTCTTTGGCTACCACATCAAGAAGGCATACGTTATGACCGGTATTACCACCATGCTGTACAGCCAATGTACAAGGTGTGGTTTTAACCCCTATTTTTTCCCAAAAGAGCGTCTTGCCACAATTATTGTGGTCTCCACTTTCCTGGTCACTTCAATCAGATGATGTTCCAGGATTTCGAGTCCAGTATCACCCCGAGATATTTGACCTCTCTCTTTCTTTGTATAGTTTCTCCTCGAAGTTCTGAGGGTCCTAATCCCTCTAGTTCCCATCTTCGAGTGAATGTTAGTATGGTGGCTTTCTGAGGGTTGATGTTCAATCCCTACAAGTCCGTCCATTTCGTTACCAAGTTTAGGGCCTCTTGCATGCGATCCCTAACCATGGTGTTGAATTTCCCCTGTTCTAGGACGACTATGTCGTCAGCATATCCAAAGGTTTTATAAAAAATTTCCTACAGAGATCCCAGTAGTCCATCCATAACCAGATTCCACTGGAATGGAGAAAGATCTTCCCCCGTGAAGGCAACCTTTGGCCGCCCAGGCCACTATTAGGGTTGTGTGTCTCATCCTGTTTCTATGCATTGAGTCTATCCAGGCCACGAAAGTTCCTCAATTTCTCTCAGTCTGAGTGACCTGATGATTGAGTCTATAGAGGTTGAAAAGGGAAACATTCTCAATTGAATATTGATTAGAAAGATTTATCTGTGAATTGAAAAATCCACGATAAATGAAGTATTTTTTTCGTGAATGTCTAACAGAAAACAACTTCTTCCCCGGCTTAAGCCACGCTGGACATTGAACTACATCTGATAGATATTCTGAAAAGACCCTAACTCAAAAGAAAAAAATCTGTAATTGAAAATTTGCATTTTCATTCAAATAGTTATTTGATTTTTTATTCCAGTCTCAATTGAGAACTCATGAAGATGAATGAGGCAAAGGAGAATGTTTTCCAAAAGAGAGTACTCACCAGAAATAATTCGTAACATTGACGCAAGAGAAGCATCGCATTCACTAGGTCTTCAATACATTTTTGTCGACGAAAATCTATTTCACGCTTCCACGATCATCAGGAAGACCGGAAGAAATGGGAAACACATTTTCAAGAAGCAATCTCACTTTGCAAAGATGGAAAAAGTTAGAATCGTTTCTTTTGGAGAGACACTTTGAAATTAGTGTTTTCTGACATTAAAACCTGTCATGGAGTATGATAGATTGATTTGTTGGAAATATGAACAGGATGTTCATAAAATCAGATGTGGAATCATCTGCGACTGAAAGATAAACTTTAGTCACTATCTTCCATCGTCAAGATAACCTCTTGTGGGGTATTCATGTTGAAAAGGGAAACATTCTCAATTGAATATTGAATGGAAAGACTTTTCTGTGAATTGAAAAATCCACGATAAATGATGTTTTTTTTTTGTGAATGTCTAATGTTACGAATTATTTCTGGTGAGTACTCTCTTTTGGAAAATATTCTTCCCTGCCTCATTTATCTTCATGAGTTCTCAATTAAGACTGGAATATAAAATCAAATAACTATCTGAATGAAAATGCGAATTTTCAATTACAGATTTTTTTCTTTTGAGTTGAGGTCTTTTCAGAATATCTATCAGATGTAGTTCAATGTCCAGCGTGGCTTTAGCTGGGAAAGTAGTTGTTTTCTGTCAGACATTCACAAAAAATAACTTCATTTATCGTGGATTTTTCAATTCACAGAAAAATCTTTCTATTATTAATATTATATTGAGAATGTTTCCCTTTTCAACATGAATACCCCACAAGAGGTTATCTTGACGATGGGAGATAGTGACTAGAATTTATCTTTCAGTCGCAGATGATTTTATGAACATCCTGCTCATATTTTCGAAAAATCAATCTATAGAAGTGTTATTGAAAGCTCCTTCTATATCTATTCTGCAGCATATCCTCCTTTCTCTCTACTAGTTTGTGGAGTGTTGTTTCTATTGAGCAGACGGTCCTGTATGCATATTGTTCTCGATGCAGTGGGCTTGTTACCAGTACACCGCCCCTTATCAACCAGCTTTTCCAGGGTCTTCATGTCTTCATGAGACACATGGGTCTTGGGGACCGTTTCCTGTCCAGTTCTTCCAGGTTTTTTTATGAAGATTACCCTAATTTTCTACATGGCTTTTGTAAGTATCCCAGAGCCAGGTTGCATCTGAGTATTCCGGAGAGCCTGCTATGCAGTAGGTTCGTTCTCTTCTTTTCCTCGGTGATTTCAATGGTTCGAATGAGCTTATTGCCCATTGTACTTTGTCATAGATCACACCTCTTTCGCTGATGTCCAACTTCCCCAAGAACCCCTTTTCAGAGCCTCCAGTCCATCAGCATTAGCCGATGTCTGTTATATTTGAGCCCCAGGAAAGTGAACCACAAAGAGTTTTAATAAGGATATGATATTGATGAAAACAAACACCAAATATAATGGAAACCTATCTTTCAATTGCAGTGAAAGTATAATAAACATATGCATTGCCTAATAACATAATCATTATAATAATGTAATATCAACATTCCTGGTATATACAAAAAACATGTTTATAGTTCATTCTTGAAAAAAGTAAAGAAGGAAAATGATCAGGGTAGTTATCATAAACCTTCAGAATGTCACAATGATATATACAGGGAGATCTCCATTTTCATATACCTGTTGTTTTTCAGAATTGTCATACCATTTTTATATAAAAATCGTCTATAACGAATTGAATACTATGTGGAGTATTACGTCTATATAATGATTCTTTCAACATTGAGCCAATATCATGTGGTTATTAAGTTTGCCGGTAGAAGTAGGCTTGAACAAAATTTCCACATCACATTCACTCTCAGTAATATTTTGAATGAAGTCGGCAGATACGTAATGAAAACCACTAATTAAAGTAAACAATACTTCACTTCATCATTGCCACTAAATTTTTTATAGCGAAATATGTGTTTTGTTTTTGTAAACTCAGTTTAGTGGAAATCATATAAGGATATGTTGTTGTTTACCTCATAGTAAATTCGTGAAATACAATTATCCAAATGGGGTCTGAATTTCGAAAATCGGTCTAATCGGCCTTGTATATTCAGAATTGTCTTGTCCAAAGTTTGATCAAAATTCGATTCTGAATATTGAATGAGCGAAGTATTTGATAAAGTTATTTGTAATATGCGAATTATCATCTGAATATTCCACATTTCGAAGAGGTGTTATGGTCTTATCGACAAAAAATTAATAAAAACGAATATTCTAGTGTATATACAGAATTGATTGACCCTTGGCCTAAAAATTGTTCAGTGTTCTCACCTGAAATAAATGAAAGGGTCATGTCTAACTCACTAGGTGTTGAAATCGTTCAACTGCTATACATATTATATGTTATTTGAGTAATATTATCTAGAGACTTTGAAAGACTGGAGCTTATGAAAATTATTTTTCTAAATGTAGCTGAGTGAACATAATGTGGAATTTTTTAAATTAGTGTTTTTTTTTAGTTTCAAATAGGAAATCGCTAGTTGAATTGTAGTTTTAGAGTGCATATTTATAATTAGACATGGTGCCAAATCTATATAGGTGTGTGTATAAAGACTCATAAATGTGCTGTCAAAAATTGTAGTTTTTCTTTCGTTTTCAATTCCTTTCCATATAGAGCATTCGACGACGAGCTTCATCAATCTATATCACTTCAAGTCAGGAATTTTTTATCAAAATTTGCTTGGAGTTTTTTTGGTCTTATGAATTCGTCAGATATATCTCCGTCGAATCACCCCTTCCAGTTATATCTGAAGTTGATATGAGCTTCAAATTTCAAGATATATTTTCAATAGTTCATTTCAGACATCCTAGAAATTTTATGATCAATTTATGGATATCATGATTACTATCGTTTCGGACGTCCATCGTCTTAATGTATTTAAAAGGTTTTCGTGACGTTTCGAATGCTTGTATCTGCAATCGTCTTCAGGTGAATATGGATATTATCCTGTGTTGAACATTTTTTCCACAGTTACAAAATTATCGGGATAATACCATAAGTGCTTTAAAAATTACCGATTATTTTGAAAAAAATATGTTTTTCAAAAACTACACGAGTTTATTTTTTTCGTTGTTTCAAAGCATAAATTGCCCGACTCCGAAGTCCAAACCTGATGATACATGTTCCAAGAAATAGAGAAAAATGTACAATGGGAAAAGTTTTCTTGTCATTGAAAACATTAAAAAATGGTGGAAAAATAAGTGAACTTCTCTTTACCTGAATTAATTCGTTTTCAAGGATTTTGTTTCAACAATAATGAGCTGAAGGTCCTTCGAGAATAACATGTATGGATGAAAGTTAACGGAAAATGAATAAAAATATTGCTCAAGAAAGTTATGTTGGCTTACTCCTCATATAAAAATTATAGTAGGGAAGCTAGAGTTGATTTGGAGAAGTCATTTCATACCGATTGAAAATCATAATAATGAAAGTTTTCCTTTCAAACATAAGAAATCTGAGCGTCAGCTACTCCAGTAGCGGGTAATCTGAGCGTCAGCTACTCCAGTAGCGGTTGGGCTAGAGGTTACGGTATGGGAAATTACCAGAAACTTCCAGAGAAAATAAATATAAAATTTAAGTCACAATCTCCTATTGTCACAAAAATCACAGAAATTGAATATGTCCAGAATATTACGTTTCATGCCATTCGCTCGCTATCGCAGGGGATAAAAGTTGACCATCTTCGGACGGTAGCGATAGTGGCTACTGTTGCGGCTACGAGTTTATAAACATACACATGTACCAATGAATATACACAATGAAAGGATGGCTTATTTCACATCTTCGTATATTGGACAAATTTCAGAGGCACATGCGCGGATTTGCATCGTCACCATAGAACCTGAACGGTTCATCCGCCAGGAATTTTCTACTTTTCCACACAGGTTTTTCTTCCTGTTGGTAAAATTTTTCCGTCTTTTTTTTTTGGGTTTATGTTTGCTGAATCATTTTACTTTCTTTCCAATGGATTTCTAGAGCCATAAGCATCTATAGTTTGTCGTGAATGTACGTTGACAGTGCGAAGCACACTTATAATTCGTATCTGTAAAAAGTGATGTTTATAATGTTTATCGTTAACAAAGTAGAATTATTTTGATATCACTGGATTCCTCAAGATGTGCCCCTCCAGATTAGATAATTTTTTGTATCATGTCTCTCCAAATTGAGGCTGTTGGTTGAATAATTCATCAGTTTTAACAATATCGTCATATTCATCATATTCGGATTAGATAAGGAAAGACACGAGATATCGTTCGAATCTCTCAGAGACGAGTTAAAATCTCTGATAGAAGTGGAGATATCTATTAATCAGATAAAAAATATACATTGTTTGGGAACACAAAAGAATTGTCCCGTAAAAGTCGAATTTGTCTCGAATTTCACAAAAAAAACAAATTTTGCCAACTGTAAAAAACTAAAAGGTACGAGAATCTCGATTGCTAACGATCTCACCACACAACAAAGAGAGGAGCTATCTGTCCTGAAAAGACACCTACGCGCATTCAGACAAGACGAAGACAAACAAACATTCATAAGAGGAAATAAATTAATAGTTGATGGAAGAGAGTTCACAGCAGACCAACTCCTCCAAACTGAAAGACAGGAAGAATCGCCAGAAGAAATACAGATAAAGAGTGTTCCGACAACACCTACCCAGCCCCTTATCCTCGAGTATTCTGAAAAGAACGTTACATCACTACAAGAGCCTGTCAAAACACTCGCAACTCCCAAAGCAAATGGATCATCTGGTGCAATTGGGAAAACCAAAATAATCAACAAAAACGTCGGCAAAGTGATAACTAGGTCTACTTATGAATGAAGAAACTGATTCTTCTTCACAAACTCTGATAAATTGCAACCTAAATCATAATTATAAGTTTTTATGTAGGAACCATGGACCCTTTTAAAAGAGATTTTTCAAATGACTCAATTGAAACCATTATAGTCGATGATCTGTCAAGTTTGCTAAATACTCACAAACAAAAATTCGGTGCAATGGGATTCTCTTTATTTCACAATAACATCTGTAGCATTCATAAGCATTTTGACGAATTCCAGGCCTTCATTTCCGATTCGAATTTCACTTGTATGATTCTCACGGAGACTTGGGAAATCAAAGATACTTACCTAATCTGCTTACAAAATCACGTTATAATTGAAAATAATGAATCCAGAAATAATCAAAACGGCGGTATTATAATCTACATAAAGAAAATCTAATTTATAAACAAAAAAATTTTAAAATAGGAGAATCAAATGGTGATTTAGTTGAAATAAGCCACAACAATGAAAAAATAGCTATAATTGTAATAAACAGGTCTCCTCCGAGTAATGTACAGAATTTCAATGAAAACTTAGAAGTGTATATGGAAAATTTCAGAGAACACTCTTTCGATAGGATATTATTTGTGGGTGACATCAATATTAATATAAAACCGGTATCTGATGAAGCATCTGAAGATTATTGGAACATCATGTCTGAAAAGGGTTTCATATCACTCATAAACGAATTCACGAGATTATCTTATTCATCAGCCACCTGTATAGACCATATCTTCTATAAATCAAAGAAAGAGGTTACCACTGATGTTACCCCACATATCATACGGTCAAACATAACAGATCACTATGCCATAGCTGCTGCTTTCAAAACGGACAATCGTGTATCAAAAAAGGAGGTAGATCATACGGTGGGACATAATACAAATATACACCACCTGAGAGATTTACTAAAAAACGAAACCTGGAACGCAGTTCTTCATTGCAATGACGTTCTCAATGCAACGGGCATTTTTTACGAAACGCTGAATAAATTCATTAAGCTCTCTACTACTATTCCAAAGTATAACAATAAACGTAAGAAAAAACCCTGGATAACTGCGGGAATAATAACGTCTATCAAACAACGGGATAAACTCAAACAAGCAACTTTGAAAACCCCAGGTGATCAAATAATTGAGAATACCTATACCCAATACCAAAATAAATTAAACTCTATGATAAGGAAAACAAAAAATGAATATTACAAACAAAAAATTGAGAGCTCAAATTCTTCAAAAAAGTTATGGGATGTTGTAAACGAAATTACAGGTAAGAAGCTAAAGAAAGGAAACATAAAAAAATTGATATCCGCGAAAGGCGAAAGTCTTACAAAAGATGAACAAATTGCAGTAGAATTCAATGATCACTTCGCGAGTATCGGGGAGAAACTAGCAACAAAATTAAAAAATTCAACAAAATTAACTATAAAAAGAAAAACTCTTAGCTCTTCAATGTTTCTCGAACCTACTGATACAAAAAAAATTGAAAATATTATAATGAGTCTGAAAGACAAAAAAGCATGTGGCCCTGATCAGATTACAAATTAAACGCTCAAATCCATTGTTCGATGTATATCAAACCCAGTATCCCATATTATTAATCTAATCATAAACACTGGAATAGTTCCAGAGCAGTTCAAAATAGCTACTATCAAGCCCCTTTTTAATTATGGAAAAAAAGACTGTTTGGATAATTACCGCCCTATTTCACTTACTTCCGGGTTATCAAAAGTGTTTGAAAAAATTATAAAAGAAAGACTAACCAAATACCTAAAAAAACTCAATTTTCTCTCACCCAACCAGTTCGGTTTCCAGAAAAATATCCCCACACAAGATGCAATAGGAGCCTTAACATCTAACATATACAATGCAGTTGATAACTCAAAACCATGCCTTGGAGTATTTCTAGATCTAGCAAAGGCCTTTGATACACTAAATCATGGGATTCTGTTAGATAAATTAGAGAGTATTGGTATCAGAGGTAACGTATTGAAACTATTCATTAACTACTTGCAAAACCGGAAACAACAAGTACTTGTTAATGGGGAATTAAGCAGTGGGAGAAGTGTTACCTGTGGTGTATCACAGGGGACAGTCCTGGGACCGTTGCTTTTCATAATTTACTTGAACGACCTACTCACAACAAACTCTGCTGGTAGAATCGTTTCCTTCGCCGATGACACTGCTTTAGTATATGTTGATGACACTTGGGACAAGGTAAGAGAAACTGCATCAAAGGATATAATTAATATCACTAACTAGTTTGATGTAAACTACCTATCGTTAAATCACAAAATAACCAAAATAATCCCCGTTCACTTCCTATGAAAAGCAACTGCCTGCATAAGAAAATATAACCATTAATAATACTTCAATAGCACTCGCACAGTCAGTTAAATATCTGGGCGTTATGGTAGACTCTTTCTTGAAGTGGGATGTCCATGTTCAAACACTAGGAAATAAGCTCCGTCGACTAATATTCAAATTCAAACAGATAAAACAATCTCTCAAGGTAAATCACCTGAAGGTAATTTATCACTCCTTGGTGGAATCTATCATTCAATATGGCATAATAGGATGGGGAGGATTGAGAAAAACTAAACTGAGACCCCTAGAAATTGTCCAAAAACGGATCCTGAGAATCATATTCGGCAAACCACCCAGATACTCTTCCGATCTTTTATTTAATGAAACTCAAATGATGGACCCCTGGCAGCTCTTCTGTAAATCGATACTAACATTCACGTATAAAAAAATCCCACGCCTTTACTCAAACACCCGTACAGTACGAGGGGAAAAATTCCTGCAAATGGGTTACTTTCTCGTGCTCTCAAATCAATAGGCCAGCGATCCTTCTCTTATATCGCCCCTAGACTGAGAAACATGTTACCGGGTTGGATGAAACCAATAAACTCCTTAAATTTTTTCAAAAAGAAAGTGAAAGCTTGGATTTTGTCTATAAATAGGAACAATTCACACATTCTTGTTAACTCCGGATGGAAAGAAGATCATCAACAAAGCATTAAGTACAGATCTCGATTTCTTTATATGCTTGACTTCGTCACTATGTTAGAGTCTCATGTTGGCGTACATATATATCTTATATTTTTTTCTAGCAATTATTTTATACTCATGTCTACCCCCAAACTCTCTAATCTCCACCCCTTTAACTATTGTATAACCCTTCTTTAGACTTTCACACATATACTTATATATACAAAGGTCCTCAATACGTAACTGTTTCAAATAGTGGATGGACACTTCAAAAGTAGGTACTAAATTGTAAAACGCATGACTGACTTGACTCATCTGTTCGATGAGGTAGAAACTGCCCATAGCCAAGCTCCTTGAGAACTTTTTTGGGACACTCTCCTTATCACCATATGACTTAGGAAATCTGTGTTGTCTAAAACTTATTTTGTCCATTTTCTTATTGATCAATTATTTCCTCCTGGGCTTTCAAATAGATTAAGTGATTTTAAGCATTTCTTACCCGTAACTTCATATTTATATTTATACTTCTGTTTCCAACCTTATATATATATATATATATATATATATATATATATATATATATATATTATATATAAATATATATATATATATATATATATATATATATATATATATTTTCCCTAGTAACAATATTGGCACTCATATTTCAATCTATCACATACAGGCCATGTACAAGCATCTGATGCTTCCATGGTCGTTATTAAGATTAACATAATTGATCACAAATACAATCACAAACAAGCATTTCATGCTTCTGTGATGATTAGTTCATTCACTGTATGAATGTACTTATACCTAAAATGTTTATTGTAAATTTCTTTAAGTGAATAGAATTATTATTATTATTATAGTTCACAGTGATAAAATTGCCCACAAAAAGTTCGAAGATTAAAGTGTGACAGAAAGTTTCGAAGATTAAAGTGTGCTTGGTCTTTCTCTCATTTTGTGTACAGAAACTGAATGTTAAAGTCCTACAAAACAATCCACAACCAATGGTATAATCAATCCTAAGCTGATAAAGGACACAGAGTGTACTAGCGATAAAAATGGCAGGAGGACTAGGAAGAAACGCATCGCTGCTTTGCGAAAAATGCAAAAATAACGTAAATACCCAGTCCCCTGAAAGCCTACAGTGTAAAGAGACAGATTCATGCAACAAATGGTTCCACCTGGCATGCAGTGAATTAAGTGCAGTAGATTTTGAGGTTATGCAAAAGCTACATAAACATTTCTGCTGCAAAAACTGTACCAGTAATAAAAACTTTTTAACAAAAAATCAAACCGTCGAAAAAATCAACTGAAAAGCAAAAAATAAAATAAACCTTTTTAGTCTTAATGATAATTGAGCTCCTAAACTAATGTAAGTAACTGATTACGAGTCGGCGCCAAACAAACAATTATCGAAGATCATTATCTATGAAAGAAGTCATCAAAACGCAGCCGTGCATCTCGCTGCCATCATTTTACGCTTCACCTAATTCAATCGCTAGTTTGTTTGGCGCCGACTCGAAATCAGTTACTTACATTAGTTTAGGAGCTCAATTATCATTTAGAATAAGAAGGTTTATTTTATTTTTTGCTTTTCAGTTGATTTTTTCGTCGGTTTAATTTTTTGTTGAAAAGTTTTTATTTTTTACTTTTTAGTTCCGTATTTCGTCGGTTTAATTTCTTGTTAAAAAGTTTTTATTTTTAAATTTTTTGTAGCTAAAATCTACCAATTACTACCTACTTGTTTTTTGATTGCTTCCAAAATACTTACTCACCCACCTTACTTCAACTATTACCAGTTAAATAATATGATTATCTACTTTTACTATTTGTTGTAATATAAATTATTCTCGTTGTTCTGGTTAGTTTATTTCATTAATTTGTATATCATCCCATCCTCTCATAAAATATACTGATTTTGACGGATGTGAAACAAGAATAATGTCAGTAGCGATCTGTCATTGTCAACTACGTATGTGTATGCCAATGTTCACTAGTGAAAAATCAATTATCCCCTATTTTTCCACCCGTAAGGGTGGCTTATTTCTTTCGAAATCCAAATATAAGGTATACCCTATCTATTAAAAAAAAACATCCAAATCGAAGAACCCAGTACAAAGTTATGCCTGATAGAATCGGTTAACGGACCAGAATTCAGAGGGTGAGTGATCAATATCCTTCATTTCGCTACACTTAGGGGTGGATTTCATCTTTTAAATTCAAATGGGACCAAATTCGAAGTAAACCCTATCCACTGAAAGAAGAATTATCGGAATCGGACGCTACAGTAAAAAGTTATGCGTGATCATACATAAAAAAATATGATGGAAAAAAAAATATACAGGTCGAATAGAGAACCTTTTTGGTTTCGTCGGTTAAAAAACGGGCAGCACCAACTACACCCCAGCCTGCTAATCTGACAACCAGTTACATGATCAGTAATCGGTATGTGTTTACGAGTATTTTCATGTCGTACCAAAATTAATGGAAAGGTTTTTGAGATCATTTCCAACTAAACACAATAATAATCAGCTGTATTGACTAAAGCGGATTAAAGTTAAGTCACCAGTTACGTATACAGGGTGAACCAGGGGTGTGTGTAAACTCCATAACTTGTTTTCTATCCAAGCTACCGACTTGATTTTTCTCAAAACGTTAGGTCCGACAATGATGCACATTCTGAAAATACAGGATGTCCCAAAATATGATAAAAAACTGAGTTCTATTTTTTCTTAAACGGCAACCCCCTATTTTTGTTACATTATTGGATTCGCCACTTAATTGTCTATATAACACACCCAGATTTCTCAGACTCGTCTGCAATAGTTTTTGACTTATGTCAATTTATGTGTCAAAATAGCGTCGTGCATAGAACCACAGAAAAACTCATAACTTCAGAACCACTCAAGATAACTTAACCAACTTTCGTCCAGTGGATTCCTCAGGCTTCAGCGCGTGTTTTGATGTGAAATTTGGTGTCGATGTTCCATCACCTACTACGATTTTTTTTTCAAATCGTAAATTACAAATGGCATAAATTTCATAGCATCATTGCATGGCATTTTTTAAGAGCTTTTTGTCGATATAGGGTCTGTATTGTATACTTTGTGAAGTTTGCGAGATTCGTTGCAAAAAAAGAAATGTTTTTTCTGAAAAAAAAGTAATCAAGTAGGCCGCGGGCGTAAAATTTGACACACCCTTTAAACCTTCAATAATTGTACTAGTATAATTGTGAATAATGAATTTCACTCGTGAATATGCTTTACTGTATTGGCGAAGCTGACAGAAATCCTTTATTAGCAAGCAGAATCCACCATCAAAAATATCCAGAAGCAAGAACTCCACGGGTGTCTTTATTCCAAAAGTTAAGAGAGCGGTAGTGTGTCTTATATCAAATGGGAAATTATTAGTGGTCGGATCAATGAGGAAAATGACTTAGTTTTATTGATGCTAGCGGAAAATATTCACTTAGTCACTAGGGAAACGCATATTTCACAAAGTAGTGGAAACAGAATAATATTGAAACATGAGTTCCACGCTTATCATCTGTATCTACATCAAGACTTCTACGGTAATGATTTTGTGTTGTAATGAGTTGTATTCAAATGAGTTGCATGATTGAGGAAGATTATAATACTTTGAACAAAATTATGTTTTCTGATGAACAATGTTCAAGAACAACTAGTCGATCGACAGTCATAATTTGCATTATTATGTAATCTAAATTCATCACTGGTTGAGGACTGTTGATCACCAAAAGCGATGGTCGCTTGATGTTTGGGGAGGAATTATTGGACATCACATTATTGGACCCTACTTATTCACCAATGTGCTGAATGGTGAAAGTTATCTATATTTTTCTCCACGAACATTATTCCAGGATGTGGTTCGAACCCCGGAAGGGACATGTGGTTGCAACATGATGGTACTGCAATGCATAACCATAGGATGCGAGAATTTTCAGATCAATACCATCCTACTCCCATAGATTTCTTCCTCTGGGGCATGTGAAGGAAAGATTTTTCAGTGATTGTCCAACAACCGCAGAGGATATGGAAAACAGGATCACGGAAGCCTTCCGTTCAACTGATGGAACAATGCTCGCTAGAGTTTGGGGCTCATCCACTAGACGACTAGCAGCTTGTGTGGAACATGATGGTGACCTATTTGAGCAGTCATTATTATTATTGGAGGTTAATTGCCTCAAATTTACGTTTGGCACAGGGTTTCATCACCTGATCGTCCGATCAGTCGTGAATTTGGCTAGAAGCAATGTCTTGTCTGATTTTGTGATTTTTTTCCTTAAGGTTGGTTACTTGAGGGTTTGAGATTCTTTTCCTAGATTTGCATTTGTTACGTCGTTCTGATCGCCAAATAACGACACTATCTAGAGTAAAACAAATATATTCATGAAAAAGCAAATAGTAAATAAAGGTACTTTACATATAGTGTTAACAATAACAACGTAGGTAAAATTCAGACTCATCTGAATCAGTTAAAATAGGTCATATACATATAATCCTACTTCCAAAAATGAAACTTTCCCCTTTTTGACGAACATAAACCTGAAGTCGCCCTTTCACTATATGCCCTGAATTGAGGAGAGATCTTCTCTCCTACCGCGGTTACCCAATTGTGCGAGAAAACTCGCGCTACGTTAATTTCACTGATAAAATAAAATTAAAGCATTTCTGAACTCTATTCGAATCCATCCAAATATCACAGTAGGTTAGTAAGTGTTTCAATAATTTCCAGAACCCTAAAAACACTTACTACTTGTGTTCAATGCCTGGGGATCCTGTAAATTCTTCTCGCCTTTTGAGAATCGACTTTCTAATATCCATGTTGGTATTAAACTTTCTTTTGACGTCAACATAACCCCAAAAACAATTTACATCAAAAATTGAATTTTCCTCTACTTCTATGATGTTCTTTTTGTCTTCTATTTTTATCAAAGATCTCAGCGACCTTCTGATTTCTATGTACTTGTTATTATACTAGTTCGACACATTTTTCAGTTTTCTAAAGCCTTAGCGATTTTTTTTTATAATTCTTTTATTTCCTTTGTGTAATATGGATATTTTTTATATTCTTTATACATCATATATTTCGGTACGCAAGCATTAAATATATTATTATTGATAAAAAAATTCTAAAGC
Organism: Gonioctena quinquepunctata; assembly: GCA_018342105.1. NCBI lineage: Eukaryota > Metazoa > Arthropoda > Insecta > Coleoptera > Chrysomelidae > Gonioctena > Gonioctena quinquepunctata. Next base: position 946,090 of record JAFIRS010000178.1, read on the forward strand.
TATATTTACATGTATGTGGTTGATAACGTTTTCCTAACTAGCGTCCCTGAATAATTCACTCATATCCAAAAAATTTGCCTTTTTGAAATGAAATATGAAAGTGACATTTCCTTCAAGGGATAGTCAGTATCTTTCATCAATGAATGTTGAATACAGATTTTTATTCCTAATGCTGGATGAAAAATATCCTCTTTCAGAAGTGGTACTGGTTCTCTAAGAACCTCACATAAATTTTTATCTGAACTGATCACCAGATCTAAAGCCCTATTTTGGAAGTTTGATACGTTATTGAATAGAGAAAAACAATTGAAATTCATGAAATCAAACAAAGCACTTGCATTTTGGTTCAGGTTGATCTACCTTCCACTTCTTTCACGTTAAAGTCTCCTAGAATATATACTTGACTTATATCTTCACTCGAAACATATACCTATACAGAACTTTTCGGAGGAATATAAACACATGCAAAAACGCGTTTAGCGTAACCTTTTATTCTGATTTGGATAAGTGCTCCGAAATCAGTGCAATTCTTCACCACTTTCAGAACCTCATATCTTTTCCGGCAAGCTATAAATATTCCCCCACCCCTTGTTTTCTGTGTGGAATCGAAATTCACATGAGCTCTCAATAAACTATATGGATCCAAATCAATTATTTCCCCGTCCGCCAAGTTTATACGGGCATGCAGAGCTGTCCCAAAGCACTGTACTCATGAAAGCAATCACTGCTCATGAAAGCAATAAAAGCACTTTTGTGCTCGTAAGCACTGTACTCCCGAGAACTTTTTTGAACCAGTGCTTAGTGCTCAGTGCTTCGAGCATTTTACGAAAAAGCTGAAGTACTCGGGATAACGTTTCGGGATTACTAAGCACTAAGCCACAGTATAAAGCTCTATACTAAGCCAAGCCACAGTATAAAGCTATATACTAAGCCTTCCCTTACCTATAAATCTATAAAAGTTTTCAAAACATGGAAACGCGGCGGCCAGCGACATCCTGAAGAACTACGCATCTGTGTCCTTATATTATGCATATATGTGAGAAATCAGTGTTGATATAAGCACTGTTTTAAATGTTTCGCGTTGCGAAGTGAGTTTAGTGCTTAACTATTTTTCTCGGAATGCAGAAACTTAATGAATATACTTTCTACACATTATATCAAGAAATCTTCAGAACACTCATAGGTGAAAAATCAAATACAGACTTGGATACAATCGGTTCAACATTGTCGGCCGAATGTTTCTTTTCATACGGAGAATCGACCGATTTCATCGGCCAATATTAATAAACACAAAAGTATCCTGTCCACATCTGAAGTTGTTCAGTCAAATAAAAAAGGCGTCCGATGATATTCTGGTAGCTGATGGTGTTCGTGCTGCATATTTAATTATAAAAATTTAAAAAACAAAAAGACAACGAGAGTGGCAAAAACATTATTTAATCTGTAGTCGTAGAAAATTCTTTTGATAAACGTGCTATTTCGTCCATTTTCTTGTTACGATACAAAAGCATTCCATAGAGCAGGAACTTGTCTTAAACTTGCTATAAGATTTAATGTATTTTCAGTTGTCCACATTTTGCAACGTATTATGTTGATTTTGGAATAATTAGGTACATCTCACTGAAAACTAACCTCAAGTAAAATATCGATTCCGTTAAAAAACTGAAACAATGTATCTAGTTCTTAAACTGGCTCAGACCTGTCGATGTTTTCCATCCAAAATCGACAATGTTTCCACCGATTGTATCCAAGTCTGTACTCAGTGACTCTCTGTGACTGGGAGAGCCTTCAAACCAGATCAGTCGTCAAAGTGACAGCTATTTCAATTATGTTTTACTATGATTTTGGCGGAGCTCTATATGCTGAACTCTCTACAATCGCGTACTGGGACACTCTTGGGATTTGTTTTTCGAAATATGTTCAGAGTTTTTAATCAATGTGCTGTGTTGATTTGTCTAGAGTCCGATTCTATTTGTAATTGGCATGTGGGAGATTTTGGGATCGGAGATCATTATTTTAATTTTTTTATTAGGAATTCAAGATGTCGGATCCGATATGGCTGACGTGTGTTCTAACAATGATGGTCCGAATCTATTCAAAATTGCTATGTGGAGGTTTTTGGGGTCGCAGATTATGATTTTATTGTCAAAATTCAAGATGGAGGATCTTAATATGCACTAGCGTGCGAGTCGTATTTATTCCACACATTTATTATTGAATGCCACACGTCACACTCATAAATAATATATCATACGGGGCAAATCATTACGTTTTACATAATTATTCTGTTTCCATTGCTGTTCTGGATTCAATTTGACGTGATTAACCCAGAAATACAAAAACTTATTTTTTTATTTCAACCACATTGTTTATTACAGCAATTCTTTATCAGAAAATAACTTCAGTGCCCAACAGTCGAAAAGTACCAAGTGCTTTGTGCTGAGTCCAATTACTTCCTGAAAGTGCTAAGTAATCGCGAGTATTTCAAAAATAAAAGTGCTTGGTGCTGCAGACTCGGGAGCACTTCTCAAGAGTGCTTAGTGCTCGGCACAGCTCTGCGGGTATGATAATATCATAATCAGCTTCTGAAATATGTTTGTATGAATATGTAGTTTTGGTATTCAACCGTCTGCAATTCTGGTTATAAACATTCAGTACAGAAATATCCTTATCTATTCCATTTCAATCCATTCATAGTACAAACTTTGGTAGTCAGAAAAAATATTTTCTGATTTGCTATAGTTATCTTTAAACATGATTCGATAAAAAGCATACCTACCTATTGATAAAAAGAGCAGATATAAATTATATTATGCAGATGTCTATAGTCCGACCACTCTGATCAAATACTGATCATCAAATACTTCTTCATGCTGATTGAGTTTAATCACATTATTTTATTCAACATACAAACGTCCTCCCTGATCCAAACATTACGTACTCTATATTTCTTTTTTGCGTTTATATCTTCTTTCGGTTAGGTCCCCATTGACAAAGAACTTCCAAGCGCTGATAATTTCATTACGTTTCAAGTAGGACAGAAATTCAACTAATACAGTTCTAGATTTTTCCTACTCTGTAGGCGTTATTGATATCTGCTTTTGTACATTTCACTTTCGGAGAAGTATTTACGATGATGGTGACAGTCGATAGAAGCTTTCCATTCTCGCTCAATAATACTGACGAATCTCAGTGTTTTTTATTTCGATTTTGTTTTAGTTCAACGATTTGTTTCCCTTTTTCCAGAATTCTCTCTTCATTTTCATCGACAGCTCCTTCTAAGGCACTAAACTTATCGCATAATAAATTCCGCTTTGATTCCATTATATTGAATTTTGAATCAAATTGTTCTTCAATTTTTCCCAAGAATTTTGCACACATCATATTTATGATTATCTCCATGGTATTTTTATCTCGCACCGGTTCATCGAAATGAAAGTACTATCACTCCGTACTCTATGGTTGAGAATAATTTCGAATATTTTTTCTTTTGTTATAAAATGGTAAATCTGGCGGGTGTAATGCTCTCAATCCAGACCCTAGTAATGTTTTATCTCGAATTCAAATTGTAGCAATAGTACTATCGAAATTAATTAAAAGAGCGGGAGATTAACTTTTACGTGTTCACACGTGAACGGACATCGATAATATACGGAGAGAATGACAAAGTTTCTGACAACCTATCTGTCAGCACGTACTATTTCGTTCATTTAGTAATTGGCGAAATCATGAAACATTCGTGAAAAAAGGAGAAACTTAAGTCGCTACTGATTGATAGACAATGAACTGAGAGTTCCTGAGGGAAAATACACCAGTTCTCCAAGCCGGAGAGAAACAGATGAGCTTGATTTCACGGAGTTCCTCTTGATGAGAACACAGGAAGATGGTTCGTTCCTCTAAAACATAATTTAGAGTGATGAAGCGAAGTTCGCTAAAATTTGTGTGTGAAATAGAGGTGTTATGCCCTGTAATTACAGAAATGCATTTAAAAGATAATTACCAAGACGTAACCATTGTATACCGAATGCTTACATGACTCATCTAGGAGAGCAAAACAAAGTTTTTTTATTGCTACCCGTTACAGTCACAGCGAGATAAGGAAGTCAGTTTAAATAATTACCAAAACACCCGTCCTAAGTCGATAAACACTGAGCAGTTGAAAGACGAGATAACGCGATGTATCACCACCCCGCATCGTTACTGGAGGTAAACAACTTATAAATCACCGAGAATCGAGACACCTCTGAAATTCATAAACACACTTGTTGGTCATTAACTCAGCGATAACGCGCCAGCGATCGTAAATACCTGTCATTCAGTAAAATATTATCCAATTATAACATAAGATAAGCGAGAACGGGTTAGACAAACACGACCTTTATCAGTTTTACGATGTCACCTCGTTAAAATACTCATAAAACACACTAAGCTCCGCCCACTAGCTCCCGTGTTGAAGATCATATAAAAGCGTGAGTTTCATGTCAACAATAAGCAGTTCGATTTGGTATTCCACAGTGAACCCGAGAATATGCCATTCTCAAAAGTTAGGTTAAAAAGTCAGTCTAATTACAGTATCGTGCAATAATAATGAGAGTTTCCAAACCAGTGTAGTTAACTTCAGCAAACATAGAAACTCAGCCGATTCAAATCAAGTATTGAAGCTCCTAGTAAAAACACGAGTGAACAGTATAGTTTCCACAAATTGTAAAAGCTTCCAAAACAGAGATAATAACGGGATTCCGCAATTTCAATGGTTCACGATCACTTAGAAAAACTTTATCTGTATACGAATATACCGGACGAATTAATTAGAATAACCGATTGACGCGGGAGAAAACGAACTGATAATAATAACTTCTAATCTAATTGCCGTTTAAAACTACTCCAGTGAATAAGTGTTAAACAGGGTGAGTCTCATGTTTGTTTTTCTGTATTTATGTTTATGGCAAAACCCAACCCATTAAAATGTGTATGTGTCTAAAAAGTATTTCCATAGTTTTCAGGATTACAAAGATCTCAAAAAGAGAAGTATTGTTAATCGTTGGTAGCAATTGAATTTCAAGATTGTTCTTTTATTAAAATTATTTCTATTGTGAAGCCACTGCAGAATTATCTGCCAATACGCTAATTTCGTTTTCATTGTACGAATATTGTTGCCTATCATTCGTTCAGAGACGGTTGAGAGAATTGTGTGAAGTTTTATTAAATATATATATACATTCTTAACATTTTATGAGTGCATTCCTTTATTTTTTTTCTTTTATGAATAACCAGTTCGAATCTTCCTGAACGGTAGTATTTCCTGAATAAACAACCCATGTTCCGGTATTGAAAGAAAGGATATTGATATTTGTAGGCCGCTCCATATATCATATCCGGTTCGACTATATTCATATAGTCGATGCTTTTAATACTGTTTTTCCAACCTAACGAATAACCTCTGGTATTACAGGTGTGGTGGGTTAGTTCACAACACCCTGTATAGTCCAGTCGTCAACATTGGTGGTCAGGTGTGTGGTTTTCCCAACACCCCTGTAGCCCAGTTGTCAACAGAGGCTCATCTTCATGTAGTTCGTGTTAACTGTGCTATGAGAAATTATGTTATGTTCCACCAACTTCATTTTTAATTCTTTTTCGTTTATGTACGGGTACGGAATATTCCAGTAGCATCTAGTTAATGAGTATATTTCAACAACGATTCGACGCACGTATTTTTCAATGTAATGTTTTCGATCAGGACAAGAACAAGTTATTCTACCATGAGAAAAAAAAAGTCAATTTTGAGATCTCGAAGGTTTTTTCGGAATGTTTGTGATTATATTTGCTCTTGATACCTTCCGAAACAATATTTATTCAACCAGTTTGAGCTGAAATAATCCTAATGAAACTGATTATCATGATAGGCTACAACTGTGTGTGTTAGATGTAGAACGAACATAATAAAATAATCATAAAATAGATTAAAAACATAAAAAGAAAGCTTTTTGAAATAGGTTACTTCGATAGCAACTTCTGGTATAACCGAAAATTCAAAAATGTAAAAACTCGATCGATCAAACCCAAAATAGAGAAAATGTGTAGAAGTGAAAAAAATTAAACGAATATTATATATATATATATTTATATGAGTTCACATTTTTGAACCTATTTATCTTATGTTTCTGTTTACTTCTGGGGATTAGGTGATCATTTAAATTTCGAAGCTGGGCGACGATTTGCTGTTGCGTTCAAATTAACAGTGCTGCTCCAAGGTGGCGTATGGAGTTAGTCATAGACGTGCATTGCAAAAATAAATATGGGAAGCAGTATTGCCTAGAGCAAGTGAAAGCTGTCTACGCCGGTTAGAGGCCGGATGATAATGGATTTCTCGCAAGGGGGTATGTCCATATTGCGCCGAGTGAAAGCAGAAGGACAAAAAATTAAGGGAGAGAGAGAGCTATCATTTACAAAAAAAAACACGCCACCAGCCATATCGCACGTTCACAAACAAAGAAAAATTCCGAATGCGAAAATCAAACCAAAATCCAATCAAAGGTAGAACCCTACACAATTTGTTTTTCAAATCCAAAAGTAAGACAAATGACCGTTACAAAAGACCTGCCACACTATGGCCCAACGATAACCAAAAACAAGAGCTCTGCCGAACTCAATGTCGGAATTTCCAAATAAGGTTAAACACGATATTCATTTGTAACAGAGAGCCAAAACAACAATTTTCATGGGCCTAACTTAAAGTCTAACGGAACCCCCCTTAAAAAAATTTAGCTCCCATTCCACCACTTATGGGTGATTTCTAAAAACGCTGAAATATGTTTTCCTTCATTCGTAACAAAGACCTTCAAAAGCTCTTTTCATTACCCTAAGTACCGAAACCCTAATATAAACATTCACCTCTCATGTCATCCCAGATGAAATTCTAAAAACAATAAAGCATGTATTCTCTCATTTGTAACAAAGACTTTGAATGCCAATTTTCATGTCCCTAAATTAAAAATTAACTGAACCTCTGAAGTAACTTCCAATCCCCATTCAACCCCCCATCTTCAGGGGTTGAACAAATACCTCAAATACCAATTCTTATGGCACTAATTATCGGTACTCCCACTATATAAACTTTGAACCCCAATTTCAACCCCTTCAGGAGAATAAGTTCTAAAAACACCATGTACACGCCTATTATCAATAATGGAATAGGCTATATTTGCATTCCATTAAATACGATATAATTGATTAAAAATTATAAAAAAAAATTAAGACAAGCTTTTATACAAATGCACTAAAAAGGAAAAAATATTTTCTTCAATTGTTTGTCCTAGGTTATTTGAGTGAGTGGGTGAGATTTTTGTTTATCATTTTCATTCAATTCTTTTCAGTCATTCATGAAATCCCTCATCTTATTCAATTCTGACAAAAATTGATAATCTCCGACCTCAAAAAACCCACGTACACGTACATTAGACTAGGAGGAATCGGCGCATGAGTACCGAAAACTATTCCACCTCAATTGTTTTATGCGATCCTCTTCAAATTGCCCTACTGATGATACAAATGCATGTTGCCATGGGGCAACCCCGTGCCATATTGTTTAAACCGAAATTGTTCAAACAATTGCAAGGAATTGTTATCAACCGGACAATTTTTTTTATATTCTTTATTAAAATACAAATAAAAAAGGTTCTATGACTTTCCACGATAAAGTTAATATTTTTAGAGATATGAATTTTTAAAGGTTCAAAAAATCTCATATTTGGGTACTTTTGACCCATGAAAAATATATTAAAAAAAAAATCGAAATAATATTTTTTTTTTAATTCTTTATACAATAGTTAATAACATTCCTAATAGAGATTTAAAAAAATTTCATTGATTATACCTGTTTTTTAATTATCAATTTCGCGCGCTCACAAGTATGCATTGCTTACCTTTAAGTATCGCCGTCTCTCTCTGACTCATGCGCTGCATCGGCCTCTCTGTTTCCTGAATCATTATTTATCATTTATCTCAAAAACTATTAGCTTTTTTAAGATTGTTAAAGAGAGCAATGTTATTAACAATCAAATTGTCTACAATTTGTTCTCGCCAATTTTTTTTCTGGAATCAATTTTACAAACGTTATTTAAGCATGAATCGGAATATGTAATTAAAATTACTTTTTTATCAGTTTATATTATTTTTTTGTTATTATCATAGTAATTTATGAATTTTTATCAACAAAAATAATATTTAATGGTATTTAAAATTTTTTGGAATCACAATTATATATAAATAATGAAAAGATATTGGTAAGCACTTAAATGTTCGAATTGAAAAATAATAACATTAAAAATACTTATATGTATATGTATCATGATGTGTATTCAATGTAATTACTTTCTGTTTTAATGACAAAAAAATAATATTAACTGATCAAAAAGTAATTTTAATTACATGTTCCGATTCATGCTTGAATAACGTTTGTAAAATTGATTCCAGAAAAAAATTTGTCAAAAACAAATTGTAGACAATTTAATTGTTAATAACATTGCTCTCTTTAACAATCTTAAAAAAGTTAATGGTTTTTAAGATAAATGATAAATAATGATTCAGGAAACAGAGAGGCCGATGCAGCGCATGAGTCAGAGAGAGACGGCGATACTTAAAGGTAAGCGATGCATACTTGTGTGAGCGCGAAATTGATAATTAAAAAACAGGTATAATCAATGAAATTTTTTTAAATCTCTATTGAGAATGTTATTAACTATTGTATAAAGAATTAAAAAAAAATATTATTTCGATTTTTTTTTTTTAATATATTTTTCATGGGTCAAAAGTACCCAAATATGAGATTTTTTGAACCTTTAAAAATTCATATCTCTAAAGATATTAACTTTATCGTGAAAAGTCATAGGATCTTTTTTATTTGTATTTTAATAAAGAATATAAAAAAAATTGCCCGGTTGATAACAATTCCTTGCAATTGTTTGAACAATTTCGGTTTAAACAATATGGCACGGGGTTGCCCCATGGCAACATGCATTTGTATCATCAGTAGGGCAATTTGAAGAGGATCGCATAAAAAAATTGAGGTGGAATAGTTTTCGGTACTCATGCGCCGATTCCTCCTAGTCTACATGTATTTTCTTATTTGTAACAAAGACCTCAAATACCAATTTTATGTCCCTAACTTAAAAACTACCTGAACCTCTAAACTAATTTCCAATTCCCATTTCAGGGGATGTATGTCCAAAAACACTCAAACACATATTCCTTAATTTGTAACAAAGAACTCAAATAACAATGTATGGCCCCAACTAACGGTTCTCACCAAAAGCTGGCTCACCAAAAGCTGGCAACTGGCAACCGCAACGCAATCGCAACGCAATAGCAACGCGAATTATATAACTCGAGCCGGAATTAACTTTAAAAAAAACTTTTATTCAAATACATTTACAAAAATATTTAGATGTGAACAATTCAAGAATCAAATCTAGACTAACTACAATAATGAGAGAAGATCATGTCTAACAAGTAAAATGATGATATGAAGTTCTTGGAAAAATGTCGACTCTGCAAGCTTCCCATGGAAATGCTGAGTTGCGAAAATGGTGACTTGGCTATTCCCATAGTGTTCGTGGAAAAGGTGAATGTAACTCCTCCCTTCTCAGAAAGATCCATATATGGGGTGGATCGGTTCATTCGTCTTCATCGGTGGCCCTTGGAAATGGATGTAAGTTTTGGGAATTCCTCGTGGACGATTTTTCATGGTGGGTTGGCTTGTTTGGCTCCCTCTCCAATATTTGGTCTTCAGGAAGTGACCCAGTAGGATAATTGATAATGCGACTAATAGGATGTATATTGGGGCCGTCCAAAGGTAAGCTGGAGTCCCTGTGGAAGTTTTCAGGGTGATTCGGTGGATTTCTTGTTGGTCCCTCTGGAGTCGATGCACTTGATCTAGAGGTATGTTGTGGATGGCCAGTTCGTGTTGATGTTTTTGGATGACTTTGGAAGTTTTTACTGCTGGCAATAGTAAGGGTTGTCCGGTTATTGTTTCTTCGTTGTTGGAATAAATACTCCTTGGGGTCTGGAAGCTGCAACCAATGGGTACTTCGATGAAATGAGGACCTCTGAGGGTGGCAAGGTCGCTCTTTGGCAGTTGAATTTCACTTTGGTGGGTTCAGGAAATATCACGATGTAATGGGCAGCATTGATCTGTTCGACGATTTCATGTTCGATTGTTACTGGGACGGGCTCGCAGGTGTTCGGCTCTTCGTTCTTCAGATGGAGTAGCTGGTATGTACAATCGATTTGCCTCGATTGTTCGATTGGCCTTCCATTGGTACAATAATACACTGGGTGTGTATTTTGGCATGGGGTGTCTTCGTACTGATAAAAATTGCTTTCCATTGCCAGATAAGGTTTGAGGGAATAAGGATGGTTTTGTTCTCGGTTGGTACAGAGTATAGGTGGTAGTATGAATAGGTTTCTGGGAACATTACTGGGAAATGAACGATAAAGACTATTCGACTGTTAGAATGATATGATTCTACTTCCAAAATTTCATAGTATTCATGGATGCTAGAGTTATCGTTTCCAAATAATAGTTCTTCAGGTGAATGATGTTTAAGAAGTATTTGAATGATGAATTGAAGATCTTCGATTTTTAATATGCTATTATGAACAGTATTGATTCTCGCGAAGGTTATAGCATTTTCTAAGTTTGATAGTATCCCTAATAGAATGTTCAAAATTGCATTTATTTGATCCAAAGAGGTTTTGCTGTAATGTAACCGTTAAAGTCAAATTTAAGTTTTTCAAGTTCAGCATCGAGTTCGATTATTTTGGATGTTATCATTTCTTCATTTTGCTTAATTAGCGAGAGAGAGGTATTGTAATCATCAATGATTTTTGTTGTCAATGAAATCTGCCTGTTGAGGGTGGTTGCAATATTGTTTTGATTTGATTTTAAAGTATTGAGTACGTCATCATATCTTTTGCCGTCTTCGGCATCTAAATTACCAGAAATTGTTTTGAAAACTGTACCAATTCCATTGAATATACCCTTTTGATCTTCTGTTTGGGAATGCTCATAAAGAAATATCATTATTGTTTTTCAAAAAACTAAGTTTTTGTTCTGCAAGAGTCAACTGGAAAGAAATATCATTATTGAAATTTTTCAATTCTTCCATATAAAAGCTATTTCTACTCTGAATTAAAGATTTGACATTGTTCCATTGTTCACTAATTTTACGAAATTCTTTCTCTATGGGTTCTAGATCATAGAAATGAATAAACGTATGAAAGAAATTTCGTAATTTTGCATTTCCCAATTTGTAGGGTAAGATGCCAGGATTTGAGGAGAGGCTGGTGACTTTAATTTCTTGAGCTTCGTTGACTGCCGCCAGGGCGAGAAGAAGTCTGTTTTTTTTATGATAGGTTCGTAGAGTTTCATTTGAGGGTTTATTAATTTCACTGTTATTTCTTCATTTTTATGTACAAGATGAGTTCTAAATCGGGGGCTTATTTTAATTCGCGCCCTAGTCTTGTGATAAATTTGTTTTTTCGGTTCGTAGGTCAGTGGTTCCTGTCTAGTTTCGTTGATACCACGATGATTAATTTTACCTTCGTGGCACAATTTTACCATTTCGACTTGTTCTGTGGATTTGAAATCTTCAACTACATTATTACAAATAATGAGTTTGAAGGCAGAGTTTTTGAATGTGTCACTCAGTATTTTACACAATTTTGGAATGGAAGCTTGTTTATCCAAATTTATTGCAAATGTTTTGTTTGTGGTGGTAAATTCTTTGAATGTCTGTATATTATCGTGTTCGAAGTTGTCTTCGGATATTTGAATTGAAGTTCTTATTTTGTTTTCAACTAGCCGTTTTATTTTTGGTAACTCTGGGGAATGAAAAACTATTTTCAGAAACAACTGATTTTGAAAATAATTGATACGAGTTTCTGATATTGGAATTACGAGAGTCGGATTTTCGTAACTGGTATGTACAGTCTCGTTTTCATCTTCGTCTCTATTTTCAGGGTTATTATCGTCAATTCGTAAATCAGCGTCATTGAGATCTGGATTTTCGTCAATTTTTAGATCTATTGATTCTGTGTCGAATTCTTGGTCTTTGTTGGTTTGATTATCTGATGAAGGGGGTTTTTGTGATGAAAATGTTTCATTGAAATTTTGCAAATATTTGAAAATCAATTCTGAATTAGGCGTGATAAATCTTGAATTTGAGAAGTCTAATTGTACGTTTAGTGATTGGATGAGATCGATTCCTATAAGTCCATCAAAAACATTGTGAAATTTATATGCGTAGAATTTCATAATTTTATCTTCGTTAAATTCCTCAAAACTAGGTATGGTTACTGAAAATTCATGCTTTGAAGAAGCGAATGAGGTTGAAACGACAAAAGGATCACGAATTTTATATTTTGCAAAATATTTTTCAATTATTTCGGGATCTAAAAATGATTCAGTAGCTCCCGTATCGATGAGCAATTTTAGGGGTGGATTTTTGATATTGATGTACGGTAGTTGTCCTTTGTCAAACAAGTTGTGGAATTCGATCATGTTATTTGTGTGTCCTGTGGGGGAAGCCACTCGAAAATGCTCGCGATTTTCATTAGATACATATTCAACGAATTCCAAATTTTCATCAGAGGGCTGCTCTGAATAATCATATGGGGATTCTGAGGGACATTCTTCGTCAGGGTTGGAAACATCAAGATATTCGGTATTGTATAGTTCTTCGGAAACCCATTTTCGATTTTGGGTTATGGGTTGATTTGCACTGAATTGTCTAGTGGTAGTACTCATCGGGGTAGATTTGTATTGATTCGGATTTGAGTTTGATTGGTTTCCAAACATTTTTGGTGGGCCAAAACTTGTTGGTTACTTGGAATCTTTGAATGAAATTTGGCCTCGGCTGGACATTGATTGGTCCCGTCGGGAAAGAAGGTTTATATTGAGATGAGAAATTTTGCTGAGGGGTATTGGAAAATCGAGGGTTTTGATACCTGAAATTCTGGTTGAAATTTTGAAATGTTCTTTGTTGATTGGTTTGAAATGGCCTAGGAAAGCTTTGATTTTGATGTATTGGGTGAGATTGTTTCCTCACTTGTACATTGGAATGTGAATTGGATTGATTCGAAGAAAAGAATCTTGTAAATATTTTATATTGTCTTCTTTCCTTATGAAATTGATTGCTTCTAGCATAGTTTTAGGTTCTTTAGTTCTAACCATTACACCTATGGGGTTTCTTAGCCCGCTAAATACTTCAAGGGCCTGTTGGTTATACATGCCCTGTTTGAATTTCCTAATATTTATATCAGGTTCGTGAATAGCAAGATAATTTGAAATTGTATTTAGCAATTTCCTCACTTTGTCATGGAATTGGTATGGAGTTTCGTTCGGTAATTGTCTCGAATTGTTTAAATCCAAAGACAGACAGTTTTCATTTCTCGGATCACTGAAGTTACGAATAAGTTCATTTTTAATTTCATCGATATTATTAACACAACTTATATTCACAACTTCTCGTGCTGGACCTTTCAGTTTGCTAATGATTGTTCTGAATATTATTACATTTTGATAATCTCCTGAATTTTCATTTATTACAAAAGTGAATAACAATGCTGTTCTACGCTTTCGAGGAAAAAATTAACTTCATTAACATTGCCGTCAAACTCTCCAATGGTCTCAGCATGGACCTTTGTGAAATTCGGAACTGCTGGCATGATTTGTTTGATATTATTTATTCCAATTGGATTTGAAATTGTACTTTCGGTCAGTGAAAAATTGCTTAAAATATTCGTCAATGAATTTATATCTAGCTCTGAGTTTACTTCACGTTCACTAAAGGATGGAGAGAAACTAGAGGAGTCTGACATGAAAATCAAAAATGACTTACAGTACGATCCTTTTCGGCATCTGGTACTGGCCTGGTTTCTGATGAATTGTTGGTATTCCGGCTTCGTCTCCAGGGAACATACGTTTTCTTCAATCGAACCGTAGGAACTTTTCACGATTGTTACTTAACTATTAAAATAGAAAAGTTATCCGCGTTGGATTCTCGTAACAATCCTACCGACTGCGCCAATTATATAACTCGAGCCGGAATTAACTTTAAAAAAAACTTTTATTCAAATACATTTACAAAAATATTTAGATGTGAACAATTCAAGAATCAAATCTAGACTAACTACAATAATGAGAGAAGATCATGTCTAACAAGTAAAATGATGATATGAAGTTCTTGGAAAAATGTCGACTCTGCAAGCTTCCCATGGAAATGCTGAGTTGCGAAAATGGTGACTTGGCTATTCCCATAGTGTTCGTGGAAAAGGTGAATGTAACTCGCGACTCGGCACTAATGTTTGAATACACGTGTTCACTCACTAAAAGGCAACTCAGCTGCAACGCAACCAATCCAATCCAATAAAATTTATTATCTGTTTTTCAGAAAAACATTTCATGCCTTAACTATAAATTCAACTATATACAAATATACAATATGTGCAGTATTTACAGGGCGGCGGCTGTTCGCGCAGCCCGGAGAGGGCCAGGCCATCCTCCGGGAAGGATGCAGCGTCCTAGCCCAAAGACGGACCTTCGAATAAACGAGAAGTGAGCCCCTCCCAGCAGATCTCAACGCTGTTCTCTTGAAAATCAAGTCAGTGCATGTTATTTTCGTGTAAGTTTTTCCAGCCACCTACTAGACGTTTATGCTGGAGTTTGACGTTTTTAATGTATGCGTTGTGGGTTTTGTGTATGTGTGTTCTATAGTTAATTCACAGGAAAAATATAAGGCAAAAAACCTGGTTAGGGGTGTGTAATTTAACGTTTGAGTTGTGTTAAAAAAAAATGAGGAGTTTTTGTATTTGTGGGGTTTTGTGTGTGGTTATTTGAGGAATGATTTGAGGTGCTTGAGTGTTTGATATTTGAGTATTTTGGGTATTTCAGTGTATTTGGGGGGTTATGTGTGTGGTTATTTGAAGAATGATTTGAGGTGCTTGAGTGTTTGATATTTGAGTATTTCAGGTATTTGTGTTTGTGATTTGAGGTGTTCGAGTGTGTGTGTTTGTGTGTTTTGTTAGTGATGTTTGAAGGGTTCGTGTTTTGTGGTTTTGTAGTTCAGCCTATCGTTTCTGCCCCCGGCAACGGCACCCCGGGATCGTATAGGGGAGAGTGCAGCATAGGCCGCCGTCCCCACACGTCCCGATTTGTGTCTGGATTACTAGCATATTCTGAATGTCTTGTAATGTCAGTAGGATTATTGTCATAACATCCTGGTTATATGTGTGCATTTGAGTAAGCGCCGAAATCTGCAGAGTAGGACCTCCCCCCTCGTCCATTCTGGCTTGGGGTTCTGCTTCATTCGGTTCTATGCTTCTTGTAATCCGCCAGGTTGGTTCTCGAACCCCTAGGCCTTTTACAGGGTGAGTTGACATTCTTGAATTGTATGTTCTGGATCCATATTGGATTTATTCTAAACTCTTCGTGGGGTGCGGCAGGGCTTGTTCTTTTTTCTCTGCAGCTTTTTTTATGTAAGCTACGCACTTTCAGTAGTTAGCCGGGTGCTCTTTCTGGCAGTTTGCACATTTAGCCGGGATATTAGGGCTTTTCTGGCATTGGTTCGTTAGGTACTCGTCTGCGCATTTCAGGCATCTAGGCGTGGGATTGCAGTTTATTGCTGCGTGCCGCCACCTCTGACATCTCCCACACTGCGTAGGGCACCCTCCGTTTTCGTTTTCCCAATCTACTATGTTTTTGCAATGTTTTGATTCTGTTCTTTAGGATGTTTAATGTAATTTCTCCAGTGGTTATTACAAAGTACAGTGGCCTTTTTGTTTTTCTCATCTGGTATATGTTCACTGTCTCCAAGTAATGTTCTTCTTGGAGCCATTTTTGATGTCACTAGGTAGTGGTTCATAATCCAGTCCTTTTAGGATGAATGGCATGTTGCTTCCCAACCTTACTCGTGAAGATAAAAAAGCCCATATCCCTCTTCCGGATGAATTCTTTGTTTTCAAAATCTTCCTCACAGTCTGTTTGAATGTGTGTGTTTTGCTGGGTGTACCTTATGTATGCGTTTTTCTCACATAATTTATTCAGTTCGACATTTGTTTTTCCCTTGATTACTAGCTTTCCTTCTAGGATTATTGGCGAGGGGGTAGTCTTTCCCTGAATTCTCCCCTTCGCTTCCTGCATTTTTGGGGCTAAGGTTTTCTTCTACAGTGGCCTTCTTTCCAATAATTTTTTCCTGCTGGATGGATTTCCATCATTGTCTTCTTCCTCAGATGTATTTGATAGGGACTCTATTCCTTCCATCTTTTGTAATTTTCTTGAGAATTTTTTTCGCTTCCTGGAATTTCTCGGAATTTTGTTCTATTTCATCCTCGCTTCCTATACGTATCTGTTTCAGGTTTTTCATATAAATTTCATAGCTCTTGGGGTCGAGTTGGTCCCAATCCTCTATTAATTTATTATATTCATCATCATATATGTCTGGATTTTCCATCAATTCTGTTTGTTTTCCTGTGATTACATCTGCAATCCATGCTACAACATGTCTAAACTTGGACTGCATATAGTAATATTCCTTATGTATAATGTTTTCAACAATTTGTTCCTATTTCCTATCATTTTTATAAATTTGCTTTTTGGCTATTTCAAAATTTTTCAGGAGGGTGTATGACTCATCTAACTAGAATTCCTCGATCAGTTCTTTTAAATCTTCCTTCTCCTTTTTGCATGTGATCTTCGTTTGATCAAACTTCTCATTGTGATATATAAATTTTGGGTTTTTCGGAAATTGCCCAATCTTTCCTATGTTTTTTCATTATTGTCTATCACTTTTATCATTTCCCTATTGAACGTTGGGAATTGTTTTCCAATTTTATTCAGCATGTTTTCACTATTTACTCGCGTTTTTACAGGTCTTTTTAGTTTTCTGTTTTCGATTAGAATTCCTCGACTCTCATTGGTCTACGCTACCAAAGTGGGCGGAGTCGTGAATTTTGAACTATATGATTGCGAGAGAAAGTTTTTAAACAGTTTGGCTGTGGAGCTCTTGTACTCACTTATGTACTGAACTCCACTAACCTGGTGTTTTTCTCCCTGTTTTCTTTCAATTTTAGGTTTACTGGCTGTTTGGGCCTGTGTATTAGTTCTTTCTACGTCTAAATATATACAATGTTATGTACAATTTTCTTTCCCTGATGTTTTCTCATCGTTTTGAAAACAGAGGGGTTCCGTGGGAGAGTCCTCCTGTTCTCAACTATTTCTTCGGGTATCTGGATGTTTTTCTGGTTTCCAACTATTTATTCTCAAGATAGTTGTTTCATCGATGATGTATTTCTATGTTTAGCTACTTTTCAATGTTACTTTACTGAGTAACTAAGCAAAGAATACTTCCCAATTTCGGCTAAGTGGTCTGGCGATTTCTGTGGGAACTTCGCCTATACAGCCTTTTGGCGAGTTCTTTGGGAAATTTACGTCAACTGCTTTTGTCGAGATCTAGGTGAGGTCGCTTGCCGTGCTTCTGGCGTGGTCTTCAAGAGTTCGCATTGCGAGTTGTACAGAATATTCTTATATATTGAAAAAGAAAAAACGATCTCAATTGA
The DNA here is from genome assembly GCA_018342105.1 of Gonioctena quinquepunctata. Classification (NCBI taxonomy): domain Eukaryota; kingdom Metazoa; phylum Arthropoda; class Insecta; order Coleoptera; family Chrysomelidae; genus Gonioctena; species Gonioctena quinquepunctata. The sequence continues at coordinate 963,703 of JAFIRS010000178.1, forward strand.
AAATTGGAAAATATTTTTTTTCAGAATTAGAAAAAACAAAAAATTAAGTTACTTTTTTAATATCTAACAAAAAGCAACTACTTCCCAGCCACTATGACATGCTGGATTATCTGATAGAATTTATATCACAATAAATATTTCACCTGAAAAATTACTATAGTGAATATTTGCATTTCCATTCTGATATTTGAATAAAAAACTTTCTCAATCAAGATTGGATAAAAAGTTTTTCAATCAAATATCTGAATCAAAATGGTAATCAGATTTCTTCTGGTCAAAAGTTAGGGATTTCGCACAATAGTTGTTTTCTGTTATATATTATAAAAGTAACTTGAATTTTTCATCGTAGTTTTTTTTCCATTTTTTTATTGAGGATAATGTTCCCTTTTTGAACATGAAAAATCTACTAAGAGGTTATCCTGAACGATGAAAGATATAGTTTATTTTTCAGTCATTTTATATAAGTTACTCTTTTGTGATACATATTTGCGAGCATATTTGTATAAATCGCTGGGAAGTTGAGGCAGCATATCTCTGAGAGCTTCTGGGAGAAATTCCCATCGGGGTACTCAAACTTAGTAAGTCCATATCGTATTGTTTTCTCAAGTCATACCTAGAAAAATATTGAATAGTTGCATTCAATTAATATTTCTAGTGCTTAAATGGTTTTGTATACAACCTTATTCCATACTTCAGACAAGCTCCACCTTCCACCAACTGAGCAACTCATGTCACTATTCAGGATATAAATAATAACTTATGTTCTTCATGTTAGACTGAACAAATTAGATGAATCTTACAACAAAAAGATGGAAAAAAAAACATGGATTCAATATAATGAGTATATAGGGCCACATAATGTTTTTTAGTATCGAATTGGTAACATTTTTCTACCTCTTCATATGATTATTTTTCATAGACAAAACACATAATTCAATTATTTATTACACAAGAGATTGAACTATACACGTGTGTGTTGCTGCAGCAAAAGTATTAAAATCAGAACAGTTTGCATTAATACAACTGCAAGAGAGAAAGAATATTGAAACAAGTGATGAACTAATATGAAGTTTATCACATCTCACCTTACAAAATGAGCTAGAGCTATCAATGATGTATGTCAAAACGAAATCACAAAAAAACTGAAAAAATTAACATTTTGGCATAAATCTAGCTGTCACCTTCGGTAGACCTGAAAGCAAATGGTAAAGCATAATATTCGTAATATTAATTCAAATATATATTCCACTGCCCTTTGGATATCCCACTGGGTGTTGAAAATTAGAAATTGAGTGTTACACAATAACTTATCAAGAATTCCTAAATTATTTCTATTAAAATTTGGTAGTGATTTCCTCTTGAAAATTTCAATTCTTTATTACTTAATCAATCCACAAAATTGTCAAGCTTCTATTTCAATATCTCTATAACGGTTGATTTGATTTTGGCAATGTGAACCATCAGCTGTTTTTCATAAGGTATTCAAAAAACAAATCTAAAAACTGAAAAAGCTCCATAACCCCATGTAAGGCACACTGGATAATATGTCTGAAATGACTTTCCTATAAAAAATTTAGCGCTGTCGAGAGAAAATAAGGTACCAATCTGAAATTTGAATGAATTCACCCGGTAAATTGTCATTATTAAAGGCATTATCTTCATTATTGTCTGATTTGCTTTGAATGCTTATTCGGCGCCTCTTTTGCCGATTGCCAAGGTCTAACTATCAGGCTCATATCGAGCAGAAATTCTTTTTATCACTTCTAAACAATAGATAGGAAAGGTTTTCATCTTTCGAGGTGAAATTATATTCTAATACGCCAATCAAACCACGTATAAACTAATTGATAAAATGAATAAATTCCTTTTTGTCGGTTGCTGGGTATAATGATGAATCTTAAATGGCGGCAACCAGTTAACACCTCTCATCTATTACACCATCAGTAGGTCTACACAACAAAAATACCCTTCGTTAAATGAGAACATGGTAAAAAACAGCACCCTATCTATCCTCACTCTTCATTAAACACTTATACACAAATAGTCAATTACATACAAGCGATAAAAAATCACCTTGCGCTTTGAGCAACAGCAGTCAACGCCATCAACACACTCAAAATTATGTTAGTTAAACAGACGAACGTATAGGAATGATGGACGATCTCTTCGATCTACGACTCGCGATCACGATCTGTTTCTTTCTTTATCATAGAATTCCCCAATGTGTATAAAATGTCTCGCGTATCTGTTGTCTCTCTCTCATTCTTCCAACTCTCCACTAGTGTTGCCTCCACTAACAACGGAAAACAACAAACACAATATATATATATATATATATATATATATATATATTGTTATGATATGGTATATATGTCAAATAAAAAAGTCGAAATAGGGCACAATGATATTTAAAAACTGCATAAATACCTGCTATGATTGTTTTTATTTAAAAAAAAATCTGTACGGTTTGCATCTTGAAAACCTTTGGCCATATTCTAGTCGACGCAGATAATCCAAGAGGGTGGCAGTACAGTTTTTCTATTATCATCATTATGTTTGATTCATTGGGTACAACCTATAAAAATATACAAATTCAAATTTAGAAATAAATTCAACTGAACATTATATTTATATGCAAGAAACATCCTGTATGCAAAATAAGAACCAAAAGGAAACATGACAGACAAATGTCAAATTAGTTCCTTTTGAATGGTCAAAATGATGAAATTTGAGAACAGAAAAATGGTACATGGGATCTTTGAAGAATATTCAGTAAATAGAACTATGAGTAGAAGTCAAATTTGAAAATAACATATGTATAATAGGTAGGAAGTCGAATAATGTATTTAAAATAAAAGTGCTAATAGTAAAAATTGATAGAAGATAACAAATAGTGATGGTTACCAAGGGGAAAGAAAAATGAGCGGGGAGAAGAAAAACGAAAATGAAATGAGAAGCATATTAGAAATTTTTATGATCGATTTTATGGGAAAAATGCCAATAACTAAAGTATATGAGAAACATTAATACATGCAATCAGGTCAGAATCAAATCGGAACCAAGGACTATCAAGAAACTACTCACCAGGAATTGGAGGTTAGATTTCCAATCCCAGGATTTGTGTGAGTGCAAAGCATAACTCACATAACAGGTACTTCATCATCATAAACTTTATAAAGTTATAATATTCATCAAACAGCAACGTTGTTTTTGGTATATTCACAATAATACATAATTTCAAATGGCAAACTCCTTCTTCTATTCATCACAAATGACATGAGTATAACCTATAAATAGTTATTTTGGAATATGTTCAATTTTGCGCATGATCAAGTTTTTGAATGTTTTCAATTTTGATTGGTTGGAAAATATAATTAAATAGTTAGATATCTCAGGAATAGGTTGGTTTTAAGCAATATTTTCAATAAAAAACAATATCTAACTTTTTCTGGCTCATTATTTATTATTTGACTATATTACAATCAATATTTCAAACATAAACGGTATATTGACATCAAGCAAAGAAGTAGATGGCGCTGCTGCAATCCTCCTGAGATTGAGAGAATCATGTGTCCATAGGCGTACCGACTGAGCTACAAAAAGGTATGAAGATAGATAAAGAAGAAGGTGAAGTGTACAGAGAAAGAGGGAAGAAGCATAATAGCCGGAGTTTCCTTTTGTTATGATTAGTATATATCACAAAAATATAAATAACTCACATATAAATATACGAACATAACAATATATATATATATATCGAAGCTTGTGGCTCAGTGGCAACAGCGTTGGTCTTGTGTCGACTGTTTCCACCCGGCTCGGGTTCGAATCCCGCAGCTGGTGAAAAATGTTTTCAAGGTCCCAAGAGTGGTTTCGGATCCCACTATAAAAGGTAAGGTCCCCGTGATTTTAACTCGTACAAGTTTTCATTAACTTCTGAGGGTTGTTCAAACAACTGAGAAAGCGGTAAAAAACAATATATATTGCAATAAGAATTTCTTATTCAGGTTACGTTCGAGATAACTTTAGGAACTCGCATTGAGAATTTCTTGTTCTGGTTACATTCGCGATAATTTCAAGAACTCGTAATAAGAATTCCCTATTCAGGTTACGTTCAGGACACCTTTAGGAACTCGCAATAAGTTGGAACCTGGCAAATGGAATTTGAGGACTCCAAGGTTTCTCCTGGGGACGCCAGTGAGAATTTCGTTTAGTTACAGCACATAGTGATCACCGAGACCTCGCAATTGGAGTTCGCATAAGATCCCAATTATATGCTATCAGAGATCTCGCGAAGAGTTCCGTGTTACCAGGGAATGGATTGTGATATTTCGAAATCGTCAATACAACGTATTTTGTCAAAAAGCAAATTCTATCCCTAGAAAATCATCGGGTTTGAGGGCTACAGCCAGGTAATAATCTTTATTGTTTATTGTTCATAACTATAATATATTCCCCTATTTAGGAGTTGCTGATAGGAGATTGAACTTCATTGCATGGTTGTCCACCCGTATTCATGATGATGATCAATTTCTGAACAAAATATTATGGAGTGATGAAAGCCGTTTCCATAACAACGGTATGTTAAACAAACATTATTGTCACTATTGGTCTGACGTGAACCCTCATTGAATTCAAGAATAGTTACTTGTGCAACCAGTTGGGAAAAGCACTATTTTTCGTAATGAGCGCATTTCTGCGGAACAAGCGAAGCGAGTTCCGCAAAATAAAGCGAGTTACGAAAAATAGGGTTTTCCAACGTGTTTCACACAATATTTTTTCTAATTTTGATACGTGATCCTTTTCAATTCAAGTTAAAAATATAAAAAATATATATTCAAAAACACTGAAGAACACGCTTTCAAAGCACTAAAAATTAAAAAATAATTTTAATATTCAACGACTATGCCGAAAAGCATGAGGTGCTTTTTGGTTACGTATCTTTGAGAAACATAATACTTCCAGAGTGAAATCCCAGAACCGGCAAACCTACCTCATTTTAGCAAAGCTGAAATTTCAAGGGTGAATAGTGTTATATGTAGTTGAGAACGTATGCGTACTTGCTAGCTTGAAAGCGGAGCCCTTTTACAGGTATCAAGTACAAAAGTACATAAAAAACTTTCTTACCTACGTTAAAGTATGGTTATGCATTTGGCAATTAATATCGTCCAGTTAGCCGAGCGGTCTGAGGCGCGAGATCTAAGCTCTGGATCTCAAAAGTTTCCGAGGGTTCCAATACCCCACACCTGAAGATTTTTTTTACTTTCCACTTTGAAATTGAGAAATGATTTAGTTTTGGGATGAATATTCAAATAAAAAAAAACAAATCATTTCTCAATTTCGATGGGAAAAATAAAAAATTAAATCGTCAGGCGCGGGGATTTGAACCCTCGCCAGTTTTTGATATCAGTGCTTAGATTCTGGGCCTTAGACCGCTTGGCTAACTGGACGATAATAATTGTCAAACGCATTACCATACTCAAGTGAGAATGTTTTTTGTGTACTTTTTTACCTGCTACCCGAAAAAGGGCCCCTCTTTCAAACTAGCAAGTATGCATATCACACTATTCATACTCAAAATTTCAGCTTTGCTAAAATGACGTAGGTTTGCCGGCTCTGGGATCTTTGACTATTTTAATTGATTTCGAAAAGCACCCCACGTTTTTAGCATAGTCATTGAATATTGAAATAATTTTTTATGCTTTACTGTGTTAAAAGAGTGTTCTCATCCTTGGAGAGACTTCCATGGAAAAAACGCAAATTTATGCTTCATAGAAAACTACGTTGTCAATATAACCAATTCATCAAATTATGTAATTAATATCTATAATTAGTTTTTACCATACATATTAAGTATTGAATTCAAATACAATTTGATGTTCATAATATGTACAGAGAATTCAATAACAATGAAGTAGTTTAGCCTCAAAATTATAATAAATTTTATTCCTGTATTTTTTGCAACTGGTGGTGAAATTTACTGTTTAACACCAGTTGCAAAAAATTCTACTTTTCGCAACTGGTGATGAGAAGTAAAACATTTGATAACGTCAGTGAGTTTTGAAAAGTGTCAAAATTGGAATTAGAATTATCAGTCTGTGTGGGAAGTTAATGTTTGGTGTGGAACCACTGATGATTATTTGATAGAACCTCATTTTTACGAAGGAATCCTTAATGGACTTGCTTTTCCTCCAACATGTGTTACCGAATCTCTTGGAGAATTTACCAATACAAACTCGACTGAAAATGTGGTTTCAACGAGATGGGGCCCCACCACTTGATAATGGAATAATTACCCAATATTTGGATGACACTTTTAATGAGAAATGGATTGGAAATAAGAGTCCAACACCATGGCCAGCTCGATCTCCAGATATGACTCCACTGGATTTATTTTTGTGGGAATATATTGAAGACTTAGTTTATATGCGACGTCCACAAAATGTAGATGATTTAAAAAATAGTATCACAAATGTTTGTGCTTCCATATCGTGAGCGACGCTTTTAGCTTTCACGAATCGAGAAATATTAAAAAGGTAAAATACGTGAAGGGGGGCAGTTCGAACACTTACTGAAATAATTCATGTTATCACTTTAATTTTTTCGTTATTACCATCATATTGGTAGAGTTTTTTGGTCGAAGTAAAATATGTTTTGGTCATTTGAAACATTTACAGTTTGTATTGTCTGCGATTTTACAGAAACATCCAACTAGATGAAACAGTCAATGCAATTATAAGTGATAGAGTGATTTCAAAGTTGCTGTTTTTCATAAGTATTCAAGGGAAACAATGAGTGTGCTATATGGCTAAATTCAGAATTTGATGCAGAATCGCAAAAAGCATTGAAAAATTTGGGATGCCATTTAAAAAAAAATTGCGTCGGTGACGCGACGCCCTAACGGATGACGCCTAGAAATGGATATCTAAATAAGAGGACCCTTTGACATCAAGATCATCTGCTTTCACGAAATATGGATATCATCTTTCATTTCCGAATTATTTGACCGCGGAGTTTTATATAGTTTCATATAGGACACCCTGTATATATATATATATATATATATATATATAAATATATATATTTATATATATATATATATTTATTTATATATATATATATATATATATATATATATATCGAAGTTACTGTGGAATATAATTACTTATTGATGATGAAAGTGAGAACTTTGTGACAAAAATTAGTGACTCAATTCATTGTGGACTTTCTTGTGAATTTTGTGAATTTTGTAAAATTTGCATTCATAAGTTTGAATGGTCCTGCCTGGATTATACTTTGAGAAATACGATTTGTGAACATATTCACTATGTTTGTTTGAATATGATACCAGAGTTCGTTATTACTAACATTGATTGTTCCAGGAACAGTTCAAAAATAGAGGAGGTAATTTGGTATCTGGCAAGTATGATATTGAGAAAAAACATTTAAACAGGAAATTGAGTTCACTACACTACAAATTTTCGAAAAAGTTTATTTTATGGAGTTGAGAACACAAAGCTTGTCCTACAAAATTTAAAAACCACAACTCGAATTGTTTTCATGGAAAATATCAATAGTTCACATTTGGCTCAATTTTCTATGAAAATGAGTATTGAAGCCAAAAAAACATAGAAATTAAATTGCAGTTTATTGACAAAAAAAAGAATAGCAATGATCCTTTACCACAAGAAGAAAACATCTTCGCGCTGTTTAAAAACAAATCGTACTGAACCCAAGATAATAAAAGAATGGTTCCCCATTATTGTTTTCTGATGACCTTGAAAATGATCACTTGTGTTCGTCTCCTAGTATTTCTGTATAATGCTAAATGGGTACCCACAATTCCTTCATAATATGTCAAAAATACTGTAAATATATTTTTGGTGATTTTGTCATGCACTACGCGTGTAGTATACATGAATAGCTTTTGTTGAAAATAAAAACTATATTTTTTTAGTTAGGATTATGATTATAATGACCCCAACATGCGCAAACGGAATGTGTTCCTTCAGTTACTGGCTCCTGTAATATTCTTTTTAGCACACATTACTGATATCGAAGATTGGTCATGAATTCAGTACGTTTATTATATTTTCCTAATGAAGTTCTGCGCGAGTATTTCTCAAATAGTGTATCTCATTAGACATTTGAAAACTCTCCCAGCGCTGGATCACATGATCTCATAGTGTTGCAGTAAACATTGACGTGCTTAGGAATTATTTGAATACAGCAGGCATTACTACCGTCTGAAATTTTCATCACTTTTTCGAAACATGAATGACATCTTTCAAGTATGAAGCTCGTGTCTTTAATAGAACATAAAAGGAAAGTTTTCTTCAGAATTTCTATTTTCACAAACATCATATAGTTTATGACTTGGCAGTCCAGCTACATGAATATGTGAAATGATATCGATATTCAATTGTATTATTTCACCTAACAAAATTTCAATTTTTAATTTTGCCTCCAAAAATCTCGAAAAATATACTTTTATACTCCTTTTGATTAATGTGAAAATCGTTTTCCTGGAATTGAGTATAATAATAAATATCTACAAAAATAAGTGTATTCTGGTAGCGATAACATTTTTCGGCGTATATTCATGCAAACTACAACTCGAAAAATCAAGCCTCTTCTGCAATATCACCCCCATGTCTAATAAATGCTACGGATCGTTCAATGAACAAAATTCCACAAATGTAACTTGAACCAATATCAAATAAAAAATAGCATTAGAAAATGATATCTGAGCTCCAACAAAAAGCCAACACAAAAATGAGCTTTTCGAAAAATCATAGATTGAATCTCTTCAGGAAAAAACCTGTATTATTATCGAAACTATTCATATCTCTATCCAGAACAAAAATCAATAATACAGAACAAATCTCAAAACAAACAAAACAAGAAACAGCGAAAGAGTGTATGTAAAAATGCAAATGTTTCTTGCATGCTCTTTGCTATGACTGACACAAAGTCAATACATGAATGTATGATAAAAAACATAAATTTCAGTTGGTGGTAATGCTGGCTGCACTGAAAATTTTGTGGATTCTCACCTCACACATTACCAAGTTAGTCTATAAATTCAATCAAAATCAATCAAAATATGAGATATAATGAAATATCGAATAATCTTGAAAAAACCAAAAGTTTCCTCGAAACCAATCATAATTTAGTCATCATGACCGCTGACAGATGAAATGATATTGTGATAGTGAATAGTAACGAATATAATTTGGAGAAGAGTTATTGCGTGATATGAATAGATACAAAATTTTTAAAAATGATCCCACCAGTAAATTTCAAACTGAAGCTAATAACATCATTAAGGAACTCCGGATATGAAACATAATTGATGAATCAGAACAAAAAAGACTAAAAATAAATGACGCGGTTCCACCAACGTTTTACGGCCTTCGTAAAACTCATAAACAGACTTTAAATCTCAGACCGGTAGTGAGCTGTATAGACACTCCTTCCTACAAACTGGCTGTGCTCGTTCATGATATTCTGACACAATTAACGACTACGTTTGACTATAATATCAAGAACTCATTTGAATTCACAAAATTTTCCAAAACAACAGTACTTCCCTTTTCACTAACAACTCAAAGAAACTTTTATTGAAAATAATAAAAAGCCAATGGTTTTTTATATCCGCCTATACTCTGATAGATTATGATTTGTTTGTCTAAAAATTGAATATCTGAATATTTAGCTATTTTTCTTTCAATGGTAATATGTACCAACAATTAGATGGTTCAGCAATGGTCAGTGCAGTTCTGGATAATTTAGTAATGAATGAGGTAGTCAACAAATGTCTCCCTTCCCTTTCCTTTGATGTTGTCTTTTTAAAAATTTATGTAGATGACATGATCATGGCAATTCCAAACAACAAAATCGCCGAAGTTCTAGAAGTGTTCAACGATTATCATCCCAATCTCCAGTTCATTCAGAGATAGAAATCGAAGCATGCGTATCCCGTTTCTTGATACACTAGTAATAGGACAACCAGCTGGGAGTCTGAAAACAAACTGGTATTCAAAACCCACAACTTCGTGTAGACTCCTTAATTATTACTCGAATCATCCTTCAGAACATAAAATCCGCACAGTCCAAAATCTACTTTTCAGATCATTTAACATAAGTAGTACAGAATTTTACAAAGAGAACGGAACCAAAGTCAGAAATCTTTCTAAAGATAAGAATTACCTCATTTCCCTTGTCAACAGAATTCCAGTGAATATAACCAAGATTTGGTAAATCAAACCAAGGGAGACATCACCGTCATTCCATACTATAAAATCCCATATATAAGAGGATTATCGGAAAAAATTGCTTGGGAACATACAACCTCCATCAAATAAAAATAGCTCTTCACCCTAAACATCAAATGAATAGTATCTTCACGAAACCCAAAGATGGAACACCAACTTCCGATGGCTCCAAAGTGAGATATCAAATAAATTGTCTCAACTGTGAAAAATGTAACATTGGGATGAACAAACAATATCTGAAAGCTCGAACTCAACAACATAAATATGACTGCAAGGAATTGTTGACAGAGAGAGTAATCATTACGAGAGAAATATCAATGAAATTGATCAAATATTCCTGAATGATACAGACAATGAAATATTGAGTGATTGCTTCAATCACATTTCAAATAAATATAAAGAGTTTCATAGTGAACCATACTAAAATGCTCTTCCAATTCCATGGAGTCTCGTCGATGAGACCCTACCGTACTAATGGCTGAAAAAAAGCATTTCTTTTTTTTTGTTTTTTATTGTTCTTTTTTTTATCATAATCGCATCAACCTAATGGTTATTGGGGAGTTGTACAAGTTCACAATTCTCTAATTATATCAGTACATTTCAGAAAGTTAATAATATTTGAAATATTACAGTTTCTGCCAATAATGTAGATATTTGGAGGGAAGTTGCAGTTGCTTCGCTGCACCCAGTATTTTGGACATTTGGTTTCATATATGTCACACATTGGTTCTTCAGTATGACTTAGAAGATAACTGTGAGTGAGATTGGTATGACCTAAGCGTAGCCGATTGATGAGCACTTGATGTTTTCGGTTCTTCGTTTCGTCAGGCCACGATTTCACATCATATTTTATTGTCCGCAGTTTTCACTAGACACTTGCCACTGATTTTTCCATTTTTGGATTATCGCTGTTTTCACCATTGATTTAATGTCTGTAGATACTACTCCCATCACTATTTCGGATTCGGCAGAGGTAATTGCACCACGAGCACATTCGTCGGATTTTTCATTGCCTTGAATTCCAATGTGTGATGGAATCCAAATAAAACATACTTGTTTTTCGTGTTGCTGGATCGCACGGAGTTCCCTCTTTATTTTTTGTGCAATGGGATTTTTGGGATATAAGCCCTTCAGCTTGTAAGTGAATCCGTTAAAATAACATATTTCTCTCCACCTCTCGCATTGATATAGATCAGCGCACGGTAAATGGCATAAAGTTCTGCATTGAGTATGCTGGTCGTAGAGGGAAGCTCATAAGAGAAGGATCCCGATGTTGTAACTATTGCAGCTCCTACTCCTTCGTTGGTTTTCGAGGCGTCTGTGTAGATTCCTGTGTAACTAGAGTATTCCGAAATGATTCGGTTGAGTTCATTTTTGATGGCCTGGCTATTGGTATTGAGTTCGTCGAAATGAGTTAGGCTTGTGTCACAGTTCGGCAGTTTGATGGTCCAAGGGAAAGATGGGTTGAATTTGGTAGGAAATGTTTTCGGTAGGGATAAATCGAGGGTAACTAGATGTTCACGGATTCTCTCGTAGAAAGTTTTATGAGTTCTTGGTCGATTTGTGAAGAGATTCCCATATTTATCACAGAATGTGTTACTGTGGGTGGGATTTGTTGGTGTTGCACTTACTGTTGCTGCGTAGGCCAAACTGAGGTAGGAACATCTGTTGTGAAGAGATGGTTCACCCGACGCACAGTAGAGGCTTTCGACTGGTGTTGTACAGAAGACACCTAATGATAATCTTAAGGCTTTGTTGTGGATAGTGTCGAGTAACTTGAGTGTTGTCTTGTTCGCAGAGTCGTATGCAATACATCCAGAGTCCATTTTAGATCTGACGAGTGTTCTGTAAACGTGCAGTAATGTTTGACAATCAGATCCCCACTCCTCATGTGCCAGTGTTTCCAACAGGTTCGGTCTTCTGTTACACGATTCAGCTAGGCTTCTAATGTGCGCGTTCCAGTTCAATCTATCGTCAAATATCATACCCAGGAACTTCATAGTTTTGGCATATTTGAGATTTTGTCCATATAATGAGAGGGGTGGTCTATTGTTCGTTTCTTTTTTGGAGAAGAGAATACATTGTGATTTTTCTGTTGAGAAAACGAATCCGGTTTCTTAAGACCATTGCTCTAGGTTCGAGAGAGCTTTCTGGGACATCGATGTTAAAGTGTCCATATTTGTGTTTTTGCAGAAGAATACCAGATCATCCGCATAAAGACGTGCTTTCATTGGTAGTTCATTTTTTTTCAGAATGTCATTCATGGCATTAAGGAACAGAGTTGGGCTAATGACAGATCCAGTGTGTGAGTGCTTGAGTAAATTCCGTTTGTTCTAACGCGAAATGTTCTAATTTTCAGGAAGTGTTGGATGAAAGCGAAGCAGTGCCCACGAATTTTCCATGAGTACAGTATTTTCATTATGCGGTATCGCCATGCAGTATCGAATGCCATTGTTATATCGAAAAAGATGGACAAGCATTTCTGTTTTACTGCTAGGGCTTCATGAATATCGCTTTCTGAATCTAGGATATTGTCATGGGCAGATCTGTGTTGTCTAAAACCACTTTGCTCGGGGACCTGTAGGGTGTTCAGGTGCCAGTCTTCTGTTTATGATATTTTCGAAAATTTTACACATCACACATGTGAGAGAAATTGGTCTTTATGAGTAAGGATCAGTTTTCGGTTTACGTGCTTTGAGAATGGGAACAATTATTGCATCTGACCATGCTGATGGAAATTTGTGTTATGTCCATATTATGTTGTATATGCGCATGAGGAGTGCATGTGCATTAACTGGGAGATTTTTAATGAACATTACTGGAATCTCATCGGGGCCGTGACTTGTATTATTGAAGCTTGAGAGGGCATCTTCGTATTCTTCTCTACTTATAGGCATGTTTAAGGGGTCTTCATAGTCTATGATGATGGGTATTTCAACTGCTTCTTCATTATGTTTCTTTGCCAGGAATGATTCGTCATAATGGGAGGACCATGAGTTTTCTCTGTACATTTCGGCCATAGCCTCCGCAATTTATTATTTATCTGATACCGCACCTTTCAGCATATTGATTCCTTGGTAGGTATTAGCTCCTGATATACTCCTCACTTTTTTCCATACTTCAGTCATGGGTGTTGAGCTGTTGATACTCGAAATATATTGTCTCCATGAAGTACGCTTAGCGTTCTTGGTTGTTGCTCTCGCTATTGCTCGGAATTTTTTCAATTCAATTATATTTCCTCTGGTTTTGTAGCGTTTACATTTGTTGTTTTACTGTCCCGTATAGCATGTTTGCATTCATTGCTCCACCAGATGACCGGATTATGTTTAGGGTTGAAAGAAGTTTTCCCGATAGCAGATTCAGCTCCTTGTAGGACAACTATGTTGAAGTTGACTAGCGTTTCATCAATATTATCAGTGATTTCACATGTTGCTATGCTCGTTTCTATTGTTGTTGCGAAGAGTTCCCACTCAACTGATTTGACATTCCATTTTGGAACCGGGTTATCCGGCTGTTGACTTCTCAGGTTATTGGATATCACTATAGGATTGTGATCACTATTATAGTTGAATGGCAGAGCTTCCCATGTTAAAAGAGGAGTGAGAGTGGGGTTACACATCGTGAGGTCCAAGATAGAGGATTATCCTGTGTGTGCATTGAATCTGGTTTTGCTTTAGTAAGGAGAGATTAAAGTGGTTGACTAATTTTTCGATGGTCCGACCTCTGCAGTTTGTGAGAAGGGAACCCCATATGTGGTTGTGGAATATGTTCTATCAAGTTCAGAAGATCCGAGATGAGATATCAATTGTTTCGTTTGGTGGAAGATATATATTGCAGATAGAGATGTTGTTTCCTTCCAATGTGACAGCAATAGCTTCGAAGTTAGTATCTATGTCGATAAGTTTTGTCTGAATATTTTCCTGAACGAATATAGCTACACCACCACTTGCCCGCTCCTGCACGTTTCTATTTTTGAGAAAGGGCTGGAAATTTCTCAAACTATGAATTTTATCATTTTAATAATAATAATAACTTTATTGTCCCAAGAAACATTACATGTTTATGGTTAGGGACTAAACTAGTTATGAGATGAAAAAAATACATATATACATCATGGAAGTAGTCAAAAACGAATTGTGCATTGCCATAAATTCACAATAGTTCGAGAAAGTATAATATATACTAAGGTGTAACCAAATAAACATTTTCAATTATTTTAATGTGTAAATACAAAAAAACATATTTATAAAAAATTTCCAGTTGAGTGAAGTGTATATTTCAGTTCGATTTTGAATTTCGCCATTAATTTAATTTTTTTTATGTTGTTAGGAATTGAATTATGAATGATTATTCCATTATGGTAAATACATTCCTTTCCAATTCCGGATTTAACATTACTAATGGATAAAAAATGTGTTTGTCTAGTGGCATAATTATGAATTTTGTCCATTTCAGTGAAACTTATATTAAATGTTTTTTTATTTTATTTTTGACAGAATGAATGAAACAACATATTTTGAGTTTGTTGAGAAAATTTAAATCCAAAAGCCTTTTTGGTTTATACAAATTTATTGTTGCTTCCAGATGTGGTAATTTATATATACATTTTATTGATTTATTTTGTAATGATTTTAATGGTTTTAAAATGGAATTATTTGCAGTTCCCCATATAGAAATGAGATACTGCAAGTGTGAATTAATTAAACTAAAATAGATATTTTTTTTAAATTTTAGTGGTATATAATTTCTTATTCTATAAAGAATGCCTATAAGAGGTGATATTTTCTTCCGAATTTTTCCAATATGCTTATTCTATGATAATTTCTCATCAATATAAAGTCCTAAAAATTTTGTTGATTTAGTGTAATTCATGATATGTTTTTCGAAATGAATGGAATTGGTGGGAGTGTCAATTGTTATTTTAGAAATATTCATGTAGGAAGATTTATTGAAATTAATGGTCAATTTATGTTGCTGTAGCCAGATGAAAATGTTTTTTATATCATTATTCATGTAGTTTTGTATTTTTTTATAATCGTCCGAAAAGTACATTATTGTAGTGTCATCAGCAAATAATTTCATTCTTCCTTCTAATTTTAATTTTGAAAGATTGTTTATATATATTAAGAATAGTACAGGACCAAGAATGGAACCTTGTGGTACTCCAGACTTTATATTTTTTAAAGAACTCTGATGATTTCCTATTTGCACATACTGTTTTCTATCATACAAATAATTTTTGACTGATCCTCCTCATCAGCATTAGCATTAGAAAGTCTTTGTCCTTTCCGTCTAGGCATTTTCAATTCATTGGTAATTTCAAATTAGATTAATTTACCTGGGCTAACATTTTTCAAAATGACGTTTTTATGAATATGTCAGGATCACTAATACAGGACAATCTCTTCTGAAATGGTGAAAGCACTGCAGCACTCGAATCAACAATCACCACTTGAGATGTTTAACTTTTCCGTATAGTGAGTTTCAATATTTAAATTACTGTTTTCCTATATGAAATTTCTTGTAAACAGATTACATTTGATTTTTGTTCCGAAATTAATACTCGTAACATTGGTAGGTTATGGTAAAAACCATTTATATTCCATTGCAAAATGGAGTTGAATTCTATGGAGATGAAGAATTGAATTAGTAGGTGGTTTCCTGAGAGGAGTCACTTCCAATATCTGTAATTGGATCGTCAATGGTTCCTCCTCCAACGTGTTTCGACAGTTTTTTCTTTAGTTTAGTACACCTCGATTTGATATTCCTTTCGGAGAAGTATGGATATATTTCAGAGCTGATATATCGTTGGTGTAGTTTTTAGTCACACTGACTGGGTCAGTGGATCCATAAGCATTCGAAGAGGTCCTCAACTCGATTGTAATTCAATACGAATGTAGGAGAGTGTGTTTTTATGAAATTTTCTGTAGGTTTGAATAGATTGCCTATTTGTTTGTTAGGTTTTGGTTTTTTGGCGCGAGAGATTTCCAGAGGCTTGATGAACGGATCATCTATATTTTCTTGTTTATCCGTTTCAGTGCTTTCCTCGGTTGGTGTTGAAATATCTTCTACAGGACGTTCACCAGTCACTGTGTTCAGTGGTAAAAGGCCTTGCGTGTGGGGTGTTTGTTGTGGATCTCCAGGAATATCTTTTGGTTTCGATATTGTTTCACTAGAAGAGGTTCCACATTGAGATGAAATATGTCCCGCCCTTTTACATCTGAAACAGATGAGTCCATCTTGGGAGAGGAAAATACGATAGGATGTATCATCAAAAGTTATCAAAATTGATTCCGGAATTGTTACTTCGGGAGTGTTGATATAAACCTGTCTTCTGAAACTCAGGATGTGGCTATATTCAGAGAAGGGTACACTGATTCGCAGAAAGGTTATTGGGGAAACCGGAGAAATACCAATTCTTTGTAATTCCTGATTGAGTAGGTCATGAGGGATGGTTAGACACACATTGGACAAAACAAGCTGCTCAGCAGGAGTTACCATTCGCCTGGCTCGTAGAGATTCGCCATTTATTTCGATGATTCCATTGTTGTTCATAAATTTGTCGACAATCTCTTTACTCGAAAGATACATGCATATTCTGTGTTTGATAATTTGATGCAAACAGTATGTTTTTGTGATTTATTATAGATCCCACTTGACAAGATAGTCTAAAGTCGAATTCCGTCATAGCGTTGAATTGATAGTTGTTCTTTGGTGGAAAGTTTGTTGAGAAAGTGCAGCAGAGTAGCTTATTAGTTGGGTTTTATTTTGGATCCCCTGTAGTCAGAAGTCCCAGGTACCGAATTCAACGGAAACATTTCAAATCAGCGAGTAGAGAGCTGTTGAGTTTTCAAGTACGGCCCTGGCAGCAAGGTGATTTCGTTGGGTCGCTGTTATTTGTTTTTTTTATTGGTGCCTCTTTTTACCCATTCAAAGCACGACTCAGCGTGTTTAAATCGAACTTTAAAAAACGCGCGTTTTTTAAAGTTACCATGACAACATCAACAAATCGAGAAACGTGAAGTCTAAGTGACAAATTTTTGATTATTGATCTGACAGGAGTACCTTGTAACGTCAAATAAAATATTACTAACAATTCGTTCATTTATATGTGCTCCTCCATCCATTTGATGAACTTTTCATATTCTTTTTTATATATATCACTGGATTTTCGCGGTATTAACCGCGATTCTGCCTCACTATTCAAAAAATCGATATTAGAATAATTCATTTTTGAGCTCTGGTGACAACAAATATTGTTCTTTCATAACAAATTGCAAATGAATATCTGTTTTTCTCATTTCCATGACAACGAAAGGTATACTGATGTCACATCACGAATTCAACCTTCTTGCATTATTAGTTCTTATTTCTATTTTTTGTAGTAATAATACCAGTATATATGATTTCAAAGTGCACCAATAAAAAAAATAACGTAAAGTATTCGTGGATAACTGGTCTTAAAAACACTTGCTCTATTTCGAGCACTCCGGCTGCGCCGTCGTGCTCGAAAAATCGCGCGTGTTTTAAAGCCCTTTTTATCCACTTATACTTTAATATACTATTATCGATATGCAATGATATACGAAATTATTTCAAACTGTACTAACAGTATAATACTGGATAGGTAACTTATGATCACGATGTAACCAATTGTCCGTTTTTTGATCTCTGGATCACAGATATATTTGAGTATAAGGCCCGATTTCACCAACCTCTTTAAACGAGTTTTGTTCAAATTAAACTTAGATAAGGATTTCTTCACGTCATATTGGATTTCACCAGGAACTATAAACCGCGTTCAGTTCTAAACGGCGTTTCCACTTGAAACGGGCTGAATTTGGCCAGTTACGAAGTTAAACGACGTTTAGTTCATTGGTTTCGTGCACGTTTGACACATGGTTGACATTGGAGGTAAAACAACCTTACTTTTCCGATTTGTTTATGTTGGAGAATTGGACATTTTTACCTATTTCAAAAAGAATTCAGTAGTTGGATCACATGTGTTATTGTTTAATTCGTAGATGCCTTCATATTGTTCTGTTGTGAAATGCAATAAAAATGCATCAAAAGACGGCCGAATACAATTTTTCAGGTAAATTGTACATGTTTGTATTTTTGACCCAGTTATCAGAATTCCATCTGCTGTTGTAAGCAATAGAAAACATTATGAAATCTCCCAGAGAAGGCAAGCATCCTAGATACATGCCATTAAACGGAAAGACTGGTCTGATAAGTTAACGAAATATGGTAGAGTACCAATTTATTCAATAAGCTGGGTGCCAAATGAAGTCCAAAGAAGGAATTTATTTGATGAATTATATCTTCACATTCCAACTTGAAATTCATTGTAGAAATATCGTCACTTTTATCAAGTTTCTTCAAAAACTAAACTTTGAACACCGAACACCCACAAAAATATCACAAAACATGAGCCAAACACGAAAGTTATTCGGTTTTCAATTTTTAGGTTATATTGTCACTTGGCTTTGGCTCCCCTACAAAACAACGAAATCTATGCAAAAATTACAGAAACGTACATATTTTACTATGTTGCCAGCTTTCGACTGTCCTTAAACTAACCCATGAACGCCTGGAAAAAAAAATCACCGATTTTTTTGGTAAATTCAGTATATTATAGGTAAATATAGGATGAATAAACTGTAAATACTATTTTTTATAGTAATTCGTTTTTGAGTTAGAGTTTTGAGGGTGTTCCCATACGGTACCTCTAGGCGGTTTGTCGAGTAAATTATTTTCTATTCTATAAGCCAGAAATATTCTACAGTTTTGTAAAAACATTTTATTTTTTAGTGTGGAACTCTTTGAAACATTCGATACATAATCCTAAGTCACACTTACAGCACATTGTATTGGATTCCACTTATTTTTTCGAGGGTGTTGCAATATCTTCCTCTATCTTGCTTTTTCATAAGAGCTTTGGGAGTTAGTGGGTATTCCTTGGGAATGCGATTGTCGCGAATCATCCCTGTGAGACCATAACCATTTTGTTTCAGGGCATGAAGAATATTCGGTCCAGTAAAAAGATTGTCTAGAAATATATTGTATCGAAAATATGTTTCGATGTTCCTCACATCTTGGAGCATTTGAACAAGGGGGGCTGCACATTTCCCAAAATACAACTCGTAATCATTCTTTGCCCTTGGATTTTTGCATTGGTATATCTCAAAATTTACCAAATATCCTCATGGCTTATTTAGGCACCAAATCTTGTATCCATATCTAATATCGAATCATCGATTCATCATACGACAAGTTTGGCTCAGGTACGAAGTGTTCCAGAAATTTGTTTTTTAAATAATCCGTTAAGGGTGTTAGCTTTTGTCGTCTGGATCTACAGCGGTATTATCAGCAAAGTGGATAAAGTGACAGATCTGTAGAAGCCGATCTCTTCTCATTGCTTCATATACCAAATCATTTCACATATCTCTTGAGGACTCCCAATCACTACGTTTTGAAGGAAGTTCGTTGTAACCACTTACTAACGAAATGGCTATAAAAACTCTTTCACAGAGACCTGTAGATCGGGAAAATTTTGAAAAAGTGCCTAATTTGTTGTCTGCTGGGAAATGACCTCCAATAACTCATCAGTAAAAAAAAGTTCAAATAGTTCACAATGGGTCATATATTTGTACATATCATAGTTGTCTTTTGGAAAGTAATGCTCAGTAAATGATAAGTCTGCGTCCTCACAATATTTTGGATAAGCTGGATCTTTGTGAAGTTTCAATTCAGTCTTGTTAGTTTTTTAGTATTACTAGTGGACATATTTCCTATATTTTCCTCCATCAAGTAACCGTTGCTGCTTGTTCCTGCCGAAATTTCATTATGTAAATCACTGTTCAAATCATCCGCGATTCCACCAACTCTCCTAGAATTCGTGAAACGTATCTCAAGCTGTCGAGAGCACAGATTGTCAGCTAATCCTCCCTCGTCTTTATCAGCGGAGTCCTCATCAGTCAGCACGTGGCTCTCTGGAGGTTCTATAAATACCTCTGCGACTTCCGTATCCGAGTCTAATGCATAAACAATGTCTAAGGTCCTTAAACTAAGTTTCAATAAACTCGGTTTAGCTTTCGTCTGTTTGTGTCGGTGAAACTGGATCGAGGTTTATCAAGATTAAAATCTGAGTTTAGTGAGAACGGAGTTTTGTAAAACGCCGTTTATCTGTCTTGTGGTGAAATCGGGCCTAAATCGAGAGCTGATATCAGACACGGTGGAACCTTGTCAGTCAAAACCGGATCCTCTCTTTCTATTCTTTATTCTTTCAAAGTTTACAAGAAAAGAGATTTCATTTGTTTCCACCTCCATACAAGTTCTCTGTTTTAACGATTGTGGTCCAGTTAATAATTTTTACATTCCAAATACTAAATTCGCCACATGAAAAATAATGTGGATCTTCAACGAACTCGTCTTCCATCGAACAAAAATTTCGTCTGAATAATTGAAAAGGTAGATCTCTATTTGGTGTTAAATAGTTGATTTATGGCACTTCGTATCTTCGTTATAGACTCTTTTGTGTTGTTTATCTGTTTACCCTATTCATTCCCTACAATTTGGTAACAACCTTGTGTAAAGGCGAGCTGCAACTGCAACGGTTGCAGCAACTAAAATTCATAATGTAGACGAGTTGCGAACGTGCTCAGAACGGTTCGCAGCGATCTGCCAATTGTCGGTCTTTGCCGCGAACACAAAGAAATTCATAGTTGGTTCGTGGACGTCCATATGGTTAGTACGTGAGTACGTGTTGCAGCAACAATCCTCGACGAAAAGTCAGAGTGGGACGAAGGAAAAATTCTCAAATTACTATCGCAAACATTTGAAATTATATGCTTGGGAGGAAATAGGTACGGTAATGGATTATGGGATGAGTGTGAGCAAAAGATAATAAATGTATTGTCGTCTTGGAGAAGGGAAAGATGATTTTATTATAGCGCTAAGAGAAAAGCAACTGAATGTTTCAATGTATTCAATATTGACCGTTCATATCATTTGTCTTGTAGGTACTGAAATTGTTTCTCAGCAGTTGGTATTAGTTTTTTGAATTTCGGGTCCAAGCAAGTTAATATACAACTTCAAAATCTGTTGGACTCATTGAATGAATGTGGTTTTTTGTGAAGGAACAACTTTTCTTGACATGTTTTTTGGGTAACCTTCCACAGTCTGAAAATGAAAATATAAGCAGGAAAATCTATACAAGTGTAGAAAGGGCAAATTAATTAGTTCACCCCGATAAGTTACTGCGTTCACCAAATTATATTTCCTATAGAAAAATGATTCGATTTGTCAGTAACTTCTCGTTCCCTGAATATGCCTATAAAAAAATAGTAAAAATTCTAAAGATACTTCTCTATATAGTTTTTATCTTCTAAATCTCCTTTAATTGTTTTAATAATTTGGATTTTTTTTGCAGACTCTTTTTCGTTTTTTCAACTGACGGATGTCAATTGAGATCTGCCAAAAAAGTTTGAGAGTGACGCATTGCTAATTTGATATATGGGGTGTTGTTCAGATCAGTTTATTAGCATTCTACCATATCTCACTTCCTCTCTGAGCAGAGGTAACCATGTATGATCCATTTCAACAGAATTTGTTGGAAAGCAGTTGTTATTGGAAAGTGGAATACAGACCGTTCCTTTCAATTTTCTCCTCTCTTGATGTGGTTCTTTCATCAAGATTTTTGTCCTATTCCATTCAATCGTATGATCGCCATTAGATGTGAGGATATGTTCTGCAATTTTTGATCCGTTTATTTGTCGATTTCTGATGTAACTCTGATGTTGACTTTGGCGTTCTTCCAATGGTCTTGACGTTTCACCTATATAACTATCACTACACGAACAAGGTATGTTGTGAACACAGTTTTTGATACTTTCTTCTGCGTTTTTTCGTTTTGTTTGTGTTAGTATAAATCTCAGTGTGTTTGTTGTTCTGAATGATGTGCTCACATCATACCTATGTCCAATTCGTTTAATCTTTTCAGATAATCCGGGGACATAAGGTATTATGTTGGTTGTGAAATGTGTAGGTGGTGGGAGTACTCCTGTTGGTTGTGTTAATTGGTTGTTTGATGGATTTTTGTTTTCAATGTCAGTGATTGTTTTTTCCACAAACTGATCCGGATATGCATTTTCCTTGAGAACAGATTTTATGAGGTTTATTTCTTCCTGTAGATTCTGGTTGGAATTGCAAACTGTTTGGGCTCGATTATAGAGACATTTAACTATGCTTTTTTCCACACTGGCATGATGGTTCGAGTTGTAGTGTAGTATCGATTGGTATGAGTTTTCTTTCTGTGTACAGATCTTTCCATTCGGGATGATGATTTTTGTAATGTCCACTGATACTTTGAAATTTTGAAGCATCAAGTAATGCAGATACATTTCTTTCTTCATACATGAGGTCACCATCGTAGTAGACGTTTTTCATCTTCATCTTCATTGTCTATCTAAATAAATGCGGCTGAGGCAATAATTTCACTTGGAAACAACATGCTGTTCAAACGAACTGTACGTAGACACTGTGGATTCAGCGCAACACGCGACGAAAAACGGCCAACGTACTCACCAAAATATGTTGCTAAGAATAAAGTTAATTCTTTATGTTTTGCCTTATAATATGAATTCGAACCCTATTGTGCTTTTTGAAATGAAAGAAAACCGGAGGAAGAGATAAAGCGGATCTGTTTTGTTAACAAATCCTTGATGTTTCGTGTTGATCCATTCAAGGGTGGTATTCATTGTATCAAATACCTATCCAATATATTGTTCATATTGTCTTTAATTGTTATTTTATTATATTTCATTAATGCATCCGTTATAATGTTACCCCTTACAACACAAGTACATCCTCTGTGCATCCCAGGGACCTCCTTCATTTGCTTCTAGGACGTCCCGGGGACATCTTTTGTCGGGACATGGTACATACTAGGGACGTCCCAGAGACATCTTCTTTCCACCGAAGAGGATATTCAAAAGGGATGTCCTTTTGGTACGTCTCAGGGATGTACCAAGTCTCGACAATGGATATTGTAACGAACCTAGGCCGGACCTGTCGCCTCGCGCGTTGCCGTCGACAGCGATGAGGTCATCCCCGGAGATGTTCGAGAACAGTCCAGTCGCTCTGCCGCGGAGAGCAACGGTCGATATTGGAAACGATTGGAACATGCTGGTCGCCAACTGCCGGAAT
Source organism: Gonioctena quinquepunctata (assembly GCA_018342105.1). Classification (NCBI taxonomy): domain Eukaryota; kingdom Metazoa; phylum Arthropoda; class Insecta; order Coleoptera; family Chrysomelidae; genus Gonioctena; species Gonioctena quinquepunctata. Next base: position 987,186 of record JAFIRS010000178.1, read on the forward strand.
TCGAAAGATCGGGAATTCTGTGACGGACATAAATAGGTAGCCCTCAAGATGGCACGGACAGTCTGAACGAGCCCATACGATCGAGCTATACAGTGGCGTAATATAAATTAAGTTGTAGATTTAAGTGTGAAATAAATTATTAAAACCAAGTTAAGTTTATTTACGTTACAATTGGTGTCGGAAGTGAGATTTTGAAAATAAACAAGTGATCGTGGAGTGGATAGTCAGAAAAATAAATTGATAGACCTTTTTGTACGCCCAAAAATAGACAGTGGCCCGGTTTTCGCGAAGTGGACAATTGTGCGTGGGAATATAAACTGATACACTCTTCGCGTGAAACAGACAATAGACTGGTGGCCCGTGGAAAAGAATTCGCGAAGTGAATTTTTAACAAACTGATAAACTTTTCGTGTGAAACAGACTGATACCTCGTCAAAGACAAAATGTGTTCAAGAAAAGTGCGCCTTGCGGACTTGAAGGTAGCGGAATTGAAACAGGAATTGGAGGAAAGGGAACTGGAAACAACGGGTGAAAAGCAAGTACTCCAGGAAAGACTTGCAGAAGGACTTATACAAGAAGGTGAGGACCCCGAAACATTTTTATTCGAAGTTGCCGGAGGTGATTTGAGTCCGATAATAGAAAAACAGAAAAAGGAAAGAGTTAGAAAATTCAAGAAGTCTGGAAGAAAATCTAGAAATCTGGAAGAGAAGCTTCAAGAAAATTCTAGAAATCTGGAAGAAACTTCTAGAAAATTCAAGAAGCCTGGAAGAAAATTCTAGAAATCTGGAAGAGAAGCTTCAAGAAAATTCTAGAAATCTGGAAGAGAAGCTTCTAGAAAATTCAAGAAGCCTGGAAGAAAATTCTAGAAATCTGGAAGAGAAGCTTCAAGAAAATTCTAGAAATCTGGAAAAATGCTAGAAATCTGGAAGAGAAGCTTGAAGAAAATTCTAGAAATCTGGAAGAGAAGCTTCAAGAAAATTCTAGAAATCTGGAAGAGAAGCTTCTAGAAAATTCAAGGAACCTGGAAGAGAAGTTCCTGGAAAACACAGAAGGCCTAAAAAAAGAATTGTGTGGTGTGGCTAATTTTCTAGAAGAAAGAATGGGAACCGTTGAGACAGAGAAAGATAAAATTAGGGAGCAAATGAACACGGAGGTAGATAAAATAAAGGAAACGATCAGTAAGCTGGAAAAACGAATTAATAGTGCGCCCTCCACAGAGATGGTTAACGAAAATGCAATGCTGGACTTGAGTTTGAACTTGGATAAAGTTCAAGAGGGTATAAAAGATGTCAAGGTCATTGCAGAAATAGGGAAGCTTTCCATGAAGCTGCCTCAGTTCGACGGAAAAACGCCATGGGAAAATTACCGCCGACAGTTTGAAGCAGCGGCCAAAGCAAACGGATGGAATGCAGGGGAAAGAGCTGTAGCACTGACACTTGCATTACGTGGAGAAGCGACAAATATTCCACAAACTCTCACCGCCCAAGAACAGGAGGACTATGATCAGCTGATTAAACATCTAGAATTACGATATGGCCACGCCCATTTGGAACACGTATACCACTCCCAGCTGAAAAATCGCTGCCAAAAATCGGGTGAATCCTTACAAGAATTCGAAACTGACATTGCACGCTTGGTTCGTCTCGCATATCCAGCCACACCAGAAAATGTAATGGAGCGACTAGCGGTTCAAGCATTCCTGGATGGACTCCGTGACCAAGAAACCAGACAAGCGTTGACACTAGCCCGTCCAACACATCTCGTAGACGCACTGGCACGCGCTTTGGAATTCGAGGCAGCGAAACAATCTTGCAAAAGCCAGAGTAAAATCCGAATGATTGAGGAAGACTCACAGGAGCCTGCTAATTTGGAAGCTGCCATAAGGAAAGTGATTAAGGAAGTTTTGCCTGAGAAAAGACAGATAAGATGCTGGAATTGTGGCAAAATTGGACATGTGCGTAGCAAATGTCCAACATTCGAAAACACGACTCCGATGCAGGAAAACTAAAGAAGGTCGACGAGAAGGGGCAATCGTCGGCCTGTGTCCAGCAAGCCCCGGTTAACAACGCATATGTCGCTATCATGCAATGACAGACCAGAGGTGTTTTCGTAGACGGTCTCATCAATAACGAGCCTTGCACCATGCTGCTAGATACAGGTGCGACTAGGACAATTCTCGGGCCTTCCTTTGCCAGATCACCGGAACGAATTGAACCGACAACTTGGAAGCTACGCACAGCAACAGGGGAGCCAGCTACTGTATATGGCGAGCTACCGATTGAAATAATTTTGGGCAGCACTAAAGTGAAACATCAGGCACTTGTAGCGGACATCGAAGACGATGCAATCATCGGAATGGACATCATGAATTCCAGAGGGTTTGAATTGGATTTCAAAGACGGCGTCCTATGTGTCAACGGAGAAGAGCTGGTACTTCATGGGAGAAGTGAAGAGTTGATCCGTGTGCTGTTGGCTGAGGATGTAAGCGTACCTGAGAGGGCTGAAACCATCCTGGAGGCTCGCCTGGACGGGAGTGCGAGCAGTGGAGACGTGGTGATGTTCGAGCCCAAACTTCATGATAAGAAAATTGGACGAGGGATTGCCCTAGGGAAAACCCTGTTACGTGCTGAAAAATTTGTACCGGTAAGGGTCATGAATGTCAATTACTTTCCAGTGACCTTAAAGAAAGTAACAATTTTAGGGCACTGCCCGTCAGTTCCATCTGTGATCCGGGGCGTACGAGGTACGATTAGCCAACCCAACAACTTGCCCACAGAACTAGAAAAATTAGTTGCCATCTCTTCCAAAGATATAAAACCAGCTCAACAGCCCAAACTAAGAGATTTAGTCAAAAAGTACCAAGATATCTTCGATACCGGACAAGGAAAAGGAGGTCGAACTAATGTGGTCCAGCACAAGATTGATACTGGGGGTGCCCGACCAATCCGGCAATCAGCAAGAAGACTTCCTCTTGCCAAGAAGGAAGAGGCTGACAAAATAGTCAGCGATATGGAAAAAGAAGGAGTCATCGAACCATCTGACAGCCCCTGGTCCTCTCCAGTCGTACTGGTGAAGAAAAAGGATGGATCGACACGCTTTTGTGTAGACTATCGCCAACTTAATAATGTCACGAAGAAGGACAGTTACCCTCTCCCAAGAATAGATGACACCCTAGACACGTTGGCTGGTTCCACGATTTTCTCGACCCTTGATCTGAAGAGTGGATATTGGCAAGTAGAACTGGCTCAGGAAGATCGAGAAAAGACTGCTTTTACCATCGGCTCAGGATTGTGGCAGTTCACCGTTATGCCATTCGGGCTCTGTAATGCTCCCGCCACATTCGAAAGATTGATGGAGACAGTGCTGAAGGGACTCTCATGGAACACGTGTCTAGTGTATCTCGACGACATAATTGTGGTCGGCAGATCGTTCGAGGACCACGTGAAAAAATTGGAGGAAGCATTCCTGCGACTGAGGAACTCCGGATTGAAGCTGAGCCCTGAGAAATGCCATCTGTTCCAAAAAGAAGTACGATACCCCGGCCACGTTGTCTCTGGGGAAGGAGTGGCAGTGGATGACCAGAAGATCAAAGCTGTTAAGGATTGGCCCATCCCAAAAGACATTCACCAACTTCGAAGTTTCCTTGGTTTATGCACATACTATCGCCGATATGTGCTGGGATTCGCCAACATCGCTAAACCACTGACCAGGCTCACGGAGGGCCAAACAAAGTTCCAGTGGTCCGAAGAATGTCAAGACTCATTCAGGAAGCTGAAAGGAGCTTTGATCAATGCACCTGTACTGAGCTATCCCCTACCCAAAGGGAAATTCATTTTGGATACGGACGCCAGCAACGTGGGACTTGGAGCTGTTCTATCTCAGATCCAGGAGGGACAGGAGAAGGTCATTGGTTATTTCAGCAAGACGCTTAGCAAACCAGAGCGCAATTACTGTGTCACCAGGCGAGAGCTGTTAGCTGTTGTAAAGGGAGTGGAGCACTTCTACAAGTACGTGTATGGAAGAAGATTCCTGTTGAGAACTGACCATGCAGCTCTCAAATGGCTCTTCAAAAATCCTGAGGGTCAAGTAGCACGTTGGATCGAGAGACTCCAAGAATTCGATTTCGAGATCGAACATCGAGCCGGAACTAGCCATAAGAATGCAGATGCCTTGTCGCGAAGACCATGTCCAGATGATTGCTCACATTGCCGACGAGCAGAAGAGAAAGAAGCAACACTTTGTAGAACCGCGGCAATGGATGACAACTGGAATGACAGCAAGATCCAGACAGTCCAAGAGAAAGACCCCGACCTTGGCTTAGTTGTCAGCTGGAAGAAGGGCAATCGAAGACCATCATGGCAGGAAGTCGCAGGTTACTCTCCGGCTGTTAAGTCCTATTGGGCACAATGGAACTCTCTTATTCTGGACAATGGGATCCTGAAACGTGTGCTGGAGGCCGATATTGGTGGGGAAGACAGACGCCAAATAATTGTTCCCAGGAACAGAAGAGAGGAAGTGCTGCGGGAAATCCATGATGGAGTCGCTGGAGGACATCTGGGAGTGACGAAGACCCTGCAGAAAGTGAGGCAACGGTTTTACTGGACCAATTGTCAAGCTGATGTCCAGGACTGGTGCAGAAAGTGCGCTGTATGCGCTGCTAGCAATGGACCTCGAATACGACCCAAGGCCCCGATGCGTCAGTACAACGTAGGCAGCCCGTTCGAGAGAATCGCCATTGACATCGCCGGCCCGTTTCCCGTATCCGACCACGGGAATAAATACATCCTTGTGGCAATGGACTACTTCAGTAAGTGGGCGAAAGCCTATGCCCTGATCAACCAGGAAGCCATCACCGTCGCCGACGTCTTGGTGACAGAGTGGATATGTCGATTCGGTATTCCAATGGAGCTGCACTCGGATCAAGGCAGAAATTTCGAATCCAACCTTTTCCAAGAAATATATCTACTGCTGAACATCCGCAAGACAAGAACCACGGCCCTACATCCGCAGTCCGATGGAATGGTAGAACGGATGAACAGGACGATCAACCGCCACTTGTCCAAGGTTGTCTCTGACCATCAAAGAGACTGGGACCAGTATCTTCATTTGTTCCTGATGGCCTATCGATCCGCAGTACACGAGTCAACCGGTCAAACTCCTGCTAGTATTATAATGGGCCGAGAACTGCGACTGCCTTGTGACCTGAAATTTGGGATACCGCCAGGACAAGACACTGCGGGAGAGGACTACGTCAGCAAACTTCGGCAGAGAATGGACGACATCCACGAACGAGTCCGGTTGAACATCCAGAGTGCCAGCGATAAAATGAAGAAGACCTATGACATCAAGGCCGACGCTGGAGGATTCAAGGTTGATGACCTGGTTTGGCTGTACAACCCCAAACGTCGTCGTTGACTATCACCAAAGTTGCGGAACTCGTGGGAAGGCCCGTATAAAATCGTGAAAAGGATAAACGACCTTGTGTACCGAATCCATAAGCCACCTCGAGGGAAACCAAGGGTCGTCCATTTCAACAGGTTGGCCCCTTACGCTGGAAACCATGACCAAGTTCGCACCCTCAAGCCATCGGAGGATGATATGACGTTCGAGAAGTTTATGTCCTTGTATTCAAACGGGCAGAAAGTTCTACATGGGGTTACTAGAGAGGAGTCACGATTCCTTTTCGAGGTGCCTGCTGACTACGCACTAGCGCACTGTGTGGCAGAAGATCTTCAAATGTCCAGGGGCATCGCCGTAGTGTTCTCCAAGAAATTTGGTCAACTCCAAACACTGTGGGAGCAGAATCCAGAAGTTGGTGGGGTGCTACAGTTGAAGAAAGGCCAGAGAAACATCTACTATCTAGTTACCAAGAGGCATTCCCAAGATAAACCGTCCTATGAAGATGTCTGGAAGAGTCTCACCAAACTAAGAGATACTATGGTGGACCAGAATCTGGTGGATCTAGCAATTCCAAAATTGTCCTGTGGTATTGATGGGTTGGACTGGAGAGTCATAAGAAGTATGCTGGAGGCGATATTCAGATCCAGCGGCGTCAAGATTTTGGTTTGCTGTAACCCTCTTCCACGACCGATCATGAAGACCGTGGAGTGTTACTTCCATCGAACTTCACGGTGCAGATATGGGGAGTCATGCAGATATCGTCACACTCCAAGGATGAAATTTCGGGACGAAATGTCTTTAAGAAGGGGGCAATGTAACGAACCTAGGCCGGACCTGTCGCCTCGCGCGTTGCCGTCGACAGCGATGAGGTCATCCCCGGAGATGTTCGAGAACAGTCCAGTCGCTCTGCCGCGGAGAGCAACGGTCGATATTGGAAACGATTGGAACATGCTGGTCGCCAACTGCCGGAATTCGAAAGATCGGGAATTCTGTGACGGAGATAAATAGGTAGCCCTCAAGATGGCACGGACAGTCTGAACGAGCCCATACGATCGAGCTATACAGTGGCGTAATATAAATTAAGTTGTAGATTTAAGTGTGAAATAAATTATTAAAACCAAGTTAAGTTTATTTACGTTACAATATCAAAGGGATATATGGGATATATGGTACATCCCCTAACATCCTCGAATGTCCTTTTCTTTCATTCATTTAATTTGAAAAAATTCATGGAAAATATGGAAAAAATGAAATCCAAATAAGATTCTGCAACACAAAAGGGTTTAATTCAGAAATTAATTATGTCATATTGTGTAAAAATATGATAAAAAAACGACAAACAAAAACTCATCCTATATATAAATTCAAATGGCAAATAACCAAAAAAGAATAGGTGAATCAGTTGAAAAATGTACACTTATTAGGGTGTTGCATTTATTGCAGGCATTGCATTATATTTTTCTCTGTGGCTCCTCTCCTTGGTCCTCCTGAAATACTTCTGCAAAGTCTCCTCAATCTGTTTTTCATATGCAATGGCGTCAGGAGATCCTGTAACAGAGATATTAATGCGGATTGAATTGACAATGGAAAAAATTACTAATACAGATATCATGTTATAGCTCTTTTGGGATTTACAATAGATAAAAATACTCACCAAGTATTATTGCTGCATGTGTTATGTTGTGTTTCAAGGCACATTTAGTTATCTTTGAATTTATGTTACATTTGAATTTTCAACATTTTCATGAAAGTTCCCAGCATGATAATTTTGAAATAGATCTTCTCTTGATATAGGGCTCAATTCTCCAAGGGAAGAACCATCAGACACATTTTCAGAATTCGATTCACATTGATCAACTTCAAGAATATTTCATCTGAACTTGTAGAAGGTAATGTTATATGAATATCATCATTTACAGTCATTAATCGACTAGTTGAAGGCCCACTACAAACCTCTCAAGATTCCTCATTTTGTCTTCCAAGTTTTTTTGTCCTTTCATAATATTTGCTCAGTGTATTTTTTCTCTCAAGCCTTGACGATAACTCCTCCTACGATCCCCTATATTAATATGTACCTATAATAGATTAATAAATATACTATAAACATAAGATTCAGGATCGAATAACCATATTATTGGAACAATCAAGTCTTTGATCCAAAAGTTTACATTCAATATTTTGATAATTATTGTTTTACCAACCGTTAACTCAACTTATTATTTCAATTACCCAACTATGATATACACAACACTATAACTGATAAAATGCTTCAAATGCTCACATGAATCGTCAAACACAATAAGGATGCCGCTAATCGTTTTACATCGAACAAAGAAAAGTTAGAAACTTGAACATTATGCAAAGTGAGGTTAACTTATCGACAGATCACCAAATAATTCAAACAATGTTGCCAAAGCCAAACAGGACAAAACCACAGATACCGGAATGCAATTGTGTTTGGGATTTGTGTATAATTTGAGAATTTAGATTAAGGGTATATTATGCATAAATTATTTTCTGCTTGCGAAATGTCTGAGATATATTTCCATTTTCTTAATAATTATTTTCCAGAAGAAAAACAAACATTTTCAAAACAAAATATCAACTTTGAATTTTCAATGAACATTTTAATGAGTTTCGACGAGTCTTATTTATGATAATGGATATCAGGAACACCAGGGACATGAATGGGACAACCTATGGATATATCAGCTGGGATGTCCTCTGGACAACCTCTGCGGGACATCCCCTGGATGTCCCAATCATGTCCTTGTACCGCGGTACATAAGAAGGACATACCTAGGACATCCTTGTGTTGTTAGGGACTATATATATTATATATTAGCTCACTATTTGATCACCTAAAAATTATGTCTGTTGTATCCTTAGTTTGTGATAGATAAATAAATAAATAAATATACTTTCAATAAAGAGGATCTACCGGTGCTTACTGTCACAAATCGATATATTGGGTCAAGTCTCAGGTCAGGAGCCCATTTATTTCAACAATTATCAGTCAATTACCTACGTGATTCGGTAAGAGAGAATTAAGTGACGAAATACAGAGCCTATAAAAAAGTATATCAGGAAACTATAGAAACAAAATTTCACTTATAGATTCAGCGCGGCGCGTCACGAAAAACGGCCAAAATAGGTTGCTGCCACCGTTGCAGTTATAGCTCACCAGTAAGTACCCGCCTTGAAACACGAGGGAATTACAAATCATGTATTTCTCAGTTTCGAAAAAGACGTCATTTAACGTCAAAACGTCGGCAATTCAGTGATGTCCTATGCCCACTATCCCAAAACCCAAATCATCATGAAGGACCTTAAAGACTTCCAAAACTGAAATATAAGTAATATGACATAATAAAAAATATTTAAACGTGAAAGTTAAATATTCAAAGTAGTACAAACAACACATACAAAAGCATCAAAGTTAACACCTTCGATAGATGAAACCAATACAAAAAGGGGAACAGTGGCAAACCTCGCATTCAAAACTCCGAGAAATCAAACTAAACGTTGGACCATGGCAAAACACATTGATGAACAGAAGAGAACAAGTGTTAATGACTCGACTACGCTTAGGACACACAAGACTTCACCCATGAATTCTTGATATCAGGTCAAAATGAACCATTATGTGATATTTGTGAAGTTCGGTTATCAGTGAAACATATTATAGTGCAATGTCCCATGTTACAGATCCAAAGAGACACGTTTCATATATCCCATGACTTTAAGGAAATGTTAGATTATAGTAATAGTAGCAATATCATAAGGTTCTTAAATAACTTGAATCTTGGCAACAAACTATGACTGTAACTCATCAACTCCACCGCTAATGACCCAAAGGGTTGAAGCGGTTATTTTGTAAATAAAAAATAAAAAAACACATACAAAAAAAGAGCGCGTACAATTCAGAAAGGTGCCAACGGTTAGAAAACCTAACCTTTTTCAGTATTATGCCGTCTACATTTTCATCAACCAAAATTGTTACTTCAAAATATTGTATTTTGCATATTTTTAAAAGAAGTGCCGCTGTTATCTTATATCAATATTATACAGTGCTTCTCAAAAGTCGTCTCCCCCCTCTTATTTTTGGAACGATTATACATAAACAAGTGAAATCTGGAAACTGAATATTGAAGGTTGTAAACTTCCCTACTAGTGATGATAGATGACGAAATCGTCAAAGATGACGTCACAAGGCCATTGTGACCAATAATTTCAAATGGAACCCTACGGTCCTCCTGAAATACTTCTGCAAAGTCTCCTCAATCTGTTTTTCATTGCCAATGGCGTCAGGAGATCCTGTAACAGAGATATTAATGCGGATTGAATTGACAATGGAAAAAATTACTTATACAGATATCATGTTATAGCTCTTTTGGGATTTACAATAGATAAAAATACTCACCAAGTATTATTGCTGCATGTGTTATGTTGTGTTTCAAGGCACATTTAGTTAACTTTGAATTTATGTTATCATTTGAATTTTCAACATTTTCATGAAAGTTCCCAGCATGATAATTTTGAAATAGGTCTTCTCTTGATATAGGGCTCAATTCTCCAAGGGAAGAACCATCAGACACATTTTCAGAATTCGATTCACATTGATCAACTTCAAGAATATTCCATCTGAACTTGTAGAAGGTAATGTTATATGAATATCATCATTTACAGTCATTAATCGACTAGTTGAAGGCCCACTACAAACCTCTCAAGATTCCTCATTTTGTCTTCCAAGTTTTTTTGTCCTTTTATAATATTTGCTCAGTGTATTTTTTCTCCCAAGCCTTGAGGATAACTCCTCCTACGATCCCGTATATTAATATGTACCTATAATAGATTAATAAATATACTATAAACATAAGATTCAGGATCGAATAACCATATTATTGGAACAATCAAGTCTTTGATCCAAAAGTTTACATTCAATATTTTGATAATTATTGTTTTACCAACCGTAAACTCAACTTATTATTTCAATTACCCAACTATGATATACACAACACTATAACTGATAAAATGCTTCAAATGCTCACATGAATCGTCAAACACAATAAGGATGCCGCTAATCGTTTTACATCGAACAAAGAAAAGTTAGAAACTTGAACATTATGCAAAGTGAGGTTAACTTATCGACAGATCACCAAATAATTCAAACAATGTTGCCAAAGCCAAACAGGACAAAACCACAGATACCGGAATGCAATTGTGTTTGGGATTTGTGTATAATTTGAGAATTTAGATTAAGGGTATATTATGCATAAATTATTTTCTGCTTGCGAAATGTCTGAGATATATTTCCATTTTCTTAATAATTATTTTCCAGAAGAAAAACAAACATTTTCAAAACAAAATATCAACTTTGAATTTTCAATGAACATTTTAATGAGTTTCGACGAGTCTTATTTATGATAATGGATATCAGAAACACCAGGGACATGAATGGGACAACCTATGGATATATCAGCTGGGATGTCCTCTGGACAACCTCTGCGGGACATCCCCTGGATGTCCCAATCATGTCCTTGTACCGCGGTACATAAGAAGGACATACCTAGGACATCCCTGTGTTGTTAGAGACTATATATATTATATATTAGCTCACTATTTGATCACCTAAAAATTATGTCTGTTTGTATCCTTAGTTTGTGATAGATAAATAAATAAATAAATATACTTTCAATAAAGAGGATCTACCGGTGCTTACTGTCACAAATCGATATATTGGGTCAAGTCTCAGATCAGGCGCCCATTTATTTCACCAATTATCAGTCAATTACCTACGTGATTCGGTAAGAGAGAATCAAGTGACGAAATACAGAGCCTATGAAGAAGTATATCAGGAAACTATAGAAACACAATTTCACTGTAGATTCAGCGCGGCGCCTCACGAAAAACGGCCAAAATAGGTTGCTGCCACCGTTGCAGTTATAGCTCACCAGTAAGTACCCGCCTTGAAACACGAGGGAATTACAAATCATGTATTTCTCAGTCTTGAAAAAGACGTCATTTAACGTCAAAACGTCGGCAATTCAGTGATGTCCTATGCCCACTATCCCAAAACCCAAATCATCATGAAGGACCTTAAAGACTTCCAAAACTAAAATATAAGTAATATGACATAATAAAAAATATTTAAACGTGAAAGTTAAATATTCAAAGTAGTACAAACAACACATACAAAAGCATCAAAGTTAACACCTTCGATAGATATGAAACCATATTCCAAAAACAAGCTACTGGACATCTGGAATACCCAGTGGCAAACCTCGCATTCAAAACTCCGAGAAATCAAACTAAACGTTGGACCATGGCAAAACACATTGATGAACAGAAGAGAACAAGTGTTAATGACTCGACTACGCTTAGGACACACAAGACTTCACCCATGAATTCTTGATATCTGGTCAAAATGAACCATTATGTGATATTTGTGAAGTTCGGTTATCAGTGAAACATTTTATAGTGCAATGTCCCATGTTACAGATCCAAAGAGACACGTTTCATATATCCCATGACTTTAAGGAAATGTTAGATTATAGTAATAGTAGCAATATCATAATGTTCTTAAATAACTTGAATCTTGGCAACAAACTATGACTGTAACTCATCAACTCCACCGCTAATGACCCAAAGGGTTGAAGCGGTTATTTTGTAAATAAAAAATAAAAAAAACACATACAAAAAAAGAGCGCGTACAATTCAGAAAGGCGCCAACGGTTAGAAAACCTAACCTTTTTTGGTATTATGCCGTCTACATTTTCATCAACCAAAATTGTTACTTCAAAATATTGTATTTTGCATATTTTTAAAAGAAGTACCGCTGTTATCTTATATCAATATTATACAGTGCTTCTCAAAAGTCGGCTCCCCCCCTCTTATTTTTGGAACGATTATACATAAACAAGTGAAATCTGGAAACTGAATATTGAAGGTTGTAAACTTCCCTACTAGTGATGATAGATGACGAAATCGTCAAAGATGACGTCACAAGGCCATTGTGACCAATAATTTCAAATGGAACCCTATGGCAAGCGATACCTTGAAAGGTATCGAAAAAACCTATTCAATGATACTAATTTTGTTTGTGTTTATGGCAGTTTCAATGGCTCATTAGTAAACATTAAAATTTAAATTCCATTCAGTATGATATTAATTACAGATTCAAGAAACAGTATCTACTGAAAGAAATTGCTCGAAGTGACCTCCATTTACTTCCTGACAGTGAAATATCCTATTTTTGAACTCTTCTCGTACTTTTGCAAGTGTGTCTGCGGAAACAGCCTCACATTCTGCAACAATACGTTGTTTTAAAACGTCAATATTGTCAGGTTCAGTGGCATAAACCTTCGATTTGAGGTACCCCCACAGAAAAAATCCAAAGGTGGGAGGTCCGGTGATCGAACTGGCCATTCCGTTGAACCTCGTCGTCCAATCCATCTACCACGATACTCCTCATCCAAATACCGTCTTACTGCACCGTAATAGTGTGGAGGAGCACCATCCTGTTGTAATGTTATTTCTAAATTGCCGAATTTATCTGGATTATCTTCCAAAATTTCCAGGATTAACGGTTCTATTGCGTTTTGCAACAGCTCCAGATAAACCTCACCAGTTAAATTAGTTTTTAAAAAAAGAGGCCCAATGATGTGATTTCCCAGGATACCTGCCCAAACATTCACCTTCTGGGGAGAATGGGTATGTGTTTCACGGAACAGGTGAGGATTTGCGTCAATCTAATACCTCACATTCTGTGTATTTACATTTCCATTCAGATAGAAAGTACTTTCGTCATTAAAACAAATTGTTTTGACATAGTCTGGCTGTTGGTTAATTTTAGTTTCCATATTTTCACAAAATTCTAGTCTTCGGTCTGGGTCGTCTTCTGAGAGTTGATGATCCATTTTTAATTTGTATGGATGAAATTTGTTTTTTTTTTCAACACCCTGTGTACTGTACTTCGACTGACTTCACGGGTAGATGCAACGTGAGTTGTTGAAGAAGTGGGATTAACTATTACTTCTGCCAGTATATCAATTTTTTTTCTCATCAGAAATTTGTGGTCTGCCAGATCGTTTCGCATCATCAATACTACCCGTGTTTCAAACTTACGAAGAAGCTCCCTTAAATAAGTCCTCGAAACGGGGCGATCGGGGAACCTCTCATTAAAAATGCGTTCTGCTGCATGAATATTTTGTCCAGTTTCACCACGAATTAGGATCGCTGCTACTTTATCACCTAAAGCACGTACCATTTCGCTTCTTGAAGCACTTAAACGTTCGGCTCACAACAGTTTAACAAATTATTAAAATGTACAAAAATATTAAAAGTACCAAAAGCTACTAAAACAGTTAAACGTTCGATCAACAATACACAAATCATTAAATGTACAAAAACTTGGACAATTACAAAAACGTCGAATTAGGGAGACTAAGAAAAACGTCAGCTTATTTGACAACTATCCAGAGGCGGAGCTTGAATTTGGAATTTTAGTATTAACTGATTCAATTCATCACAGCTTCGCGTTTTTTAAAAGTGAGTTGCCAAAACTGCCATAAACACAAACAAAATTAGTATCATTGAATAGGTTTTTTCGATACCTTTTAAAAGAGGTGTCGCTTGCCGTAGGGTTCCATTCAAAATTATTGGTCACAATGGCCTTGTGACGTCATCTTTGACGGTTTCGTCATCTATCATCACTAGTAGAAAAGTTTTCAACCTTTTATATTCAGTTTCCAAATTTCACTTGTTTATATATAGTCGTTCCAAAAATAAGAGGGGGGGAGGGGACTTTTGAGAAGCACTGTATATGAATTCACTATTCCTACAAAAAGAATGTCCTGTAACAATGCTGAAACAATTTTACATTTATCTCAAAGAAATATAGATTAATTCCATTCTTGTTAATGGAGAAATGGAGCCCAACAGAGGCCTAAATGAGATCCAATATATCTGAGATGATCTGACAACAGAACTGAATTCTTGTGGTGAAGGGCCTATAAGCATAGTACCTGAGTGAAGTAGTTGGGGTTTCTCTTTCTGTGCCTAGACATTCCCTCAGGCAAATCAAGAGGACTTGACACATCATATTAAATATAGGTATAGACAACATATTTTTCACCAAGAAAATCCATTGAGGGTTTCTTCAAACCATTTTATCTCTTTATACCAAAACAACTCACATAAACATTTTATTGAATCCCATTTAAATAGTGTATCATTATCAGTATTACCAGTGCGGAACCACTCCAAGACAACCATTGGATTCCAGAACCATTTACAGAAAAGGCTAGCCTGAGCCAACCCCACCCAGCATACAAATTCTTGAACACTCAAGGCAATGTGAATAATCCCACAAAATGTTGATGTGCTGTCAGAATGAATGATTTTGCTCAGAAACAAACTTTGCAGACTATGCTAGAGCGAGACAGAGATGTCGGGAAAATTTCTTTATAACCATAATATATGCACAGCTTTTTGTAATGCACTAGAATTGAACTGCTTACAATACAAGGGTACCACAACTTCTAAGAAATGTTCATCTTAGTTGAATCATTCACTTGAACGTTTATGTACATATTTTACCATACAGTCGATAGGGAGGTGAGGAAATGCAGTAAAGTGAAACACGAATAAATGATTTGAAGTTACATTTTTCAACTCATTAACAACCATATTATCATATTTTTCATACATAAACTAATAATTTATTAGAGTTTCATATAACAGCTTTTCATTTGAAATAAAAGGTACGTCTGAACAAAAAATACCCATCACCTCCCTAACTATCACCCTTTGGACACATATGTTTGGGAAAAATCAATAATGATCATGTATAAAATAATAATAATTTTTTATTGATTCCAAGAAACATAAATAATATTAATCTATTACAAATATAATACAACTAAACTAAATATTCCAACGTGATTTATATCATAATTCAATGGAAGTAATAAAATGGGAATGCGTCAAGGTTTTTAAAATTCATTTTGGATTTATTTTTCTCGAGACAACATTAAAAATGTCTGGAAAAACTAAAGAGAGCACGAACCTCATGCAATTCAACATTTCCTCAACATTACCAATGCATTATAATATGATATTTTTCTGGAGTTTTCCAGAAAGCCTGTAAAATTTCATTTCGTATTTAAATAGCAATCACAACTTTTTTCGGAAACCATTCTTTGAAGGGATTGAATAAAAATAATTTTACAATGTTGGTGTAGTTATTTCTTTGGATTTCACATATTGAATACTTCATTGGACACCATCACAGTTTCCTTCGACGGATTGTATCCGAAACATGAATAATCCCTTATCACTTTGAATAATATATATTTGAAATCTAGATAAAGTTCATTACTTAAAATGATTGTTGTGAATATCTCAAAGTTAATAAAAACTATTTGAAGAATTGTGCTTCCTGTTTTATTGTAGTTCTAAACAGAGTCATAAAAAAAAAGAGAATCTGAATTACAAATCTAGATTATATTCAACTTTGCATTCATTCAAAAAGCCCATCGGTGTAATGTTAGCGGCATTTTTTATCTGGCGGCCAAATGATCAGTGGCATCGGGTGATAAATTAATTCAAAATTTCTTTGAATTTTCAACCAAATCGAAATGGTCGAACAGAACAAATGAGAAACTTAAGAATGATACACCAAGTAATATTTGATATTATTTTAGATAAAAAATTAAAACTGAACCTCAAAATTGTTAAGCAAAGTCGATATTTGGTATACGTAATACTGGAAGACTATATATTGATATACCAAGAGTTAATTGATTTGCAGGACGTGGAAGGGGTGGTTTATACTTGTCTATATTTCGGAAAAAAATCAAAATTTCGAATATAATTTATCACCCGACGCCACTGGTCATTTGGCCACCACCCCTCTCTTAGCAAGCCCATTCCCAACTTCCTGTTTGTCTCCTTCTTCCTGATATCTCACTATCTATCTTTTTTTCTTCTCGCCCCCTCTGAATAAACTTATTTTCCTTGATCTGAAAAAAAATATAAAATAAGTTTGCAAAAACTCTTCCAAAATTGGTCTTTCATAGAAACCGTTCAAAACCCAAGTTTTTGTCTAAATTCATGATTATTTCTCTTTTATCCAATAGCTATGGAAATGAAGAGATTTATCAGAAAATACTAGTGTGTAACTATATGACACAACAATCAAAGAAATCTTGAGGAATAGTTAAAATCATATAGAGTCGAAATTTACAAAAGGGCTGAATTTCAAAGTTGGTAAGAAATATCAGAAAAGCGATTTTATGCTTTGAAAATCTTTGAATATATATATATATATATATATATATATATATATACCTCATGACATCCTGATAGAGTGCGATGCTGTACACCTCAATAGGTGGAGAAACCTGGGATCACACCACACAACCATAGGAGAAATACAACATATAGAACCCTTCAAAATACTCAAACTCCTTGAGGATACCGGGCTTGAGGGGCTGCTCTGGAAAAGCAGGAGGTGGGACACAATAGATCTAATCAGGTCGCGGCTCATCTGTCACCACCACTACCACCAATATGAACAGTGTCCGTCATAAAGTTGGCTACAAGGGGAAAAAAATTGTTATTGAAATTTCTGGAAAACTCCAATGGTGGTTCGTTTCTGCATATCTGACAACTGAAAAATCTGTTGCGACTTATATCACGTGACCTCAGATTTGGCGGGAATTTAAAAAAAAGTTCTCTGTGGTGCCAAAAAATGGGTCAAATTGACAAGATATCGAACATGTTTATTGAGAAAATGTGTTTGGAATCCAACAAAAACCTCATGTACCGATTTTGAACCAGATTGAAAAAAAAATCAAAAATACAATTTTATTCTTTCGCCCTTACTAAGAAACATTCATTCTCGTTTCATCTAGAAACAACTTGTATAACCTAAATAACATAAGTTTGGGTCAAAACAATCCAATATATGTGGACTAGACATTTAATGGGAGATTAATTATGAAAACACGATTTAATCTTGTCACTAGGTGTATCATGCCCTGTATATTGATGCACATGAGCTTATTCAATATTCTCAACCCGTAAATAAAATTTAAACCAACTAATATTTGTTATTAAAACTTAATAATACATTATTTATCCCAATTGAATTTAGTATTGTTTAGGTGGATGTGGAAAAATAAAACTCAATAAACAAACAATGTACAAACTTTTAATATTCTTCGTTACCACCTTCGTGTTTCAAAAATTAATCTCCAGCAAAATGTCTATTCTACAAATATTTCATTAGTATTAGCCAAACTCATGTGATTTAGGTTATTAAAAGTGTATCCAGATAAAACAAGATTGTATGTTTCTTAGTAAAGGTAGAGGAATAAAATGGTATTTTTTTTTTTTTCAATCTGGTTCAAAATTAATACATGGGGTATTCGTTGGATTCCAAACACATTTTTTTGCTAAAATTTCTCGGTATTTTGTCAATTTGACCCATTTTTTTAGGCACCACAGGAAATTTAAATTTAAAATTCCCGCCCAATCTGAGGTCACGTGATATAAGTCGCAACGGATTTTTTTTGTTGTCAGAAATGCAGAAACGTACCGCTTTTGGAGTTTTTCAGAAATTTCAATAATGAATTTTTTCCCATATGTAGCCAACTCTATTACGAACACTGTATATATATATTTTTTTTTTATGTTCTAGTTCCCACGAAAAGGGATATCCTGTTATGTTCAGAGAACATCGTGGGAACCAAGGGAAAAAAGGTAGTAGTTGGTGTTCTTCTTAAATTTCTGGAGGTTTTATGCCTCGGGGAACACCTCCCTAGGCAATGAGTTCCAAAGCCTCGCTGTTCGTTGGATGAACGAGTTTTTGGAAAGTGATGTTCTGCAGGTCTCCAAAGTGACCACGAAGGGGTGTGATGACTGAACTTGACGGGTTAGTCTCGAAGAGACTGCCAAAGCAGGAACGATTGTTGATATTTCAGAAGAGCATCGCCCATGAAAATATCTATAAAATAGAGACAAATCGCCAACTTTTCTACGGTGTTCCAGACAAGTGAGCGAGTTTGTAAGCGAAGCATCACCGACGAGACGAATTGCCCTTTTTTGGACAGAATCAGGATATGTTTAGGTGCCGCGCTCCAAATATGGGAACAGTATTCCAGGACAGGTCGGATCTGTGCCTTATAGATCATAAGTAGCTGAGTGGGGGTGAAATAGCTCTTGGCACCAAACAAAAAACCAAGTTTTTGGGATGCACTTTTGGCAATGGACCTCACGTGATTTTCCCAGGAAAGGTTATTGCTGAAAGTAATACCAAGCATCGATATGGATGACTTCAGTGGTATGGTTACTCCTGACAGAGTTATGTTAGGCACAGTGAGATCGGCTTTTCTAGAGGAAAGACATGCTTGTGTTTTGTTTGCATTGAATTCTACCAAGTTATTAGATCCCCACTCGAGAATTGTTGCTAAGTCCATATTTATATTATTAACATTTCTTCCTCGTTCATTTCTGGTTTCACGGGCTGATATAGGGGCCCTGGAAGAGAAAGCGGTATGGAGGGTACTATCATCGGCAAAGCTGTGTACTGGACATGAAGTTGCTTTCAACAGGTCGTTGATGTGAAGTAGAAATAGTGTTGGTGCGAGAATAGATCCTTGCGGAACACCAGCATTTATGAGTAGAGTGTCAGATGAAACTCCATCGACCACTACATGGAGAGACCTGTTTGAGAGAAAACTAGCAAGCAGAGAACACAGCTGAGGGGGCAAGCCATAAGACGGAAGCTTGGCGAGGAGTCCCTGGTGCCAAACTCGATCGAACGCCTTGGAGATATCTAATGCCACAGCTAAAGTTTCTCCATACTTTTCAATAGATAGCTGCCATATATGTGAGACGTAAGCGAGCAGGTCACCAGTTGATCTCTGATGGTGGAAGCCATATTGCCTATCGTTGACAATTCCTGAGTCTTCCAGATATTTCATGAGCTCGATGTTGATGGCTTTTCCATGACCTTTGAAATAATAGATAGCAGTGCGATAGGTCTGTAGTTGCTAGGTAGGGCCTTTTTGCCTTTTTTAGGGACTGGCTGTACTCTTGCAATTTTCCAATTGGACGGAAATACCCCCAAATTGTAAGAGTGGTTGAACAACTCGCATAGAACAGGTGTTAGTTCGGGGGCACATTTCTTGAGAACAGTCGGCGGGATTCCGTCAGATCCACAGGCTTTGTTGGTGTTGAGACACAGCAAAATCTTTCTGATAGTACGTTGGCGAAAGGTGATCTCGGGCATGTGACTGTCAATAGGTGTAATATTCGGGGGTTGTTTTCCCGATGAATCCAGAGTGGAATTTCCAGCAAATAGGTGCGCAAAGATATTGGCTTTTTCCTGGGCAGTCGTTGCTAGTGTTCCATCTTCTTTGGTTAGAGGAGAAAATGAGCTGGAAGTGAAGTTTCTTCCCACAGCTTTGGCGAAAGACCAAAATGAACGGGATCCGTTAGGACATTCAGCAAGTTTTGATCTTATGTGGCATTGTGGGCATCTTTTGAGCATTCTATTGTCTCTTTGGATATGCCTCTAGCCTCGACATATGCTGCTCTGGTCTCAGGGCCCGGATTTTTCAGCCATCGATGGTATGCTGCCTGTTTGGAAGCCACAGCTCTAGAGCAGTTTCTGTTAAACCAGGTCTTATCGGATGATGTTCTTCTTTCGGTATTCGGTATGTAGGTTTGCATCCCCAACATGATGATTTCAGAAATTGTCTCAGCACATCGTGTTGGATCTATATATATATATATATATATATATATATATATATATATTATTTGCTGCCTAGTTAGGTACAATGATGATGATGGAAATAAACATTTCCGAAAGCTTGGATAAACCTTAAAGAGTTTACTTTTTCATTGCTGCTTACCCCAATATCCCTAGTTTTGTATATATATATATTTATATATATACATATATATATATATATAATATATATATATATATATATATATATTTCTTAATTTCTTGACCACATATGTTTATATTCTTTATTTTCTCGGAATAAGGGCCTTAGTCAGTCTATATATTTTTTATTTCATTCGACGTTTTCCCATATGTAGCCAACTCTATGACGGACACTGTACATATATATATATATATATACATATATATATATATATTTATATATATATATATATAAATATATATATATATGTCTGGGAATTATTTGCTGACTAGTTGGTACAATAATGAAAAAACATTTCCGAAAGCTTGGATAAACCTTAAAGAGTTTACTTTTTCATTCTACTTACCCCAATATCCCTAGTTTATATATATATATATATATATATATATATATATTATTTTTATTTCTTGACCACATATGTTTATATTCTTCATTTTCTCGGAATAAGGGCCTTAGTCAGTGTATATATTTTTTATTTCATTCGACGTTTCGACATATATTCGTATTGATATCAGATTGAATTTAATCTCACCTTAGTAAGTTATCATTGATAATAAATGTTTTTATTCTCAAAATCATACATTTGTAGTCGTCCTGGGGAAGGCAATAAACGTTGCCGATAGTTCGACGTATTCCAAAGACTTTTCTTCCGGGCCCAATGAAATATACATCTGACTGCAACCCCAAGACAGTTTGAATCATTTTTCAAACCAACCAGTCATGGTAACTATCTGAATATATATTTGATTCTAATATATTTTTTTTTAGAAAAACTCCAATATTTACAAAAAATCCTAATATCCACCAAAAAAAAAATACCCCAATTAAATTTTTGGATTTCAATCAAAGAGTGGTATTCCATCAAGAATTTAATAAACATTCACTTTTTTATTGCATACTCAATGGGACAGAATGTTCAGAAGAGATTTTTATAGTAGAAGCTGTAAATGATTATATATCTAGGTGATATGCAATATATGTATAAAATAAGTTAAAGATCGATCAACCTCTAAATTAACTATATAAAAAAACAATTTCAATATTATTGAACGCCAACCAGAAATTAAGATTTTGTTTTAATATACCACGTTTATAAAAGGGACTAAAAATTATAGCCAGATTTATACAGTTTTCTAAACCCATACAGATTGTCCTGAAAATTTGTTATTGTGAATTCTTAATGGCTATGAAAATAGTTGTGAAACGAAAAACGTGGGGTACATGCAATAGATAATAGACGCATGAATAGTTCACCTTAGTCACTAACAATTGAATTGCACTGCAAATGATGTTGTGTGAGTTTTCTCAACGACAGTTACTCCCTACTCCCCCTACACTTCTTATTATTATCTATTGCATGAGCCCACGTTTTTCGTTTCAAATCTTACAACTATATTCATCGCTATTGAAAATTCACAATCAAAGGAATCTGTATGAGATTGAAAATCTGATGGGGCTAGGAGAAATTATTTTATACTTTTTTGTCCGTTTTAAAAAATGTGGTATATTAAAAAAATTATCTAAATATTTTTTTTCTGCTTTTTAGTCTTTAAGTTCAAGTATCTAGCTCATCGGGAAGTTAGTTTAAAATCGATTGCTCCCTACTACTATTATTATTATTACAGACAAACAAAACAGAATTTGTACCGACTAGACAAACTTAATATAAACGTGGAAAAATTAATAAAATGAACCCATTAATTTGTTTATTTTCAATTTGACGAGAATGCATAAATCATACTGTTTTATGTATTCCAACGATTACTTGGTGATGTTTGGTAGGTTATTTATTAATTTAAATGTAGCCAATTTCAATTGCAAGATTTGTAGCGAACAAACAGACACGAAAGCGAGCTAATATAAACGTGTAACGAAGTTACTAGTTTCTTATTTCTTATGTTTAAAACAATCCAACAAGCTCGGTGTTGAATTAAAATTAATAAAAGTCCTATCTCCTTCAATAATAATAATAATAAATTGTCTTTATTCATATGGTCAAATATTTAACAACTGTTCATTACATTGAATTAAATGTAAATTAATTAGATTAACAATACAATTGGGCGGGATTCATTCGCCCGTATGCGAAGATAATGGTGACTGCTCTTCCATCCAACCCGTAACAACATCATGACGTAGGTTCATAGTAGTATAGGTATGTTCAAAACAGAAAAAGTAAAGTAGAACCTTCATTCTTGTGATTCTTACCAATAACTTTACTTCTGTATTCAACAAATATTTGTTACACACCTACATAAAGTAATAGTCGATTTTTTCATCAAATTGGAGGCATAAGAGTTTCAATGGAGGCAACTAGGAGTAATAATCTTCAGAAAAACAATCATAGCATTCATTTGGTAGATAACAGCAGTAGGAGATTTGAGCCGGTTCTGGGTCTCCCCCCACCACTATGACGTCACGTGTGACCTTGAATGGTTGCAGGTGTGCAATGTGGTGTGTATTTGACCTTGAGATTTGACTTTGAGATTTGTTATTGAGTTTTGACATTGGGTTTGGTCGACTTTGAGATTCGACTTCAGTTTTGACCTTGAGTTTGACCTTGAGATTCATCATATCAAGTTTTGACTTCGAGATTTGACCTTGAGTTTTGATGTTGGGATTGTTTCGGCAACCTTAAGATTCGATCTTGATTTTTTTTGTTTGACCTTGACTAAAGCTATGGTGTAGGCATACATATTCTGTGTGGTCATGACCTCCACGAATCCTTGCACTCTCTAAGCGAGGAGGGCGTTCGTCCTGTGAGAGAGCTAAGAGTGAACTGCGATTATTGATGAGTGCGCTGAATGTCAAGAGAATCCCCTCAAATCCATACAGATTGCGCATCGCATCGTACTTGTTGTAGGGTGGGGATATTTCATTGAAATATTCCAGGAGAAGAGTATTTTGAATCAGTGTCTCCTCCAGTGATCTATTGAAAACAAGTTGCTGAAATGTATTCGTGTGATTGTGGTAAAGATTTCACTCGTAGTGATAATCTACGTCGGCATCAACGGGAAACTTGCCAGGGAGGTCCTTCAGTGAAACGAGTTAAATTGAACAATGGCGATAACTCACCACCTGCACCACTCTATACATGTAATTGTTGTAATGTGATAATCCCATATTGTCAAGTCAACTCTC
The DNA here is from genome assembly GCA_018342105.1 of Gonioctena quinquepunctata. Classification (NCBI taxonomy): domain Eukaryota; kingdom Metazoa; phylum Arthropoda; class Insecta; order Coleoptera; family Chrysomelidae; genus Gonioctena; species Gonioctena quinquepunctata. Next base: position 1,010,693 of record JAFIRS010000178.1, read on the forward strand.
ACAATAGAACACTCGCACATAGGACAAATTCATGTGTTCACTTGGGTGGTGGTGTACACCTCATTAAAAATGCATTCAAATGTCGTATTTCTAGCTACAGAATATCTAGTGAGAATATGTATACTGAGTACACACCTTTTTTCAATGATATCAAGCATCAAGTACTCGAGCTATTGGAGAAAAACATCAAATTGCACAACTCCATCAAGGTCAACATGGAAGTGTTTGGAAGTTATATCATTCAAACCCAGGAATTGACAGACATCAAATCGTTCAATTCTCCCAATCGTATAGCAGATCGATCAACTGATTTGAATGGATTTTCGATGCATTTCGTGACATTATAATTGCCCAAAGTACGGAGTTTGAGTAGCGTGATTCAGGTTTGTAGTTATAATTGTTGCAAATGATGAAAGGTTTAATGAAAGTAATTTTTTCAGGATGGAGTTGCGAGAAAATTATGTTCCTTGAGGTGAACATAAACAAATACAGTCCACTTGGCGGATCATCATACATGAAACTTCCCGAACTCATTGAGAGGAGAAAAGGTGTTGTCAACATAAAAAATGAAGATCAATGCTGCTTTGCATGGGCCGTGACATCTGCATTATTTCCCACAAATGATAAAGTGTCGGAGGTGTCATCCTACGCACATTATGAGACTGTTTCGAATGTAACAGGTATGGATTTTTCAGTGAAATTAGGTGATATAAAAATGTTTGAGTATTTGAATGCTATTTCAGTCAATGTTTATGGTTTGGAATCTAAGATTGAGAATAAGAGAGTCAAATATGAGGTGATTGGGCCCTTGCGATACTCTCAGAGAAAACTCAGAAGACATGTCAATTTATTGCTTATCACAGATGAGGTGGGAAATAGTCATTATTGTTGGATAAAAGATCTTTCAAGATTGGTGTCAAGTCAAATTTCAGCTCATGAACACAAAAAATATTTCTGTGATGGATGTTTATTGTACTTTTCGAATGAGCGATTACTATTGCGTCACCAGATGCATGATTGTAATCATGTTTGTACAACAGTACCGCAAACTGATTTCAGAATAAATAAATTTGGGAAAATGGTTGCCGGTAATACATTAATGTTTGAAAGTTTCGAAAGACAAATGAATGTACCTTTTGTAGTATATGCAGATTTTGAATCGGTTCTGAAGCCTATACAAACCACCGAACCGAATCCCGAACTCGCGTACACGAATAGAACCTTCCAACACGAAGCTTACTCATTTGCTCATCTGATAAAATGTTCCTTTGATGATAAAATAACAAAATTTGTTTCATATAGAGGTGCTGATGCAGCAAAGGTTTTCACAATGCGAAAAAAAGAAGATTTAAGAAATATATATAATAATCATTTGAGGTATGTCAAACCAATGACTCAACGAACCCCAGAAGAGGAAAGGGAATTTCATAATGCCACCACTTGTGGTATATGTGAAAAACCTTTCACAGAAGGGGATGTTAGAGTCAGAGACCACTGCTATCTCACGGGAAGAAAAAGATATCCAGCAGCGCACTCTGCCTGTAATTTGAATTTCAAAATACCAAATTTCATCCCCATTATATGCCATGATATGAGTGGTTATGATTGCCATGTGTTCATTAAAGAATTGTATGAGGAAAAGGATAAGGTTGATGTTATTCCCCAAACTAAGGAAGAATACATTTCGTTTACAAAACATCTCTACACACATAGCTATCAAAGTAAAGAAGGAAAAATTAGGAAATTTTTTTTGAAAATGAGATTTATAGAAAGCTTCAAGTTCATGTCAAGTTCATGTCAAGTTCATTAGAAAAGTTGGGTGCAAATTTGAGTGATAAGCAATGTGTAGAGATGTTAAAATGTTTTCCCAATAAAGAAAAATTCAATTTAATGAGGCAGAAAGGTGTTTTCCCATATAGTTTTGTGGACAGCATCAATAAATTGGATCATCCTAATTTACCGACAAAAAATCAGTTTTATGACAATTTGAATGAGGAACATGTATCAGAGAAAGATTATATGAGAGCCGAACGTATTTGGGAACTATTTGAATGTAAGAGTCTTGGAGAATATTCGGACTTATATTTAAAATCTGATGTCCTACTACTGTGTGATATTTTCGATAATTTTAGACGGATTTGTTTAGATACATATAAGTTGGATCCAGATCAATATTATACTGCACCTGGATTATCTTGGGATGCAATGTTGAAATATACAAATATTGAACTTGAACTGCTAACTGACATTGATATGATAATTTTTTTCAAAAAAGGCATCCGTGGAGGTATTAGTCAATGTAGCGATAGGAAGCATATAGCAAATAATAAGTTTCTGCCTGATTCCGATCCCAATGAGCAATCATCATTCATTTCATATTTGGATGCTATAAATTTATATGGATATAGTATGTCACAACCATTACCTACATCTGATTTCACTTGGCTAACCCGAGAAGAAATCACAAATTTAGACATTATGGCTGTGGCAGACAATGATCCATATGGATATGTCCTTGAAGTTGACATACATTATCCTCAAGAATTGCACGATAAACATTCAGACCTCCCTTTTTTGGTAGAAAGTATAGTGCCACCAAATTCCAAAAGCAAGATTCCAAAATTGATTCCAAATTTGAATGATAAGCGAAAGTATGTTGTTCATTATAAAAACTTGAAACAGGCCGTCAATAATGGTTTGATTGTTATGCATACTCATAGAATCCTAAGATTCAAGCAGTCATGTTGGATGAAGCCTTACATCGATCTCAACACTCAAATGCGTAATAGATCTAATAATAAGTCTGAGAAAGATTTCTATAAGTTGATGAACAATGCAGTTTATGGCAAAACGATGGAAAACGTTGACAATAGGATCGATGTGAGGCTTGTTACACATTGGCAGAATGCTCACAGAAGTATGGGAGCAGGCGCTCTGATTGCACGACCAAACTTCAAAAGTTGCCCAATTGTTAATGAAAATTTCGTTGCGATTCAAATTGGTAAAGTGAAAGTGTGTTATGACAAACCACTGTATTTGGGATTCTGTATTTTGGAATCATCCAAGACTGTAATGTACGATTTTTACTAAGGATGTATAAAGAAAGAATTTGGCCAGAATGCTTCTCTGCTCTACACTGACACAGATTCTCTAATTTAAAAGTAAATACGACAATTTTTATGAGTTCATCAGCACCAATATAAATAGATTTGACACATCTGATTACATTGAACATAATAAATTCGGCATACCTGTAACAAATTCAGTCTTGGGTAATTTCAAAGATGAGTTTCCCAATGATCCAATAATTAGTTTTTATGGTACAGGTGCTAAAGCACACTATGTACAATATCTTGCAACAGAAGTAAAGAGAGCCATAGGGGTGAAGAGATCTGTGATAAAGAATCAATTGACATTGGAGGAATACAAGAAAATAGTTGAGAATGATGGTGAAATTTTTAGGAAGATGAACTCTTTCAGAAGCATCTCACATGATATGTATACGGAATTGAAAAATAAAGTAGCACTATGATGATGATAAGAGATTCATAATTCCCAATACAACACAAACCCTCCCTTGGGGTCAAATGACATTGAGTTCTATAGGCTTAAAAACATTCGTATATGTAATAACATAGTTTAAAAATGGAAAATGCATAGTTGAGTTGTTAATATAATTAATATATATAGTATTAACATTAGTAATGAGAAAATAAAAGTATTGAGGCATACTATTGTGTTTTATTTTGAATAGAAGTAGTGAATCCTCAAAATTTCAATCTTCAATTCTCCGCGAATAAAAGTTTATGCAATTATCGCTGCGGATGCAAAAAAAAATCAACCGCGAATTAAATTAATTCGTTGCCGCAGATTAAATTAGTCCGTTGGATCGAATCGCGGTTCGGGTTGAAACTCAAACCGCGGATCGCGGCCGTGAATCAAAAGTATGGACATTGACCGCTTCACGATAAGATGTCAGCTTCGCGAATACACCGCTTCGCGGTAGAAAAGTCCGCTTCGCGGTAGAAAGTCCGCTTAACAGTAAGAAATCCGCTTCGCAGATACACCGCTTCGCGGTGAAACGCCCGCTTCGCGGTAAGAAATCCGCTTCGCGGACACACCGCTTCGCGGTGAAACGCCCGCTTCGCGGTCGCAAAAATTTTTCGAACCGCGAATTAAATTAATTCGTGGCCGCGGATTAAATTAGTTCGCGGATTGATTCGCGGATAGAGATAAAATTTAGTCCAGAGATCGCGGATTTGCGGCCGCAGGTATTGAATCTGCGATCCGATTAAATTTCTTCGATTCGCGGATTGATCCGCGGATTAATTTAATTCGCGGCCACGAATAATTGAGGGGACGTAGATTCATTTCTATATATCTGAGATGACTTTTATATCAGAATTTCATATATATCTGATATTTCATATATGTTAATGAATTCTGGGTGAGCATATACATTATTCATTTTGAATGATCCCTCAATGAAATTGGAAACGTTTTTCCTCATAGGACTGATTTATATTCGTCCGGATAGAGGCTTATATATCTTTAGATCTTTGTCACAATGATCAGTGTGAATTTATTCATGTTAGTGGAAGATGAGCAATGTTATAGACAAATTTGGTCATAAAAGGAAATGCACTAATGCATCACTACCACCACGAGTGTCACATCGTTTTGAAGAAAAACTAAATGTGGTTAAGCAGGAAATTCTTGAAGCCACAAATACTACCATGCGATCATTGTTTAAAGAAATATCTGAAGATGTGTTGAAGTTACTGCAAAACAAAATTATCCATCTCCAGACCACTTTCGATGGAAAATATGATGATCTATGTAAAAGAATTGAAGAGTTGGAGAAGAAAAATTCATCCACTCATGGATGCACCGTCCATATGGAGACCATCACGGAGTGAATCTTTCAAAACAGAGATTATAGACCAGAGAAGTTTCTTCCTACCAAATCGAAGGATATCTGATCAACCATTACTGACCGCTCCCAACGGCTGGACACCAACCCAACATGTAATTGAAGATCCTCAGTATATGTAAAAATATATGATGTAGTTAAAAAACTGTTTTCTTGTGTGTTATTTTAAAGAAATAAAATTGAAAAAGATGTTTAATTGTGTGTTTTATTTAGAATTTCATGGAATACACTCAAACTTTGAGTGACAACTTTCAGACCATTGATCGATATTTCGTCAGACCAGATAGAAAAATGCTATAGAAAATAAATTACAAGTCAACTATCTAACCATCTGAATATCAACAATATTTGTAGCTAATGATCTGTAAGAAAAAATATTAGTGATATTAGTATATTTTTCCAAATATGATAATAAAAAGATTTCATGAAGCAGAAGATGGCGCCCCACTCACGCACCATCCCGTGTGACCAACCAATAATTCAAATGTACACTCCAATCTGCTTTATGAAGTCTAGGAAAATCAACACTATTCAAAATTATCAACTCAACATTATTAGACATTATTTAGGATATTTATCACAATGCTCCTTATATAAACCCTCATGAAATTTAAAAATTAATAAATTTTCCTGATATTCAGACTCACGATTGGCATTCAATTCTTTCAATTCTTGCATTCGCTTTTTCAATTCGGAAGCCTGTCGAAGGAGTTCATCATGTTGAAATTCTACTTGCCTCAATTCGTCATAAGATGGACGGGAACGTTCGACCTCCCGTTCAACCTTATCCAACTGTCGTCTATTGGACAATACAATATCTGCCATTGAAGACGATGATGGATTCGACTTTCCAACTATTTTCTCACCTCCGACCTTGGACGATGTTGGTATAGGTTTAGATGAAGCAGCAGATGGTCTACGATAATTACCATCGATCGGTTTAGCCGCCACCGGTGCGAGGGATTCCACCACGATGGCTGTGTCGGGTACTACATTTCGCTGCCACCTGTTACTGGTGGCCCGTGCAGTTGTCATGGCGTATGGGCTGTATTTCCTTACACTATCCTTAAACTTCTGCAGTCCCGAACACTTGGCAGATCCTCTCTTGGAATCTTTTTCCTTCATTGGAGCCCGCTTTTTGATTAGTTGCTTCACCGAAGGAGGTCTCATGGTGAATTCGTCATCGGAATCCGAACACCTGCGCTTCATGCTCAACTCCGATGGTCCAGCGCCGTCCAGGGATGGTATAGGTGACATGGCTTATTTAATTCAGAACATTGTGATAATCTATCATCATCCTGAAGTACTTCACCTTCTCTTTGGGATGGTCCCGCCACACCAGCATCCTCACGACTATCACTTTTATCCATCCATCTCCTTCAGGGCGAGCCAAAGTCATGATACTCATGATAGTCAGTGCAGCGGAAGCATCCTGCGATGGGGTGGAATTCTTCATGATGAAAATCTGAAACAAAGCTAAAAATGTTAGATTAATACCAGCGAACAGAGTCGAAGGAATGATTGTTTCGATCCAGCACTCGTAGTTTTATGCCTTTTCCCCACTCCTTGGAGGAGGAGTCCATGTTAAGCGCATGCGCTGGCAATATGCAGGATGGGTGATGTTTACACGCCTTAGGCGAGTGGATGTCTTGAGGAGTGGGGTATGGAAGTTATTTCTACGACTCATCTTCATGTTTCGGTATGTGTGAGTTTTTTGGAGTGGGATTAGGACCAAAATCATATAAATTGAATCCTGCAACGGTAGGACTTCATTCGAAAACTTGTATCTTGTTTAGAATTATCAAAATGTGTTTCAAACGTGCCGTTGAAGAAGTTGTCAACATGATGGAAGAATTGAATATTCAAGAGGAAGCAGGCTTCATGAAGGAAGAAGATGTAGAAGCTGCAGGTGAAGCAGATGCAGCAGAGGCAGAACCAGCAGCAGCAGTGGAGGCCGTCAACGATGAGGGAGCATTGGATGACGAAGACGAAGACGATCATTTGGTTGCCGATGATGAGGGGCTAGGTGAAGACGTCTTCGACGACTTGGATGAGGAGTTGTCCAGAGGCAGAGAACTAAATACCGCGTCAGTAGCCAACCAGGATGACATCCTCTACTGTGTCAATTACAGTTTAACTGAGGTGATGACAAGAAATGGAGTGCGGAATTTATGTTTTCTATGTTTCACGACTTACAGCGGCATGATCAATTTCAACCAACGGTGTTGGGCGTTTGATATGCACGTGAGAAGGAAGTTGGGTGATATCGATTCAAAATTTTGTGCCCGCTGTAAAGATCCATTGTTTCAAGTGAAATTGGCAGATATATGTTGCTATTGCAATAGCTAGTTTCATTTGAAATAATGGATCATGAATGATAGTTGCATATATTGTATATTTTTTTAAATATAAATTTAGTTTGATGTTGTCTTTTTTTGAATGAATTACCTTTCCTAATAACAGTCCTATAATTTTTTCTACTTCCAAACAATAAACATTTCTGCATATGGTGAAATTGGTCTTAATACAAAAAAAAAATTCTGAGCTCGAATTAATTTTCTCTTCTGAAAAGCAAATAAAATCTAGTGAACTCTTATAAAAATAAAATCTAGTGAACTCTTATTTAGTCTACACATAAAATATTCTTAACCAAATAGTGAGACTTGGACTTTTTGAAACTCGAAATGATCGACCACATTCCTACTACTCACTTAACCCCACTCCTACATATCCCTCCACTCCTCTGAATGATATAAATAAGATCACACGTTGATCATTTCCTCACTTCTGATCATCATGTCAGACGTAACCAAAGCCGCTGCTGATTCCAGTAGTTATGTGTTGGAACGTGGTGATTCACCACCACCAAGTTTGTTGGAGCCGTCAGCAGATGATGGCCCCATTCAAGGAGAAGAGGTCAGTTCGACCAGCAGAGGACCGCCAGCAGCAGCAGGAGGTTATGAGTCGGACTCATCGTCGTCAAGTGCACGAACATTTTGGAGGGATGACGACTGGTCGATGAGTGATTCGGCAGAGTCGACAATGAACATGTTTGCAATGAATACTGCGACTGTGTCAGTGATGCGGAGTGGGAAAGAAATTATCAGGATCCATGGTGGGATCTCATGCATTTCCGTAGACCCGGACGCAGACGGCCGGCAGTGCAACAGCCGGAGGACGATGATGTGAGTGGCGACGAGAATGATGATGTCATCGTGATAGACGATGATGACGGTATCATCGTGATAGACGATGATGATGATGATGTCATCATGATCGACGATTAGGGGTGGACTTTTTATATTGGGGTGTACATTCTCACGGGTAGGTACACACAGGATGGTGCGAGGTTGGGGCGCCATCCACAGGGGGAGCGCGCGCGAAGCGCCACCCCCTAGTCCATTCAAAAAAAAATATTAATGTTATTTAATAATACAACAGCTATACATCAGAATGATGAAAGTTGAAGAACATCGGTGCGCACACAATGATATATGACAAATTTTTATATTTTTTTTCCAAATATTCAATATCACTTGGGAACAGAGAATATAATGTTATGAAGTTAAGAATAATATCTAGTGAAATCACATTCAGTATTTACAAAAAAATATTCTTAAATTACTGATGGAAATAAGTCTATTTGAAACTTGAATGATCGACTACATTCTTACTTCGCGCTTTACCTCCACTCCTGACATATCCCCTCCACTCCTCTGAATGATATAAATAGAATCACATGTCGATCATTTCCTCACTTCTGAACATCATGTCAGAAGTAACCAAAGCCGCTGCCGATTCCACTAGTAACATGTTGGAACGTGGTGATTCACCACAACCAAGTTTATTGGTGTTGCCAGCTGGTGATGGCTCCATTCAAGTGAATAAAGTGAGTTCTTCTGATCAATCATATGAGTCAGATTCAGACTCAGACTCATCCACTTCGTCTTCTGATGAATCTGAAGATTCTATCGATTGGGATTTTGATGAAAACGTCCACGAATGCAATGAAAATTGTGGTTGTGTTAATGACGTCGTATTCTTAGACGAGTTAGATGATTATTTGTGAGGGGTAAACTAGATATTGGGGTGTACATTCTCATGGGTAGGTACACACAAGGATGGTGCGAGGTTGGGGCACCATCCACGGGGTGGGTGGGCACGGGGCGCCACTCTCTACTTTATCAAGTATTAATTTTCACCAACATAATGAAGGCAAAAAGGCGTTTCGGTATGGGTTGTAATGTAGACAAAGTCAAACGAAGGAGAAAAAATAAATCGAAGAAAAATGGACGAAATAAAATCAGAAAAGTAGCATTCGAAGCAGGAATTGTACGAAAAGGTCGGGATGAATTACATAAAGCTGGGGGTAATCAATTCGTGACAAACAATAGAAAGATGGCCACAACAATGGCATTGAAAGCAGCACGTAAATATTTGAAAGCAGCAGGCGGAAAGAAAAAAATTCGCACACCTCGCATAATACCTATTCCAAAAATTAGTGGAATTTTACCATTGATACCAATTTTTGCCGGATTGTCTGCATTAGGTAGTTTGGCCGGTGCTGCTGCAGGTATAAGCAGAGCTATAAATTCGGCAAGTGCGAGCAGAAATGATCTGAATGAGGTAAAACATCATAACAGAAAGATCGAGGCGATAGCTTTAGGAAAAAAGGGTAGTGATATATTCTTGAAACCATATCGCAAAGGCCTCGGTATCTACCTCAAACCATATACATCAAAAAACTAAATGATGCCCTACCTCTTGAACCTCTCACAGATATCGATCTGACATATTATGCCAAACAATTGAAAATTCCACATTTTCGTGGTGTGTTCATGCGTGATAATTTGCCAGCCTCAGGACCACGTAATCATGAAACAGCCATCATCAATTTGAATGGATTCAGCGGTCGAGAAACACATTGGGTGGCATACAGGAAAATTGGAAGAGTTGCAACATATTTCGACAGTTTTGGAGATTTACCCCCACCAGTGGAGTTGGTCCATTACTTCCGGAAAGGTACACATGCAGTTGAAAAAATTATGTATAATTATGAACGCGAGCAGAAATACAATACAGTTATGTGTGGACACTTATGCTTGAAGTTTCTCTCTCTTCCAATCACCCGAAAAAACTAAAATGGATTTCACGCCAGAAATGGATCGAGAGGCTATTAAGAGAATGGGGCATTCCCTCATCGCATATTCAAGATTACGCAGCTTGAAAAAAATGAGTAAATGTCAACTTGCAGATATGCCCGAAGAGGTCATGATTTCTTGTGCAGCTAATGAAATTGCATCGGTTTGGGAAATATTTCCCAAACACCTTCAAGAGGATATTGATATTTTAAAATATAAATATTGCTATGAACATCATATGGACAATGCAAGTGTTGGAACATCAAATTCCAGTGATGTGAATGACGGGCCCATACCTCGAAAACTATTTTGTTGTTATTGCACCATCGATGATTGTAATATTGGCGCCAATAATAATCGAGTTGAATTGGGACACACAATGCCGCCGAGGAAACGAAGAAAATTATATCACATGTGTTGTGAACAACAATAAAATGATTTGTTATCATATGAATGCAATCAGTCATGTCACGAAAGTTCGAGCTACAAGCTATTGGATCCAGCGTCTTGAGTGCAGACTTCTACCCACCCATTGAGCTGGATAAGAATAGCCGTTATGGATTGGGGCTTTTGGGATTCTATGGTTGCAACACAATCCACAATGTCACGGACACAAACAACTTGATCACTTTCTTCATTCCCGCAAATAAAGCCCTCACAGTCAGTTCTAAACGTGATATAAAAATACCAAGTGGCGCATATGAGAGAAGAAATAAATGCTGTTATCCAACGAGAACTTGAATTCCACGTATTTCATGGCGCGAAACATGATGACACCACATTGGATGAATTGTTAAGCCTTCGAGCAAACAATAATACATTCAAATGTATGATGCAATCAAAGTATGTGGTGAACCTGAAACATGAAAACTCAATAGCATCCCTGTTGGGATTCGAGAAAAAAGAATTCAGTGCAAATCGCATGCATGAATCTACATCTCCTGTGAATATTGTACCCGTGAGACTCATTCGATTGGATTGCAACATCATTTCAGGGTCATACATAAATGACGAAGAGATCCATATTCTTTTTTCATTCGATGTTGATGTTGAGCCGGGTTATAATATAACAAAAGAGCCGAACAACATTATTTATATGCCCATCAGCCCGGAAGGACGTCAGTTTATCGACAACATTACTCTGCGCATATTGGATCATCGAAATATCGTCAAAAAGAAAAGCTTTGCCAGGAAGAAGGTCATTCCACAAGTGTATGCTGAACGGCAAAGACATACATTGTCAGCGAGAGATCTTAATTTTCTAAAATCTATGGGGCTCAGAATTCGACAATAAAATGGTACTCGAAGCAAACACTGACAAGTTGAATATTTTCAATAAACCAGTGGTCGATCATTCTCTCATAAGTTTGCACGAGCATACCTATAAACCGTACGGATCACCATTGTTCAAGAATTCAGATGAAATCCGAATTGCAATCAACAATCAAGATGTAATACTGGACATTGAAGACAGTTTCATTTACATTGAGGGAAAATTCAAACCAAGTGAAGTGAACGAAGTATGCTATCTTTCCAACAATGCTTTGGCATTCCTCTTCGATGAGATCCGCTATGAAATGGGTGGTGAGCAAGTTGCCGTTGTTCGAAAACCAGGCATAACATCCACAATGAAGAATATGGTTTCATTTGGTCAATCACACTCTCACATGCTTTTGACAACTGGATGGGGACTTTCCGACACAAAACAACACATCATTGATGCACCCAGTCATTTATTCAGTGGAAAACTTCCTCTAAAATATTTGATGGGTTTTGCCGAGGATTATAAGAAGAGCATTCTGAATGCAAAACAAGAACTGATTTTGATTATAGCTCGCTCATTCAAGAATTCATATATTGGAGACGTTGATGCCTCTTTGGAAATTACAAAGATTGAATGGAAAATAAAACATGTTGTGCCCGATGACAAGCAGAAGCTCAAATTATTCAGTAGAATAAATAAGAGTGGTCTGAATTCAAAAATCAAGTTGGCTTATCGTATGTGGGATCTTTATGAATTACCCTCATTGCGTAGCACATCTTCAGACATATGGGCAATGAAAACAACCTCGCTTCATAATTATTGGTTTTCAAAGTACCAACGCATCCGAAAACAGAACATCGGATATGACAAAATCCATAACTGCAGACATTAATAACATCCGAGTGTATTTGAACTCTGAAGTCTACCCATATGAGCGTTGGAATCTGGACTTCGATAGGAAACTATACTCGTCAGCTTACTATGCATATGAGGACTTTCAACGTAGTTATTATGACAAAGATATGAGTGAACCTCTTATGGACCTTGAAGAATTTCAACAAAATCCCCTATTCATCATTGATTGCTCACATCAACCGAGTGCCACAAAATCATCTACAGTGGACATCAAGCTGGAGTTTGAAACAAGAAAAACTAAATTTCCAGCCAACACCAAAGTCTATGCACTCATTATACACGACACCTTCTTGACTTACAATGCATTGGATGGCTCTGTTCGTAATTCATTTTGAAATGTTCAATATTTTATTTTTGTACTATATCTGAATATTTTTAAGTATATCAATAATGTTTATGTGTAATGGAAAAATAAATAAACAAGATTTTGTAAATATATGTTTTATTTCATATCAAATATCTACATGATCATATTCATCATCATATTCATCATATAGTTGATATTTCTCGATGATGTCATCAGGTAGGAATAGTAAAAGGGTGTGGAGAAATCCTTCCAGATCCAATTTGATAATTTCTTCACAGAATTGTGGTATGCTGATGGCGCCTTTACTGAATTCCTCACAAAGTATTGCACCCTTGATGTACTTCTCGGATAAATGTGCACATCTTTGGATTTCATCTTCATCGAAGCAAACATTCAAATCATAGACTGTAGCATGGAGGACATCTTGACTCAAGGCATTCAAGTAGGAGTTCAATCTCTCGATGGCTGTATTGATGTCCACGGCTTCCGTCCAACATTGACTCGAACATATTGAAAACTGAAACGAAAAAAAGAATTTTTAATATATTCCATTGATATTCAAATAATTTTACTCACATGAAAAAAATGTGATGCTCCAATTATATTATTACTTCTTCACTGAATGTTATTTTTTAGTGGAGAAATATCTATATTCAACATAAAATCACTATATCCTCACTATTAACATATAAACAATATTATCATTCAATGAAGTTGAATCCTACTAGAGGTCGAGTTCTTAAACCCCCTGATACTTGTGGACTCTGACCCAAATATGTTATTGTATATTTGAAATCTGAAGCATTTATGCACCTGACACTGTCCGCATCGAATTCATCTGAAATACTTTTTGACAACCATGATTTGAATAAAGTATCATTATCATCACGTAATGTCATTAGAATAGATCTCCCATATCGGGTTATACAAATCGCCATACAAATTATGTTGAAAGCTTTACCGATGGGTAATGATGATATTGGTCTTTGTTCAAAAGCTCCCACCCTCTTTTCAAGTATTGAAGAATTGATTCCCTTCAAATCCACAACTTTTGGAAGAAAAGACATAGTAAGACTGTATGAAAAAAATATAGATTATTCCACCTTATTAAAAATACACTCACGCAATTGAGAAACGTCTCGTACTCTGTATTCACTCTGATGATATTATCTAACATCTGATTTCTCATCAACGACTCCACACATTTTTATAAGAGAAATCCCCACCCCATTTCCAGTAGATGGGAGTGTGAAGGTTATTGCGCACTTGACCATCAACACACTCATCAATACTCCCAGTTCACTCTTAGCTCTCTCACAGGACGAACGCCCTCCTTCCCTGGAGAGTGCAAGGATTCATGAAGGTCATGACTACACAGAATATGTATGCCTACACCACAGCTTTAGTCAAGGTCAAACAAAAATCGAGATCAAATCTTGAGGTTACCGAAACAACCCCAACATCAAAACTCAAGGTCAAATCTCAAAGTCAAAACCTAATGTTATGAATCTCAAGGTCAAACTCAAGGTCAAAACTGAAGTCGAATCCCAAAGTCGACCAAACCCAATGTCAAAACTCAATCCCACATTAAAGCACACAAAAACTGCAACCATTCAAGGTCACACGTGACGTCATAGTGGTGGGGGAGACCCAGAACCGGCTTAAATCTCCTACTAACAGCAATAGTCATAATATATCAAACCTACCCTCGAGCAAAATTTTTTTCAGCGAGTTCTTGAATTTGAATGTATTCATGATTTTTATCGAGTCCGGAATGGCGTTGTAAATGTTTGTAGCATTATATGAAAATGCTCGTTGCTAGAAAGATGTATGGTGCCTTGGAGGGTTGAGGCGGTACCTATATCTGGTGTTGATGGTGTGAACATTCTCCCGGAACTGTAGCTTTTCAAATAAATATATTGGTGATTGAGAATGGATTGAATTATGAGTGAAACAACACAAATGTAAAATCCATCTTTGCTTCATCGTCAACCATCCGGAGTCTTTAGTTTTATGCGAAATGGAATTGCGTTTTCTCACGTCGTGAATTAGTCGGGCACGAGAGTTTTGCACAAATTGGATGCAATTTTTATCATGATTCGTTAGACATGAATAATACATTATGTTAGCGAAATTGAAGTGGCTCAAGACTAGGGTCAAGAAATTTTGAATTATTATAAATTAGTTTGAGATTGCAATAGGCCGTCCTCATGGTTTTTGTTACATGCCCACTAAACCTCAATTGGGAGTCCATTATTCATTCGTTCCTGTAGCTGAATTCGATGTTTTTTTTCCCAAAATTTAACAAATTGGATTTTCAAGGATTAATTAAAACAGTGGTGCTTTGATGCTACTGATAAATTATTCAGATCCTCATTGAGAACAGTAGGCTTCTTGTGAATTATCGTGACTAAAAGAATAGTAAATTTGCGTGTCATCCGCATAAAAATGAGATTTGCATTGTGATAAATAAGTCAATAAGTTCGTTGTATACATCATAAAGAGCAACGGACCTAGGATTGAACCTTGGGCTACTTGTAATGAATTTTCACAAACTGGACTCGACTGGAAAGATAATTGTTCATCATAAGCTGTGCATCATAAGCTGTGTAATATTGCTAGTGAAAGTTCGTGATTAATGCGATCAAACGCCTTTGAACAGTCCAATAGGACAAGTGTAACCATACGATTTTCATCAATGGCCTGAAACAAATCGTCCGTTACCTTAAGCAGCGCACAGGGCCGATCCCAGCAGGTGTGAAGCGCGTGCACCGCACGCCGGCGGCCAAACTAAGGGGCGGCCGCGAGGCGGCCGCAGGCCGCATTCAGTTATAACAATCAGCTATTTTTTTAAAGAACAAAAATGAAACGTTAGTGCTCAGTTGTGTTGTGTGTTGGTCTATTGTCCATTAATATCTTCTCCTACTCTCATCTACACACATTCTTCATTTGAGAGCAAAATTCATGGCAGAGCCGGCAATGCAGCATAAAAAATTGAAATTTCTATAAAAAAAACCAAGGGCCATATTTTTGACACGACTAAGTATGTTTGGTTCCTGTGTGCGGCGCGGCGGCTTATTCATGTACGTATAGTCTTTACGATGTCAGTTGGAACAGCGAAAACATTTTTAAAGGAGGTACCAGTGGCAAAACCTTTGAAAAAAACGTGCTGTTGTTCGCCGGGCGGCTTTTTTTCAAAGGTTTCGCCGCTGCGGCCTCCTTTGAATTTTTTTTCGTCGTGTCAACTTACTTGTAAAGACTATATATATATCACAGTCGGCACGCGGCTCGCAGGTCAATGGTCAAAAGAAACTTTATTTTAGCGGTTTTCTTCATAGATAAGAAATGGATTGTTTCGACAAAGTTAAAGGGATGCGGCATCGAAATTTTTTTTGCTACTTCACCACTATATATAAACCATTTTCATTTCAAAATGTTCATTTAATTTTGAATCAACATACAATGAGACTGGTCATAAACACAATCAAGTGCAAGTGTAAGTTAATATTGGAAATTAGTGACAAGGTGTTGCTGTTGAGTATCGTTTAAATATTTAAATCAGAACTGTGGTAAGTACCAAAGCTCTCAACTAGATTTATGAACGAATGAAATGTTGTACAGGGTGTTTTATAATTAGATTAAAAAAGTGGGCATATTTTTAAACTAATTTTGTCGCGATGATTCGTTTTGAAAATAAGTACAGAATGTTTGAAAATTCAAAATTTATTTTCAATTCTTTCAAAATTATAGGTTACCAACCGGGGGCGTTTATGAAAATTTTAATTTTTACTCAGATTTTGAAAGAGCGCTACGAATCATTATTTATTTTAAATAATTTGCTCTAACTTTTTCAACAGGAATGGGGATTTCTTATGAATAACCCATATTCTTACACTTTGAGTAAAAAAAAGTATTAACAATGGTAGGTACTTTTTAGAGGTCATTTCGATGAATTTCAAAATTTCTGAAGAATACCTATTCATTTTATCTGCATCTGTGAGCCATGATATACTTCTTCTTACCTTTTACCTTTAGATGTCGTCCTCGTCCAAAAACAGAAAAACTAAAAGGTGCCTTCTATAGAAAATAGAAGAATAGAAGAATAGAAGAAATCTCAAAACAAGCGGGAGCATTGAAAAAGTATTTTGGAAAACCGGATAAAAGTGAGCCCGAACAAAAAGGTTTGAATCAAATCGCGGAGTTTGATTATTCTCAACCATCAACATCCACCAGTACTAGTGAAACAAACAATAAATCAATAGATTTCACACCCGATGAAGGTGATTAAGCTGCAAGATCATCATCAAGCAGTCCCATTCCCAGTGAAGCCGAATGTGAAGATGAGAGCAAAGAGGAAGAGGGCTCTGCTCAAGTAGCACTAGATGATCCAGGTACTTGGCCTAACATTTTGACAAAAAAATATATTGATTTATTGGTAGAACACGGTCCCAAACAAGTTGCAGATTTCAAATTTCCGATTGATGAGAGTGGCAGAAAATTTAGCTGTTCATATTATAACAAAACTTTAGTGAACGGGAAGAAAATAAATCGCGCGTGGCTCTGCTATTCCATAAAACTAAATTGTATTTTTTGTTTTGCATGTAAATTGTTTAGTAGGGATAGTTCAACACAACTTGTGAGTACTGGCTTTTCTGATTGGCGTCATTGTTCGGATTACCTCAATAAGCATGAAAATACTCTAAAACACGTTAACTCTATAAGATCGTGGTGCGAAATAAAGACGAGGATGTACTATTGACGCGGAACAACAAAATGTTTACAATAGCAATAGAGAGAAAAAGTGATGGCGCGCTATCATTGAAAGAATGATTGCTGTAGTACAATTTTTAGCCAGTAAAAATTACGGAGTTGTATCATAGAGATAATGGTAATTTTTTAAAGGCAGTAGAGATGTTGGCCAAATTTGATCCAGTTATTTCAGAACACCTTAATAATATCAGTAAATACAAAGATAAAAAAACACGTATTCCACACTACTTAGGGCAGCATTTTCAAAATGAAGTAATTCATATTTTAGCCGAATCTATTCGTAATGAGATAACACGCATTGTCAAAAAAGCCAAATATTACACTATAATTCTCGACTCTAAGCCCGATATTAGTCATACAGAACAAATAACGTTTGTAATTAGGTGTGTGAACACTACTGATGGTAATAGTAAAGTAGATATTTTAGAAATTTTTCTAGGATTTTTTTCAGTAACTAATACTACTGGAGAAGGTCTGTGCAATTTTCTATTAGAGAAGCTATTACCTAGTCTGCAGCTCGAAGTTAAAGATGTACGTGGTCAGGGCTACGACAATGGATCGAACATGAAGGGGAAAAATATAGGGCTTCAGAAACGGATTCTCGATATCAGTCCTAGAGCATTATACGTGCCGTGTGCGGCTCATACCTTAAACCTCGTCGTTAATGACGCTGCCAGCTCCATTGGTGAAATTTCTGGATTTTTTTATATGGTACAAGAGGTATATTTTTTTTTTCTGCGTCCCCATATCGATGGGATTTACTAAAAAAATACGTGAAAAGTCTAACTTTGAAACCATTAAGTGAAACAAGGTGGGAAAGTCGTATCAATGCTATTAGACCTCTAAAGCAAGACCTCAAAAACATTATTACCGCATTAAATGCCTCAATTGAAGATTCCACCAAAGACGCGAAAACAAAAAATGGTGCAAAATCAATAATTGAAAATATTGAATCATTCAAATTTTTGTGTTCAATTTTGATTTGGCATGATTTATTATCAAGAATTAATGTTCTGAGTAAAATGCTTCAAAATCCTAAATTAAACATCGCGGAATGCATTGAAGGCTTAGATAATTTAAAAAAATATTTTGTTTCACAAAGATCAGACGATAATTTCAAAATATTTGTCGAATCAGCCACAACACTTGCTAGAGATTTAGGTATTGATCCTGAATTTCCAAGTTCGAGGCTCAGGAAAAAGGTCCGTTTATTTGATTACGAGGGTAGTGATGAACCCCTTTTGAATCCCTTCCAGCAATTCAAGACTTCTTTCTATTTTGCAATTCTTGATCACGCGATCTCTTCGGTAAATGAAAGATTTACATTATTATCTGAGTGCTTTTCAATATTCTGCTTTCTGTATGAGTTTCACAACATTTCTAGTGATGATCTCATGAAAGCCTGCATGGACTTAGATATTAAGTTACAGGTACAGGAGGAAGGAAGTATCGTGAAAGATATAGACGGTATACAACTGTTTAATGAAATAACTTTATTCCAAGATATTTTTCCAGGTAAGAAACAGCCAATTGAGGTATTAGAAATCATAGTCAAAAATGATCTCATTTCCTGTTTTCCTAATTTTGCTCTAACAATAAGAATTTTTTTAACCTTACCTGTTTCTGTGGCTTCAGGAGAAAGAAGTTTCACAAATTAGAAATTATTAAAAATTACTTGAGAAATAATATGACACAAGAAATCTGTGAAAAAATATATTTTACGGAAATTATTGATAAATTTGCCACTCAGAAAGCCAGAAAGGTTATTTTATAATTAGGTAATTATAATGATTAGGTACCTAGTCTGTAGACTGTAGAACAACTGATTTATATACTTTTCGTTGGTATACGCACTGAGTATGTCCAAAATCGTTGTGTGTGAAATAGACGTTATACAGGTAGATGAGTTTAAGAGTTTATAACGTCAACGTTAAATATTAGTCAAAATAATAAAAAAATCTCTGGAGGGGCGGCACATCTGGTATTTGCACGCGGGCGGCCAATACCCTAGGATCGGCCCTGGCAGCGCAGAAGAGCAACTGTGATGTGGCCGAAATATTCATAAAAATACCGTTCTTGTACGTCATAAATCCGTGGAATAAAAACTACCCAGATAGTAGTAGGTATTTCCTTCGAATCGATTGCATAACATTTTTCAAAGCACGCAACCAAACGCCTAAATGAGTACGTCGCTCGCCCCACCCGCGAAACCTCGTGCGAATCGAACCTGAAATGGCGGGTTCAGCCGCCAGCAGAGATCACCACCCCGAGAATAGCAGCCGAGCCAGGATTATCAGAGAAACGCCTTGGATACCCGCAGGGAGTTTAGGAAGATTCGCTAAAAGGAGCAACGAAGCAGTCTACCACGCAGAGTAGAAGCCCGAGCCACGACTATCCGAGAGACGCCGAGGATAGCCGAAGGAAGTTTGGTAACTATACGTTGGAAGGTATAGGGTACAAGGTATTAAAGTCGGTCGCGATCGGTCAGCGCATGTACATAAAGTAGAGGGGCCATATCTGCCAAGGTGCGCTTCAGAGCACAGTCGAAAAATTAGCAGTGTTGCCAAAAAGGCGCAAAAAGCGCAGTAATTGCGCTTGTCAACTGTGTTTTGCGCCATTGCGCTATTTTGTTCATTTTTGCGCTTTTTCTAGATAAGCTCAAACCAAAGAGAGTAAACGTTATCTGAGTAGGAGAGTCTATTTCCCATAAGACAATGGTGACACCAATAGAAAGAAATGAAACATCATTTGTGAGTCATAATTACATATATGGATAAGTCATGGCCACCATTCTCTCTGGACAGTGGCGGACTCACGGATTATGCACTCTGGTATCTGAGAGTTACAGGCTCTTGATTATATATTGGAGCACTCTGTATGTTACGCGGGCCACCTGTATTCATGTCCATGTACGTCACTATGACACGTTAATACTACAAAATTATGATTGGCTAGAGCTTATTAGTACATCCTATTCAGATAACGTTTACTCTCTTTGAGCAAAGAGTAGAAGAACAATAATCTTTGCTTTGAGCTCAAACCTCAACCATAATTTTGACATTTTGATATCACAGAACACAGACGACCAGAAGAAGAAACGCCGGGATCACCGTGCTTGCGACCTTGCTTGAGAGTTTGATACATTTGACATTTGCAACATTCTGTGACAAAACTCCGACTACTAAAGACAGTTATATGAATTCTGTGCATTCTGTTCACATCGAATAAACTGTCAGATAATACGCAAGCGCAAATATACACCGTGTCAGTGGTGTTAATTGACATTTGAGTCATTTGACATAACTTGTGATTTTTAATTGAGTATTTCGCTTTTATGTTAGCCGCATTGCGCTAACTATCTCTTCATCACCCGCCACACTGAAAATTAGTACCGTTGCTGGAGGCAAAGTAAACGCCACGCGAGAGACAATAGAGAGTTATTGCAACGTCCCTTCTATAGTTCTTTTGATAATGTTTATTTTATTATGACATATACGCTAGCGCATTGTGTCCGACTTTGAGGATATCGTCAATCTAAAATACAGGCATACCTTTCTTTATTTCAATAAAGGCCATGAACCTTTTATTAAAAGATCCTTTATTTTGACAGATTTGTTTTTTTTTCTGGCATATATCTGTCGCCAGTTGAAAATCTAAAATTTGTTAAGCACTGCTCGTCTATATATTTTAAAAATCAAATAAAGGAGGTTCATTTGGTGGTGGTATACTTTCTACCCCAACAATATTGTGAATAATTAATTCGTCCAAGCGTCACTTATGCGTCCAACTAAGGAACAATAATATGATTCTTTTCTGGTGAAACAATGACTGAAGAAAGGGGAAAAAAAGATTGAGATTCACATTCGAAGACGATAGGATTTTATTACTTGAAGTTGTTTCACATAATTTGACGTACTTGGAAGCATCTTGGAAGGAGTTTGTTGCAATAACACCCTTTCGAAATCGCGTTAGAGGATACTTTAGTGGCGGATCTTTCAATAAACTCAGCGCTTATTTGTAAGTTGCAATAACTCTCTAATAAACATTCACGTGAGTTCAAGTGCCAAGCACCGGTAAGCATAAGCTTTGGAAGATAAGCAGTTGAAAAATAGCCGAGGGTGGAGAAAAGTGTCAGTTGGGTAGCAAGGCACCTAATACCTCACCACACTAACGTCGCGTTGGTTAGATACCGGAAAGTCACGTGTAGCCAGCCGAGGGAGGAGAAAGCTGTCAGTTGGGTAGCAAGGCCCCTAGTACCTCATCACACTAACAGTCGCCTAGGTAGGACCCCGGAAAGCCGCATGTAGATAGAAGAAGGGATAAAAAGCGATGTTAGAATAGCAGGACTCAGGTGCTCAGGTGACGTTCAGACGGATTTAGGGCACCTCTACACGCACGGTTTCAAACTGCTCGCCCCGCTGATGTATATATATATATATATATATATGGCCGCTCGTAAACTTGAATGTTGAAACCCGCTTCGATAATTAACATTTCTTATACCGTTTTGTATCGCCTTCTTTTGAGCTTTTGTACTACTGTCTAAATCTTCTCGTAGCATGAGCTTGTGATTAAGTTGGTACTCCGCATTATGAAGCTTAACACCCCTTCCTACTTCTCGAATATAGATAGCAATTAGATTAGAAGATATATTTGTTATAATTAACCCAGATTTTGACTATTTTATTTACTTGGTCTAGAGTAAGGTCTAGAGCTTTGAATAGAACAAATTATTGCGCAGTCAGCAACCAGGTTCGAAACCCAGTCAAGGGCAATTAAAGCCTGTCCTTCTGGCCCCGTTGTGTGAGTCAGAACTTCACTGACCCCTGGAGTGTTATTTTCTTCACCGAGAGTGCCCGGAGCGAAACTTTGTTCACTTCGTTTCCAATGTGTAGCTGAGGAATTGAAGAACTATGAGTTTCCAAAGCAGCGCTTCAGACATACGAGATTTTTTCCGGAAATCAGATAAAAAAATAGTACCGAAAACATTAAAATTTTCAAATTCAATATAGATTCCCTCCATCAGAAGTAACGTTGATTTGTTTCAATATTTTATCATTCAGATTAAAGATCTTCACAATTCAGATTCTAATGCATTAATATTTTTGTGAAAGAGTGTTAATTATCACATGTATATTCGACTCGGTAGTCGATATCAAAAAGAGATGTCATCACCTGACGGAAAGTAGTCACTGACAAGTAGTCAATATCAGAATAAGGAAGACGTATGTGTCCCTTTTCCAGGATATTTTGATGTGCACATAAGGATTGCCACCTAGAAAGCTCAGCAACAAACTCATAAATTGAAAAATAAATTAATGTTTTTTATAATTCAAAATTTAAAACTCCAATTTTTGTATCCCTCCCAAAAACGTACTTCTAGCGCCTCCGATGGACGTGTGCATCGGTACAAGTTCAAACTTTTACTGCTAGGGTGTAATAACATGCTTGCTTCGAACTGTCAGCTATTATTTTATTTGTTGTAGTATTTTTTTCATCATTGATTGTTCATGTTTTTTATTATCACTGAAACATCACGTGAAAAGTGAGAATAAGTTTATTTTTGGGTTGTAAGAAATAGGATTGTCTGTCAATATTCATGGACCAATCACAATTAGCGCAAGTGTTATCCGAGTCAAGGTCAAATTGAGTTTGAATAGGGAACATGCATCATTTTATTTTTTCTTTGCATCGGTACGGTCCTCAAAAATTACATTTTGGGAAACTAATTTCCCAAATCCTAAAATTTGGATAACTTCCTCTTAACACTAGCGCCAATAGTGGTTGTTTCAAGAATATTGAAAGACAATACTATTTCTTAGAACCCAAACATATACTCAACCTCACTTTCATTGTAATGTATCAGTATCAATTGAAAATACTATGATAATAAAAATATCAGTAGAGCATATAAACAAAGATAGATGAAATTATAGTTGACAGTCCGAAGCAACTAGCGGTAAAAGTTTGAACTGTTTGAAGTAACGAAGCATACGTCCATCAGAAGCGCTAGTGTTTTTGAAGGTGAAGAAAAATTGGCGTTTTTAATTTTGAATTATGAAAAACATTAAACATTTTTTCAATTTCTAAGTTTGTTGCTGAGCTTCCTAGGTAGTAATCTTCATGTGCAAATAAAAATATTTCAGAAAAGGGACACATGTTCCTTATAACTTTGAATCCAAAAATGTCTGTGAAATTTTGCTATTTGAGGAATCATTTTCACTAGATGTAATTTTTGAAAACCAAACTGATGCCAAAAAAATTATCTCCCTATTTTTGAGTTGGAATAACTTGGTTAAAGCCACTGGCAGCAATGTCAATGTCTTCGAGGAAAAAAGATGATGGATGACGTTTGGAGGTTATATTATTATATTTTGTTTGTTGCTCAGATGAAAGCATTTTGGAAACAACTTTGACAATAATAACGGAAACTTATTTGTTGAAATCGCAATTATTATAAGGTAACATTTCGTTGGTGTGTGAAATAAGGAATAAATTAGTGCTTATCCTAAACTGAGTCAACTTGATATAAAAGGTAATAAACATTACTGTATGGGAGGCATCTCTTTTCGCTAATTTAGGGCCTTTACTTGAGAATTTGCAACTACTCAGTTTCACACCCAGTTTAACCAACAGGAATTCAAGCTTATCATATAATTTTCTCATTTTGAATTTGGTAAGGCTGTGAAATATCTGGCTTAATCCTTATTAAGGGCAGATTATCAACCCCTTTTTTGGATGTCATTATTTTCTAGATTAGTTCAAGTATTTAGTTCTGCTAAATAGTGACCAGATTGGATTAATACTGGTAACTATTCCGATATGATGTTCTACTACAATCAACTGACTCTTTATTTCAGCTGTGTATGCTTTCGTATAATTGAAATATTGGTTTTGTTTAGGTCAGTGAGAAAAAAAGGATGAAGCCTGATAAATTTTGAAATCAATAATTAACACTGCCATGAGCTACAATACTTCCTAATATTAGCAATATGTGAGATGTATGCTGTGAGTTCACTGTAAACCTTACCACAATTGCATTTCAAGCAGTAGACAACTCTCATCCATTATGTTCAATGAATGTGATTTCCTAGCAGATTTAGCATCTATACCTCCTGATCCACCCTCTATGCGAAATGTTTGTAATCAATGTCTGTAAGTATAATATATTAATATATAACTAGTATTTTATTTTAATGTCCATATATTTCAGCCGCCCATCATCAGTTTGCTATTGCAGCTCATTACCAAATCCTCGACTGTATCCCTCTAGTAGAATTATACTTTTGCAACATCCCGCAGAAGAAAAGAGGTGCCTTAGAACTGCCAATATGCTACAATTAGGTTTAGATTCTAATAAATGCCTTTTGTTCAAAGGAAAACGCTTTCCTGGTCACTATAATGAACTCAATGAAATTCTAAATGCACCTAATACATTGTTACTTTATCCAAGTCCATCTGCAGTGAATATTTCAAATATAATAGAGGAGAAGGCTTATATTTCCTATAATATTGTTATTATTGATGGCACCTGGCCACAAGCAAAAGCTATATATACTGGTAGCCCTATTTTACATGAAATAAAACAAATAAAAATTATTAATATTGATATAAGTGAGTATATCATCAGAACTCAACCAGCCGATGGATGTCTGAGCACCTTAGAAACTGCTGCCTTAACTCTATCTCTATTGGAAAATAATGGAATATACAAAGAACAATTATTAAAACCTCTCAAGACTATGTGTGAGTTTCAACTCCGCAATGGAGCAGTTTCCCATCAAAGTAAAGAATTCAGAATAAAAACCGATTCCTACCCTAAATTGATTGGTAAGAGATTAAATAAGGTATTGAAAAATGCAGAATCTATGAGAAATTCATGATGTTGAAATGTATATTTAAATTTATACAATAAATTTTGTAAATAATGTCTAAGTTTCTTGGGTGAGAGAAGAGGTAAGATATTGTCATATGGTTGAGTTTTACCATTTTTTTTCCTACTCATATTTTAAGTAACATTTTTTCAAATTCCTTTTATTTTTGTTCCAAGGAACTTCAAAATTGTCAGTATCTGCTAATTTGAAGATATTTGGAATATTTCAGAAACCATACTGACTGGTTTTATGACCGGCATAAGTACCTAACAAATACTTCTTCAAAAGTCTCTTGTTCATATTTGTCACAATAATCCCACAAATAATCTTTTAATTCTGAGTACTTGGCGCCATCCATAGAAGGATGGCTGAATGAAGTATATTCTTGTGCCGCAACATCTAGAGAAGAATATACTTCATTTTGGTTACTCTTCTTTATATGGCCGCTGAATAAAAGTCTTCGTACTGGAATATTACATATTTCTCAAGAACTATAAGAGCTAAAACCTGCTATGGATTTCCTGAAAACTTCCGAAAATTGTGTTTTTCAAGTTCACTCAAATATGGGTTATACCCAATTCTTCTCTAGATGTAAATCTCAAACTCAGCTGTATTATTTGAAATTAGGATGAGAATTCTGATTTTAAAAATAAAAGGTAGCTAAAGTTTTAGATGTGTAAATTGAACAATTATTAGTGAAAGAAGGCATTCTGGATCTCATTCAACAACTTCCCAGGATATTGTCTTTTGGTTCATACATTGTTAAAACTTACCAATGCTTGGGAAATATTATTGAAAGATTCATTTGTAGTTGAAAGAATTGTTTGTGGTTTCTACTTCTAACTGTTACAACTCAAAATGTACTAGTACGAGAATATGTATTGAATTCTTAGTAAAAAATGTCCACTTGGAATCAAATATCAACAAATCATCTTTTTAGGTCACAATTCTATCTTCAACTTTCCAAGAAAATTGTTTGATAAACTGATTAATTGGCAAAGAAATGAAAGCAAATGAATCATTTTCCTTTCAGTGTTCGATCTTTCCATGAAGCAGAATTTGTCAATTGGAATACAAGCACTTTTAAAGCTTTTCCTATGCTAGGTAAAATATGAAAAATCTAGATTGAAATATCAATTGGTAGTATAATAAATAAAATCTAGTTTCACAGTTTGAACACTTCAGTTGCAGATGAATCACTAGTTTACATCATTCAGAGAAAACTGGCATATCACTCATCAAAATTTACATGGAAACACTTTTATAAAAACAATACAAATATTTATATTCATAATATAAAAGGGACACAAAAAATTATTTATAAAAAACATCAAAAATCACTTCCATTTCTGTTGTACACGTTTTAGATGATCTAATGTTCTTTTTGTTATATTCAACTCACAGCACATCTCACTCAAGTCACCAAAGTTCATTAAACTCAAACCAGCCAAACCCAAATAAGTGTGCATTGGATCAGGAACAACATTGACCCATTTGGAAAAACCCCCATATTTATCCTGTGTCATTAAAATGAATTGGTGATTATTGTAATTGTTTATAAAATCGTATGAATCCAAAATTTTTAATGCTCCTCCAGTCCAAAAAGAATAACAGGTATCTATAGGTTTGTTGGGTCTTCCGTTGAATCCTCCATCAAAACGGAAGAGAAGCCATCTACGTAGGGCCATCACTTGTTTTTTCCTGAGCCTGTTCAAATTATTACTTAAAGCTAAAGCCGCTATTGCGCAAAATGTTGAACCACAATGTGACTCAAGTTCAGGGTCCTGTCCTATACCTCCATCATAAGACTGGAAAATAACAAAAAAAAATTGGTTAACATCTAGAAAACCTATGACTAATATTAGCCCAGCAAGTTCCATCTCTGACATTTTAATGAGATCCAGTTGAATATATGTGGTATGACATTTGAGAAGCTGTATTGTACCAACTTTAGATTGAAGAATCATCAAAAATTGCCAATGCTAGATGGAGCTTGATGTGCACACATTTATCAAACCAATAACTTCACTGGTGCCTATCTATTTGCATCCAATGTCCCCCTATAAAGTATAGTTGACCAATACACGTCAGTTTAAAATATTTAAATAGCATTTTTTATATTACATTTCTAGTGCAACCTTCAAAAGCAATGTTAATCTTGTGATTACAAATAGCTTGCCAGTATATCAACCAGCCCCAAAAATAGGAAAAACGCTGCTGGTCCCATGAGACAAGCATTGTAGTGTATGTGTTGAATATTAATATAATGTGACATTTACCTTTGTTAAACAGCCATGGTTTTTGATCTGGCAACACCGCGTGGACCTATTGTATCCATGCTTGAATTGCAGGCGTTCAGAGTTTTCAATCAGTTTGCTCATCTCTTCAGCGTCTTATTCTTCAAACTAAGTAGGTAGTAGGTAAACAAATGATCTCTTAATAGAAAAATGATATGGAATATATGAGGTGAAAATTATTTTTATAAATTAGGAGATTATTCGTATTTTGAAAGGCATTCTAGATGGGAAGAGAATTACAATCATCTTTTTAATTTCTGAGCGTACAATCGTTTGTAAGGCAGTATGAAAAAAGTTGGGTGTATTGGAAAAAAAAACATGTTTTCCAAACAGAGCGAGGTATCGCACTCTGAGTGAATAGAAAGTATTTATAGAATCTTTCTTCTCCACTTTCTGAAAGCAGATTCGTTTGTAGGGCCGTAGGAAAAAAGTTGGGAATTTTCGAAAAAAAAAAAATTATAATTTTCCAAACAGAGTGGTGTATCGCACTTTGAGTGTGTAGAGAGTGTTTATAGAACCTCCCTTCTGCACTTTCTGACAGCAGATTCGTTTGTAGGGCAGAAAGAAAGAAGTTGAAAATTTTCGAAAAAAAAAAAATTACATTTTCCAAACAGAGCGGTGTATCGCACTTTCTGAATGCAGATTCGTTTGTAGGGCCTTAGAAAAAAAGTTGGGAACTTTCGAAAAATAAAACACATTTTCCAAACGGAGCGGTGTATCGCACTTTGAGTGGGTAGGGAGTGTTTATAGAACCTCCCTTCTCCACTTTCAGAGAGCAGATTCGTTTGTAGGGCCTTAGGAAAAAAGTTGAGAATTTTCGCCAAAAATAAAAATTCATATTTTCCAAGCAGGTGATTGTAACGCACTTTGAGTAGGCAGAGAGTGTTTATACAACCTTTCTTCTCCAGCTCTTGGAGACGGATCTTTTGTAGGTCCGTAGGAAAAAGTTGGGAAATTTCAAAAAAAATATAAATATCAAGAAATCAGATACCGTCACAAAATAAATCTTTCTACGGCCTTACAAACAATTGCACTTTCAGAAAGTGGAAAAGGAAGATTGTATAAACAACCATTGTGAAGCTGTACATTCACTTTCTCCCCAGCAGCCAGAAGCCCATTCTCAGAAAGTGCTACATCGCACTGTTTGGAAAATAGAAATCTCAATTTTTTTTCCAAAATTCCCAACTTTTTTTCTGCGGCCCTACAAACGAATCTGCTTTCAGAAAATGGAAAAGAGATGTTCTATACACCTCTCTACCCACTCAAAGTACGATACACCGCTATGTTTGGAAAATGTAAATTTTTATTTTTGTCGAAAATTCTTAACTTTTTTCCTACGGCCCTACAAACGATTCTGTCTCCAGAAGCTGAAGGAGAAAGGTTGTATACACACTCTCTACCCACTCAAAGTGCAATACACAGCTCCGTTTAGAAAATATGGATTTTATTTCTTTAGATAATTCTTAACTTTTTTTCTGGGACCCTACAAACGATTATGTCTCCAGAGCTGAAAGGAAAGGTTGTATCACACTCTCTACCCTCTCAAAGTACAATACTACTCCGTTTGAAAATATAAATTTCTATTTTTTTGAAATTCCCAACTTTTATCCTCTGACCTTACAAACGAATCTGCTTTCAGAGAGTAGGAAGGAGGTTCTATCACCTCTCTACCCACCCAAAGTGCGATACACGCTCTGTATGGAAAATATGAATTTTATTTTTGTGAAAATTCTCAACTTTTTCCTCTGACCCTACAAATGATTCTGTGTCCAGAAGCTGAAGAAAGGTTGTATACACACTCTCACCCTCTCAAAGTACATGATACACATTCACGTTTGAAAAATATGAATTTTTTATTTTTTGTTGAAAATTCCCAACTTTTTCCCTACTGACCCTCAAACGATTCTGTCTCTGCAAGATGAAGAACAAAGGTTAGCTATAAACACTCTCTACCCCCTCATAGTCGCGATCACCAATCCGTTTTTAAAATGTTTTTTTTCGAAAATTCCAAACTTTTTCCTAAGGCCCACAAACGATTCTGTCTCCAGAAGCTGAAGGGAGAAAAGGTTGTATACACACTCTCTTCTCACTCAAAGTGCAATACACAGCTCTGTTTTTGAAATATGAATTTTAATTTTTTTAGATAATTCTTAACTTTTTTCCTACAGCCCTACAAACGATTATGTCTCCAGAAGCTGAAGAGAAAAAGGGTTGGTATACACTATCTACCCCCTCTCAAAGTCGATACACTGCTCCGTTTGAAAAATGAATTTTTTATTTTTCGAAAATTCTAATTTTATCCTCTGACCTTACAAACGAATCTGCTTTCAGAAAGTAGGGTAGGGGGGTTCTATACACACTCCTACCCACCCAAAAGTCGATACACCTCTGTATGGAAAATATGAATTTTTATTTTTTTCGAAAATTCTCAACTTTTTCCTACGCCTACAAACGATTCTGTGTCCAAAGCTGAAGAAGAAAGGTTGTTTTACACACTCTCTACCCTCTCAAAGTACAATACACCACTACGTTTGAAAATATGAATTTTTATTTTTTAACGAAAATTCCCAACTTTTTCCTCTGACTCCTAAGCAGATTCTGTCTCTGCAAGATGAAGAACAAGGTTGTATAAACACTCTCTACCACTCATAGTGCGATACACCGTTCCGTTTTGTTTTTTTTTTTTTTCGAAAATTCCAAACTTTTTCCACCCCACAAACGATTCTGTCTCCAGAAGCTGGAAGGAGAAAGGTTTGTGCTCTCTACCTACTCAAAGTGCGTGCACGCTCCGTTTGAAAATATGAATTTTATTTTGTCGAAAATTCCCAACTTTCCTACGGTCCTACAAACGAACCTGCTTCCCGAAGTGGAGAAGGATGGTTCTATAAACCCTCTCTTCCCCCCTCCAAGAGTGTGATACATCGGTATGTTTGGAAAAAATAAATTTTTTTTTTGTTTTTGGAATATGCCCAACGTTTTTCCTACTGCCTTAAAACGTTTGTTTGCTCAGAAATTAAAAAATATTATTGTAATTCTCTTCCCACCTGGAATGCCTTTCAAAATAAGAATGATCTCTAATTTATAAAAATAATTCTCACCTCATATATTCCATATCATTTTCTATTAAGCAATCATTTTGTTTACCTACTATTTACTTAGTTTGAAGAATAAGGCGCTGAAGAGATGAACAAACTGCAATTCAAGTGGATCACGATAGGAGCATGGAGTTGTCAGATCGAAAACCGTTGCTGAAAAACTGTAGCTGTTTCCACCTGTGATGAAACTTGCACGAGGTGAGTACATATCCTAAGGTAATTTTTGAGAAGTGGTACCCAAGTAGCAACTCTGATGCATGCAGAGTGTTGTACAGGTTGTCTTCTGACATAGGCAAATTCCGAAAAATCGTAATTTTCACACATATATTTATATATATATATATATATATATAGACAACAGTAACAGTGAGTTTCACAAAACTGAAACTCAATGTTTTTGAATATATTAAATGAGTATGAAATTAAAAGGCAGTGACTTGTTAAATGTATTGGATTTTGTTATCACTGTATCTATATGCAGCCTTCATCAGAGATTCGTTTCTCTAATATCACTTTGTAATCAGGGTAAGACTTGAAGAAGCAACTGAACCAGTAGCTGAAATACTTTCACTAGATCAGTGAACCAAGGCCAGAAAAATAATGCATTCTTTTGTTTTTATTCTTCATTCAGAAGCCAGAAATATTAATTACGATAATTTTAAAGCAACAATTTTCATCTTGACAAAGTTGCAACAGATATTTGTATACACTTGAGAAGCATGCCGTTATGACTTCCAATGAGCTTCAGAAATTTCCAGTTAATACAATTTTCATCTATTGCAATACAAACTGTTCTAATATATTTACTTTTGATTTTTAGTATGGACTAAAACGAAAATTAAAACATTACAATAAATTCAACAAAGGTTATCATCAACAATTTGTAATTATTGTAAATGTAGCAGAGGACATCTAAAAATAATTCTGTAGAAAATAATACATCTGAAGATGAATGTTGTGAACAAAATTTGAAGACAAAACTAAGTAATATCAATCCAACTACCACATATTTGGACCATTCTGACAATATAATCCTCATTTTTTTTCATTTCATTTATTTCCAACTGATATTTGTTCTCTAATGTTCAGAAATCATCTGTTTTTTATAAACTCTAATAAAACACTAAGCAATTTTTTATGAACAAAAATTTCCAGCCACCAAAGCTTCATTTAATCGATTGATTGTATGCTTTGCTGTGACCCCATCCAAAGGGAAAAAATTACTGAATACCCAAATGGGATGAAACTCTGCATGAAGGTTTTTTTATCATATGCAGCTGCAATATGTGTTATTGCCCTGTGAAATATTGGCATAAGATGATTATAAGTAGCTGTTAAAAAATACATACTGGACAAATTAAGTGGAAGATTCAATATAATCATTATGTTTGTTTGTATGTGATTCAAAGCTTTCACACAATCCGTGTCCTGTTTCTTTGCTCCCGACTTCTGTTGATATTTGGGATCAATTTGAAGCTGAATTCTCCATATGTAAATTCAATCATTTGTTTCCTTGTATAGCTTCAAATCAGGCCAATGAATACAAGTGTATGCACTTTGAGGGAATTGAGGTGAATTTCAATGAGAATGAAGTATTTTTTTTTCAGAACTGATACAATCTTCATTCATTTTCCAAAAGACCCATGTCTCCAAATGGCTCAAGGAGAAATAACAATCCACTCAAATAGAATAATGCAGTCAAGAAACATTCATTTCATTTATTTCTAGAAATGCCCCTACCCTGGTAGGCTTAGCATTAAAAATGCTATGCTTCTACAAGCAAAAATGACATCCCAGATTGAAAAAAGGTGAGAATGCACCAATGAAAACATATTTTGGCAATTTTGAGAAATTGCACTTGCAAGTCGACTTCTGACATAATTGCCACCTGGGTAACACTTCTTGAAATAACCTTACTTACCATATGCCAAGTTACATCCCAGCGATTGAAATGCATTAGACACATGTCTCTGAGGGTGATAATCTGTTCCTAGATATAGAATTGGTTTATCACTCTAAAAAAACTTACTATACTGTTCAAAACGAATTTGACCATCATTTCAACATCTATAGCAGACCAATCATCCAAAATATAACAAATAGATGCTGCACAAAATATAAAGCGCATATCATTCTCTACACCAAGTTTCGCTCCTTTGAATGATCCATTTGGTAGTTGAAGTGTTCTCAAACCTTGAATTGAAAGAGTTTTAACATTCAAGATCATTTCAGTCTGCAGCACTTACTTTTCAAAATTGCACCTCGATTTACTTCACTCAAATCATCGCCTAAGATTAACAAAGTTGCTAAACAGCAATATGTATTAGCAATGTGGGAGTATTTGTAAAGGCTATTTTGGTCCTTATTGTCTTCAGTGTTCAAATTTGTTGACCCTGGAAGCGCTTACTAATTCTGTAACAATAATAATGTTAATTTACTGAAACAATAAAATTATAATTGAAATCTGCAGTACACACATATACATACAGTATCGGAAACAATTTATCTGGGGTATAGACAGAAATCTACGAGCAACAAGGAAGGCAATGATATGATAATACCACATAAACAAAGGCGCCTGTTTAAGCCCTCCTATTACCCACCGACACATTAACTGACCCGTGGCAATGCGACCAGCGCTGTGAATCGACTTTCTTGCCGAGGCAGTGGTTCTTGAAACAAAGACCGTGACAATTATTACCTTTTGAAACCTATTTACACAACCCTGAAGAGAAGTACAGATCGTTAAGTGGTACTTTGGGGTAATTCTGTCGAAATACTAGAAATCTATTCATAGAGGCTTTTGCAGATGACCTGTACCCTACGGATCGACTGTCCTTTCAATTATTAATAAATTTCAAATTTTGGGTGTGTGACAGCACATTGCAAAAAATGTTGTTCGAGTAGACAGATGCGCGAAGTGAATTTGAATGAAAGAACTGTAAGGAATATTTTGAAGACAAACGGTTATCATTGTTTCAAAGTCAAGACCACACAAGAACTTTGCCTGGAGACCATTTCAGGCGGTATGGAGTTTTGTGAAGCGATGGTCGAAAAAAATGCAATAGGGCATTTTTTGTAAATGATGACTTTCTAAAAGGTATTATTTACCGATGAATCGTCCTTCTCAATTCATCGAAAACACAACCCATTAAGTGAATCGTTATTGGTCTCGTAAAAATAAACATTTGAGTATTGCTGTGAGGACACAGTACCCAAGAAAATTGAATGTGTAATGGACGGGACTTTTAGGCGATCACGTCATAGGCCCATTTTTTTTAAGGGAATTCAAATGCAGCAAAATATTTGCAACTTTTGCAAAATCAAATCATTCCTGCAGTTCGCGCTCTTCCGATTGACTTTAATGACGTGTGGTTTCAACAAGATGGTTGTCCTGCCCACAATACAGGCACGGTGGTTACATTTTTAAATCAATTATTTCCCGATCGGTTTATTTGTATGCGAGGTACAATCAACTGACCACCTCGATCACCAGATGTAGCACCTCTCAATTTTATTTCTGGGGCATGCTAAAATCGGAGGTATATTGGCATGAGTTCGAACGTGCCACCAATTTAGATGAACTGAGGGCAAAAATTATTCAGTTGTGTGCTCAGGTAACACCAGTTACCCTTGCGGCTACCAGAACAGAATTGTACAATAGATTCGGCTATTGTTTGGCCCAAAATGGTGGTTTGTTCAAACATTTAATAAAATAATTCCGTACACAACAAAATATTTAATTTGGTTTGTCTTTTCTTGTAAATATTTTTTTTCTCTCCATTCAAGAAATAATTGTTTTTCTGTTAGAAATAAGTTTTTTGTTTTTATTCTTACAGAAATATCGTTTGCCTTTGTTCATGTTTAAGAATTTTCTTTTGTTTTCGCGGTCACCCGGCCCAAAGATATTTTGATCTACCTAATGTCCGACAGATTAAATTGAATCAATGATTCAGTTTAATTTGTTCAAATTATCTGATGTGAAATTATCGTCAAAATTCTTCTTCATTGCAGCACACATTCTCCGACTGCTGCTGGTATGATACTGGCGTCCTGAGCTAACCGCCCTGACTCTCCTATCTCTGTGTCATGGCGTCGATATTCCTTCCTTGGAGTAGAGGAGAAATTGTAATGCTCTCTCAACATATAGCAAGCTATTCTTTACGCTCTCATGAAACCACCATACCCAAGATAAATACTTTCCAATACTATATATTCATTTTGTCGTAAAAATGTGTAAATATTGAATTCAATTTGCACATGTAAATTCACCAATTTTTGTTACATACATTTGCAGGTCATACTTTCTAACTAGAAGTAAACAAACAAGGACTGGAGCTTTATTGAAATTTTTTTGGCAGAGGTATGTATGGTTTCTCTGGCCAATGTTTCTTTTTGGTCCACTTGTTTTGGTGTGTAGGTGTGTTTTCTTTATGGTTTGGTTAGTATGATTTAAAGTTTGGCGAAGGGTATATTTGTTCTTATGGGTATGTATCAGTATGTGATAGATAGAATTTTCTTATGTAACAAAAAAGTGTTGAAGTTAGGAAGCAAGTTTTTTATAGTAGGTAAAGGGCATGTAATTTGTTTTCCCATAGTTAATGGTTAGCTTTTGTGAAATGGACCAGTTTGTAATTTGTCCCATATCAGTTTCAGCTTTCAATTTGAGGTTCGTCCAACTGGCATCTCTGTAAAATATGACCACGTCGTCAGCGAAACTATTAAATTCAATGAGGTATATTAAAAACAAAATGGGTCCAAGCACTGTTCCCTGTGGAACCCCACAAAAAACTTCCCTCTCTCCGCTGTAAGTTTCCCGAATTTGTACAATTTGTTTCCTATTTAATAAGTAGCTAGAGAAGAGTTTGTGAGGAGTTCCTCGAATCCCTAATCTGTCCAGCAACAGTAAGGTATGATCTACTTTGTCGAACGCCTTGGAGAGATCAAGGAAAATGCATTCCTTAAAAGTTGACTAATAGCGTCATGTGGTGTCCCTTCTTTATAAATTATTAAGTTGATTACATGTGTTAATTGTTGGGATATTTGGTTGGAGATCAGTTTAAAAGTTTCTGCTCTGATTAAATCATATCCAGGGACCTTATTTGCAATGTGTGAATTGTTACCATCAGCAATTAATTTTTTATTTCATGGAACTATTTCTTCAAAGATTTTTAGTATTATATTTATTTTCATTTATCTATTCTTTGTTATAATTATTTTTTGTATTTTTTATTAGGTCAGATGATTTTTTATAGTGTTTATATTCATCTCCGTACCTATATGGATCCTTTTTGTATTTCTCGTATAACTTATGTTTACGATTTATAGAACATAGTAACCTAGCCGTTATCCAGCATTTTCTGTGAATATCTTTTTTTTTTCTGTGTGACCAAGATGTTCTAGTGGAATATTGTGTGGCTTATTGTGAATCTTGCATATCATGGAATGTTGTCCAGTTGAAGGTATTCTAGATCAATTTAAAGTTTTTCAAAGTAAATGATTTTTTTGTAGCCAGAGATGTCACCGAGTTTATTACTTCGATATAATGATAAGTTAGCTGATTCTTGATTATGCTGGGGAAACAATGGTTTGTTATGTTAAATAAATGGAATACCTACTCTGTTTTATCAACAAATAAAACTTACCTTCATCATCAACTACTTGTAATGAATAAATCCAAGATATTATTGATTCACGTCGTTCAGTTGGTATGTTATCCACTTTGCCAAGAACATCTAATCCTGATATTGCAAAATATAAAAGTAATGACCTGAAACAACATTTTGAACACAGAATCATTCAATGGAAGAAACGAAAACCAACCTATTACTGTCTAGGGAACTTAGAGATGATGGTAACTTTCCATTCAGAATGAATAAGAGATATTTTTCATGTAAATCTGCTGAAAAATCTTGAAATGTTCTGTCCATTTTCAATATAAACAAGATTTTATTAAATTTTGACCTTAACCTACAAATTACAAATCTGTTAAATATGATGATGGGTTGGGCACAGTGTTGTCAGATTTTTTTAAGTTGCACAACCATCAGCGTTGCTAAGTTGGAAGCTAAAAATCCCTACGACCATTAACGAAAAATCCCCATTTTTCCATTTCTCATATTTTATCACTAAATTATTTCATTTAGTCTTATTTTTTACGTCCCATACTTATTGAATAATGTATCTGAATTTATTGTTATTGATTTTAGTAGAAAAAAGTAGCATACAATTTGGCGGGAAATTTGAATTGTGACATAATTCAATAGGGAGTGCCCACAAGTTACGAACTTCAAAAAACCTTCATAAACTTCTGCCTATCAATTCTAATAATTTCTTCAGGGTTGTGTCACACACTGACTATGCTGGATCATTTATTTTAGTCCCAAAGTGTTACTATTTTTTGTAATATCAATAGGGAATTTTGTGTCTATATCTCGAGTGTTGGTGCCTGTCCCAATCTTTCTTTCACCAGGTTATTATATATATAATACTGACAGGGTTGCGGCATAAAACAGCTTCAAGAGAGATCGGTTGACCAGACGTAAGGTGAGGAAAGCGTGCCACTGCTGCCAACATATATGAACGATTTAGTTGTTTGTATTGTATTTATCATTGTTCTTCTTGATTGTAAGTTTTCAAACGCCTTGTTTATTTCGGTTTGAACATAAAGTTTGTTGATCAATAACTCCCGTAGTTGTTTAATTCATCTTCATCTACCAAGACCGTGTATCGTGCAGTAGTAGTAATTGTATTTCGTTGTTTTGAGAAAATGCCTGGGACCACATGCACTGTGAAAGTTGTTACGAAATTTCATTCCATAACTTTTCACTCATTTTCAATAGGTAAATAGTGATACCTTTGTTTTAAAGAGAAACTACTTTCTCTTCAAACAATGCTAATACCATGTGAAATAATCTTTCTGGTCTTCTTCCCTATTGTTCTTTGTGGCCTTAACAATACATTCTACAAAAATTGATTCATTTGAGTGTATTTTTCATTTATTTCTTCTCTGCTTGGCTTCTACTCTTCGAAATTTGAAACTAATTTCTATAAAGTTGGTTATTCTGGCACACATCAGACGTCATCAAAATGGAGGTTTCGCCATAACCGTCTTTTACAAAATATTATTTGTGCTACCAACTGTTCACATTTTTAGACAGAAAATCTCTATGAATGACACATTTGATACAAGAAATATATAAGCGCTTTAGACCAAAAGTTATTGAATTGATATATCAAAAAAGCGATTTTCCATACAACCAAAGTCTCTGATCAATAAGTAAACCCTTATTGATCTAGAGATCTATACTAGTGATCAGCTGATATTACATCTGCCACTTGTTATTACCCTAGGGGGATTGAATGTCACCACATTGCCACACTGGTTCTGTTTGCTGGACATTACAACATATCCATTACACATAAAGAGTGTACTTAAAATGATCCAAAAAAAAAAGTGTCAGCAGAAGGAGGCTGAATTAAATCAAAACAATGACATAACCTCAGCTATTCTAAATAAGCCATAAATATGTTTAAACCCCTACCTCTCTATAAAATATGATGAGAAATCCTAAATTTGGCCTCACTATAACATATAGTATATTAAAGTATAAGATTGGATAAAAGGGCTTTAAAACACGCGTGATTTTTCGAGCACGACGGCGCAGCCGAGTGCTCGAAATAAACAAGTGTTTTTAAAACGAGTTATCCACGAATACTTACGTTATTTTCTATTGGTGCACTTTGAAATCATATATACTGGTATGATTACTACAAAAAATAGAAATAAGAACTAATAATGCAAGAAGGTTGAATTCGTGATGTGACATCAGTATACCTTTCGTTGCATGGAAATGAGAAAAACATTCATTTGCAATTTGTTACCAAAGATCAATATTTGTTGTCACCAGAGCTCAAAAATGAATGATTCTAATATCGATTTTTTTAATAGTGAGGCAGAATCGCGGTTAATACCGCGAAAATCCAGTGATATATATAAAAAAGAATATGAAAAGTTCATCAAATGGATGGAGGAGCACATATAAATGAACGAATTGTGAGTAATATTTTATTTGACAAGGTACTCCTGTCAGATCAATTATAAAAAATTTGTCATTTAGACTTCACGTTTCTCGATTTGTTGATGTTATCATGGTTACCTTTAAAAAACGCGCGTTTTTTAAAGTTCGATTTAAACACGCTGAGGCGTGCTTCAAATGGGTAAAAAGGGGCACCAATAAAAAAAATATTATTATTTCCACCCTTATTCATAACACAATCACCAATAAACTAGAAAATAAAAATTCCTTATGGGCCTTCAACACGCATTTGTATTTTCGATGGAAAGGTTCGTAAGCTACGCCCATCGTGTCTGACGTCACGACTTGATTCGTCCATTGTAGAGGCAGGAGTTTTTTACGGTTATTTTGAAGTTGGTAACATGTGTGGAACTCCCCTAGTGGAATTCAATATTTTTACACGCTTTATATTAGCTTCACTTGTATGTTTGTTTGTAACCGACTCCTTTGGACTTGATTTTCACCCGCTTCCAGACATCCGAATGATTTGAAATTTGCCAGGTGTACATAATTCCGGTGAAAATGTATTAAGAAATTTTTGTGTAAAAAAATGGCGGCTCCAATATGGCGGACGAGTTTTGTGATTATGGTCCATTCCTTCAAAATTGGTATCTGAGGGTTTTTCTTGGTCGGAGATTATGATTCTTTTGTCAAAATTGAAAAATTCGAGATGGCGGCTCCAAAATGGTGGACGAGTTTTGTGATTATGGTTCGATTCTATTCAAAATTGGTATGTGGGGGTTTTTGAAGTCGAATATTATGATTCTCTCCTGAAAATTGGAAAATTCAAGTTGGCGACTCCAAAATGGTGGACGAGTTTTGTGATTATGGTCCAATTCTATTCAAAATTGGTATGTGGGGGTTTTTGGAGTCGAATATCATGATTCTTTCGTGAAAGTTAGAAAAATTCAAGATGGCGGCTCCAAAATGGTGGACGAGTTTTGTGATTATGGTCCGATTCTATTCAAAATTGGTATGGGGGGTTTTTGGAGTCGAATATTATGATTCTTTCGTAAAAATTGAGAAATTCAAGATGGCGGCTCACTGGTATATATTGACAACGTTAAAATAAATAGAAAAAAACTTTGAATGACTTCTAAAATCGAGATTTGACTATTAATAAAGCTGTACACATTAATGGTTTGGAAAATAATTACAGTTACTGATAGTAATCACGGAATTAATATGTAGATTAGAACAAATAGTAGTTTAAAAAAATTAAAAAAAGACGCTTTTAAAAACAAAACAAACTAAAAAGTAGAAATTAAATAATAGTTTAAAAAAACTGAAAAACACGCTTTTTATAAAAAACCGAACTGAAAAATAAAAAAATAATAGTTTTAAAAAACGCATACGCAATTGGGTAAGAAGCCGGTGAGCAGCCAAGTTCGAATGAACCTTCTTACTCAAATATGAAAAATTCCCTACTAGCAGCGCTAGTTGTCCGGTAGGGACAAACATTTCCTAACTCACATAAAAATACATGTGAAAATAAAGATCAAAAAAATGTTTTTGGCAGAAGACGACGTTCCAGGAGCCAAATTAAAATTTGTCAATGTGAAGGATAATAAGGTAGCAACATTAAAACGGTGGCCTTGTCAAAATAAAAAAAATTCGGAAAAAATGAGTACCCGGTTTATTTATTATGCAGCGGTATTTTTTAATCAGACGTTTAAAATAATTATAAATTTTAAATTGTATTCAGAATGAAAAATGAGTGAAATATATTTGATGATTAAGATAAATTTAATACATTACAGTGAATATGATTCAGTAACCAATAAACCAACGCGGCGGTCTCATTTCATCTCATCTCTTCAAGAGGTCATTTTTAGGCACCGTTTTCGCGCACAAATATAATTCACAATGCCTCCTCTTCACCAGCTCAAACTACAAACACCAAATCACTCATTTTCGGAACAACTTTGCACAAAATGTAGCCGGTTTTATCGAAAAAATACTCCTTCAACAGTTACACCTAACCTAACTCATTTATAACTGTTGAAAAAGGTATTTTTCGATAAACTCAACATATAATAAAGTTCCAAAATGATTGATTTAGTGTTTTGATAAACTGGTAAAATAAGAGGCATTGTGAGTGTATGGCGCATTGCTAAAACCTCTTAAAAGGAAAGAATCAATACATCTTGAAATGGTATGAACCACCGCGTTTTTCTTTCGGATTCGTGTTCAGCAAGCAAAAACTCGTAAGAATAGTCGAACAGCTATTTTCAGGGAGATTGAGCATTATTTTAAATAATTTAACTGTATCACTTAAATAACACTATCTTAAATGGAGATGGTTTGATGATTGTCCCTACCACAAGTGCTGCCTCTCGTGACAAATTTACCACAATATTCTCAGGAAAAAGGCTCATTGTCGCGAGACGCTCGTCACTCAAATGATTTTCCCGATCCCCGATCAGCTGATGACCACCATTTTACAAGCTTTCATTTAAATTCACATTTGTATGTACCTATGTTTACTTCAAATCTTGCAAGTGAATTTTGACCCACTTCTAGTTGTCCGATTAACGTGAAATTTGGCAGGTGTTCATAATTCTGGTGACAATGTATTACGAAATTTCTGCTAGAGATAGAGATCACGAATTTTTGTCAAAATTCATCAATTCAAGA
This sequence comes from Gonioctena quinquepunctata, assembly GCA_018342105.1. NCBI lineage: Eukaryota > Metazoa > Arthropoda > Insecta > Coleoptera > Chrysomelidae > Gonioctena > Gonioctena quinquepunctata. The sequence goes on from JAFIRS010000178.1 coordinate 1,052,004, forward strand.
TGGCGGCTCCTTTATGGCGCCGAGTTGTGTGGTTGCCCGATTCCTATAAAACCCCAGTGGAAGGGGATAGGGGAGTCTCGCACAAGTTGCCAACTTAAAAAAACCTTCAAAAACTTCTGCCCCTCCAATTATAATAATTTCATCAGGGTTGTGTAAACTCACAAACTGAATATGCTGGATCATTAATTTTTAGTCACAAAGTGTTTATATTTTTCTATATGAAAGAGTTATATTAATAGGGAATTTATATTATTGTCTATATCTCGATCGTTGATGCCTGTCCCAATCGGATTCGTGTTTTCGTGCGTTATCGACTGTCATCTCTGTCACAATGCCATTCGAACCTTAACGCAAAAAAATGCCGCTTCTTTCTCTTGTTGTTCAACTTCCTGGGCGCTTTCCAATACTCCAACTTTTCATCCTAACCGTTGATAAACTCGGTGAATTCCAACTTATTAACTCGTGAAAGTCGTTCCTATACTCCAGTTGATTCAATCGGATGAATAACTTTTTCACGTACTCGAAATATTTCAACCGCATGCGCACATCACATTATAGTTAGAAGTGATTGAAGGTTAAGTCATAGGCTATATTGGTTTCGTGCACATTTGCAAACTAAATCCGTATCAAAAAGAACTTCGTCAGAAACCGATTTTGACTGACTATCAGATAAAATACGTAGTATCTACAAATTGTATAAGTACTCCAGTAATGGCAAGAATCTTCCCTTCAATTCCTTCCATTGATAAATCCTCAAACCATATCATAAATTTCAATGTAATTTTGAATTATTTTGGACGATGACAACTGACAAATAACTAATTTGTTTCGTTTCGTTTAAGATGTCTAAAAACCCTGGTGAATGAACTGATTCGATATTGTTTAGATTTTCGAGGGGACACCACCTGTTACTTCAACAGAGCTTCTCTCTCTGTGGTAGATGGCGCCATTCAAAAATGTTTGTCTATATTCTCGCTTAATGTCAGAACTTTCTGACATCTGCAGCATCTTATATAAAATTATTTTCAGTGTTTTGTCGGTATCTATACGTTTTCCTTCTCTTTGATTTGAAACCTTGCTTAGCTTATTCCTGAGTTTGTTCATTGAAAAATCACTCGTTCATCAGTTCATTAGTGCGTGAGGAATTGTTTATTTTCAGGTAGTGTAGTGTGTCAGGATACTTTTTATAGAATGGACCACATTTGTATTTTGCGTGGACAGTATAAAGCCGCAGATACGAATTTTCGCCGGTATTCAGTACCAAAAGCAAGTAGAAATCTTGACGAATTGACTAATAATGATATTTTGGTAAATATCTAGTTACATCACACATGCACTCCGAATATGGGGAAAACACTTTTCTTACCTGTTTTTGCCTCCTGAACACGAATCCGGAAGAAAAATGCGGCGGTCTCATACCGTTTCAGAGTTACAGCACTTTGAAAAAAAACTAACCTCATTTTCAAGCCATCGTTTTCTCATACAAAACTCACTCAAAATGCCTACTTCTTTTTACCAGCATAAACAATACACCCTAAATCACTTATTTTCGGCACAACTTTGCACAAAATATCGTCGTTTTTATCGAAAAAGATCCTCCTTCTTACACAGTCCGATTCATTTATTACCAACATGAAAAATTAAAAAAGTTAATAAATGTCATCTGTCAAAGAAATTAGAATTGTTCATTTGTAACTGTGTAAGAAGGGGGATTTTTTCGATAAAACTGACGTATTTCAAAGTTGAAAAATTTAAACTGTATTGTTATGATAGTAAAAGAAGGACATTAAAGTGAGTTTTGTGCAAAAGTGCTTAATTTAATTCGGAAAAAGCGATGTAACTCTGAAACGGTATGAGACCGCCGCATTTTTCTTCCGGATTCGTGTTCAGGAGGCAAAAACACGCAAGAAAAGTGTTTTCCCCATATTCGGAGTGCATGTGTGATGTAACTAGATATTTACCGATATTTCCATAGTTCATCATATTGTATGCATTGAATTTTATATTTTCTGCTCTCCGCCTGTTAAAATGCAGTTAACCTCAAATTCAAATGGTACAAAATACGAAAAACAACACGACAGTGCTCTCTTTGTGCAATGTTCGGGGGCTTCTAATTCTAGCTTTGCTATTGGTGAAGTTTGACAGATGTCTCTTTTCAACCAATAGCAAAGCTAGAATTAGAATCCGCGAACAGTTCGCCTCAAAAAGAAATCTGAGGAAATAAATATACCTTGACTGTATTGAACTAAAACGAAATTGGCGCCATCTGACACGCTAGTAATCTCTATTATCAAGTAGGCCAAGTGTCGCCAAGTCGATCCCAAACTTCTACAGGTATAAGTGCAAGCACCAGGGTTTTTAGACATCTTAGTTTCGTTCCAAAAGAATCAAAATGACAATTGACACAATATGCCAAATTTTTCACTCGTCATCCAAGCGAGTTGACGTATTGGAACGCGCTCCCGTTCTAATCAGTTATTGCTATATATTATGTGTCGTGTATTCTCTTAGGCCCCATATTATAATGTCAGTTTAAACTCTTGAGTGACGTCATCGAGTTTAAACCTTAAACCCTACCTCAGGTATGGTTTAAAGGATTGAAAACGTTTAAGTAGGTTAGCCAACAGGACAAAAAATAACAAATATTGACATCTCGAAATCGAGTCTAACCTTAGAAACTTGTTTTGAAATAAGCTATACTTTGTAGTTGGAAATACTATAAAATGGACTACATTCAAGATAATATTTTTGAAGTGTTCGAAGAGGTAATGTCGGATAATGAAGAGGAAATCATTTATTTGGTGGATGTGCCAAGGGCCACTCGCAAATTTAGAATTAGGCCTAATCATTATGATGAATGGAATGACATAGAATTTCTAAATAGATTCAGATTGTCTAAGCAAACTGTTGACAATATATTGACTCAGATAGAGGGTAGATTACAGTACCCTACTAATCGGTAAATAAAATATTCATGTACTTATCTTAAACCTAATATACCGTACCTATCAAGAACTCACCTGTCATCATAGATGAGTTCTATACTGATACCTGTCATTCTATTATTATTGAATTTATTTCATTGGCACTTTTCACAAAACGAAACAGTCATTACGATAAAACACCATAAGGCCAAGTGACAGATGACATTTATATACATGGAAAATAAAAATGTTATATGTTTTTATAAAATGACTTGAAGTTAAACTGGTTTAAGGTTTTCGGAGTTCAAACTGACATTATAATATCGGCCCTTATTCAATCTTTTTTTCACAAAATATGTTTTGCGCTACCAACTGTTCACATTTTAGACACAAAATCTATGAATGACACATTTGATAAGGAACGCTTCATGACCTAAAGTAATTGAATTGGTATATCAAATTGGCGATTTTCCATACAACCAAAGTCAAATAACTGCCATTGGAGAGGCAGAATTTTCGAAGGCTTTTTTAAGTTGGAAACATATGCGGAACTCCCCTATTGGAGAGGCAGAAGTTTTTTTTTGCAGTTGGTAACTTGATTGGAACTCCCCTATTGGATTGAGCGCTGGCAATTCATAATAACAATTTTGTCGATATTTTTTAACAATACTACGGGCAAGACTGGCCTACTACGCGCGCTAATATCAGCGCGCGTAGTAGGATCAAAAGAGTTCACTTAACAGTTGCTTTGGTGTTCCAGTTATAGGGTTTTATAAGTGGATTTTTATTAAAAAAAAAATACGATTATAATGGGAATTGGAGCATATTCAAAATGGGTTATCATTTGACCTGTGGTTTCATTATAGTATATTATGCAACGATCATGTAATGATGGTTATTAATACACGAGTATTAACCGGGATACGAAACGAGCCGAAGGCGAGTTTCGTATGGTTTATGCGAGTGTATTAATAACTTCATTACATGAAGTTGCATACCTATTTTCTACACCCGATAAATAATGAAGTATTATATTTATATTGAACATAATAATTATTCTGATTTCTTTAAAAAATTAAGTTTCTAAAAAATTAAAAATTGTAATTAATGGTATTACCTCGGGCATTACCATGGATATAGGAAAACTATGAACATTCTATTTATATTTATATTGAACATAATAATTATTCTGATTTCTTAAAAATATTAAGATTATTTATTGTGCAGTTTGAAAAGTTTATTCCAGGTCCCACTGATCTGGAAGTGGAAGGAATATTTACATTCATTTCATTATTGCTAGTCTCAATAGAGTTCAATATTGTATTGGAAATGTTGATTTTATTCTGAACCGAATTTTCAATGTAGCCTTCCGCCACTGAATTGGATTTCCAGCCACCATGACGTTTTAATGTAGTAATATCACCACCGGCATCAACTAATACGGTTGCAGATGTCCTTCGAAAACAATGCCCTGTATATAAATTCGGATCAGGCAGATTTAAATATGTTGCTATTTGCTTCCCTAAATTACCAAATCTATTAATACCAATGTTTTGAATTGTGCATTTTCCATTAAAATAATAAACGAAAAAGAAGGGGTGGGGCAAATTTTCGGCCAAAGATTCATATATTTTTTACTAATTTCGTAGAGTATTTGCCGGTAATTGTAAATGTTCGTTGTACTTTTGTTTCAGTTTCTACCACATTAACAATTAAGATTTCATTCATATCTTTGACATTTTCACATTTTAGGTCATGTAGTTCATGCCTTCGACATGCTCCCATTATTCCAAAAATCATTGCTACCTAAAACAAAAAGATACATTAAAAAAATACAACAACAAGAAATAAAGAAAAGAAAAAAAAGAAAAAATTAAATAAAAAGCAGGATGACCTAGACTAGCTTTGAACCCGCATCTCATACTGTATGTAGTCATTAGTTCAAATCTAGCGCCTTAGCCCGCTTCGCCACGAGTTAACTTATCAAGTTTTCTCGACATTAATGAAATATATCATGCATGAGTCGAATGGAAAATGTAATCATGACAAAATTTTAAAAAATGCATTGTTAGGTAGATAGTACTTACTTTTATAAATAAAAACTTTTCATCGGGGGCTTCGTCGATAAATGTTTTTATTTGTTCAGGTGAAAATATTTTTGATTTTTTTCCAACATATCTTTCGGACTTTCGCTTTAATAAAGCGCAGGGGCAGGGCGCAGGGGGCACCGCAGGTGTGGACGACCCTTTCCCCTATACTCGTGGGAACAATATGGAAACCAATACGAAAAACAACCCTGGGGAACTTCCAGTTGAAGAAGACCCAACACCGCTAGCGGGTATGGAAGTCGAGGAGATTACAGTTGAATCGCACTCGGAAACAGTGCTGCAAGCCAAACAGGAGTGATAGTCCAAAAAACAGGAAGCTCCTGGGGAGGGCAGTTCCGCAAACCCCGAAACACCGCCCAAGGAAATTTCTCTCAGGAGCTGCTAGAAGACAGGTGCGGATCGCGGAGGCCAAGGCAGCTGGTGAAGAAATTAAACCCAGGAAACGCCGAAGCAACCGACGCGATCCACACCCAGAAGCAAAAACTGGCTTCACTGAACGAACTCCCAGCATCGCTGGAAGCAGCAGGCAGCCAGAAACTCCGAAGCAACCTAGATCTGACCAACCAGTGGCTGTCTCTGCCCCTTCCAAACCAAGTTAACCCAACTGAGCAGGGCAGCTATAGGGAGGTCACAAGAGGTCTGAAGATGGCTGTTGCTCTGGAGAGTTATCCAGATCACCAGTTATCAGACGACCAAGGGATTCTCCTGCAGGAAGCAATTACCGGGGAAATTTTCAAGTGTGAGCCGGGTAAGGGTCCGAACTTCAGGAACAGCTACGTCCACAAGGGCGTGCTGGTCCTGACATGCTCGAATGAAACCGCTAAATCCTGGCTACTCGAGAGTATCCCCGGACTGATACCTTGGGAGGGGGCTGTCCTAAAAGTAGGGCTAGCCAAGGACATCCTGAATACCTCCAAGGTAGTGGTATGGATTCCAAAGCCATTTGGTAAAATGAAAACCAAAAAGATTCTTCAGCTCATCAAAACCCAGAACATGGGGATAGATACTGAAGAATGGCTTGTCATCAAGAGACAAGAGGAGGCCTCGGGTCTAACTCTTGTCTTTCAAATCGATGAGACCTCCTTGAAGAACCTGCAAGCCAGGGGAATGAAAGCATTCCTGGGGCTAACGCAGGTAAACTTCAAGCTAGTTAGCCGGAACAGGAACATTCCTGATGCTGCGGGCAGTTCAAGCCAACCTGCAGCATAGTAAGGCTGCTACTGCAACCCTGTGCAGAATATTTGCACAGGGCAACACCGACGTGGCCCTAATACAAGAACCATGGCTGGTCAAAGGGCGAGTATCAGGCCTCGGAACATCCAAGGGTAAGCTTATTTTAAATCTAAACTGTGGAAACGCCAGATCCTGTATTATTGCCAGGAATGATTTGAAAGTCTTGAATCTGATATAATTCTGTTACAGGGACATAACAGCAATCAAGACGACCTACATCAAGGATGGAGTAGAGAGGAACATAGTACTAGCCTCCGTCTACATGTCTTATGACTCAACAAGCCCTCCACCATCAGAACAAGTGAGGGCCTTGGTTGAACACTGTGAGGACCACAAACTCCAGCTTATCATCGGAGCCGATGCAAACGCCCATAACACACTGTGGGAGAGCACCGACACGAACACAAGAGGTGAGTCATTGCTTGAATTTATTGTCTCCAGTAACCTGGAAGTACTTAATAGAGGCAATGAGCCAATCTTCGTAACCCGTAACAGACGGGAAATCATTGACATCACTTTGGGCTCTTCTTTGGTGGTTCGGCAAATGGGCAGTATCTGAGGAACCTTCAAACTCAGATCACCGACACATACATGTGGAGATTGGCTATGCCAATGAACCTGCAGTTATGTGTCGGGATCCCAGAAAAACCAACTGGCCGAGGTACCGGGAGGAGCTCAGGGCAAATCTCACAAATTTCAAAAATGTCAAACCTAACTCAAATACAATTCATGAAATAGAGCAAACCTCCCTAATGTTACAGGAGGCCATAATAACTTCATATCATAACAACTGCCCTTTGAAGCGCAGCACCACTAAAGGTAAAGTGAGCTGGTGGAACACCGAACTCACACATCTTAGAAATAAAACGCGCAAACTATTCAATCGTGCGAAAAAAACTGGTAACTGGGAGGATTATTCCAAAACTCTCACAGAATACAACAAAAAAATCAGAGGGGAACGAAGAAAGTCATGGAGGAAGTTCTGTGAGGACATAGAACAAACCTCAGAAAGAGCAAGACTCCACCGCATCCTTTCCAAAGACCCCATCAATCCGTTGGGGACTCTCAAAAAACCCAACGGCAATTACACCAACACTGGGAACGTAACTATAGAACTCTTGCTCCATACACACTTCCCAGGATCCACTGTCACCACAAATCAAAACCCCAGATATGAAATCTCTGCAAACCTTCATTTGAGGGCAAAAAGGGCAGACTGGGAAGTGGCTAAACGAACGGTAACTCATTCAAAAGTAGTGTGGGCAATAAACTCCTTCAAGCCTTACAAGTCTCCGGTCCCAGATGGAGTATTTCCCATACTACTTCAGAGCGGAGTTGAATATCTAGGCTGAGCCTAGTATTGGGATGGCTACCTCAAACCTGGAAAACTGTAAACGTGGTCTTCATTCCAAAACCTGGACGGGACTCATATGACCAGGCAAAGGCATACAGACCAATAAGCCTATCGTCATTTCTTCTGAAAGGCTTAGAAAAACTGATAGATAGAGACATAAGGAAAACCGCTCTTGTAGAACGGCCTTAACATCAAAACCAACATGCCTATCTAACAGGAAAATCATGCGAGACAGCACTTCATCAGCTTGTTTCAAGGCTTGAAGAGTCTCTAGCAAACGAAGAAATTGCACTATGCACTTTTCTAGACATCGAAGGAGCCTTCGACAACACCTCCTTTGAAAGTATGGTCTCTGCGGCCACTCGAAGAGGCATTGACGAAACCACCTGCAGGTGGATACACTCAATGCTTCACAATAGACTGGTACAAGCCAACATGTTCGAGGAAACAGAGCAGGTTGAAATTTCCAGAGGTACCCCACAGGGGGGCATACTCTCCCCCCTTCTGTGGGACATGGTTGTAGATGAACTGCTAATTTCTCTGAATAACCAAGGGTATTACTCTCAAGGGTATGCAGATGACTTGGTCATCCTCATCAAGGGAAAGAATACTCGAACAACCTCAGAGCTAATGCAAAATTCACTGAGGACAGTAGAGGAATGGTGTAACAGAGAGAGCCTAAGGGCAAATCCGAACGAAACAACACTAATTCCCTTCACCCGGAGAAGAAACATGGGAGATCTCATACCTCCCAGACTATTCGATGAAACATTACAAGTAGTAGAGCAGGTGAAATATCTAGGGCTGATTCTTGACAAGAAACTAACCTGTAACCAACAAAAGCAAGATAACCTTCATGATGTGCAGGAGAGCTTTTGGAAAAACCTGAGGGGCTCAAACCGAAAGCCATGCACTGGCTTTACACAGCGGTAATAAGACCAAGAATAACTTATGGCTCACTCTTATGGTGGCCAAAAACAAATCAAAGACAGGCAAAAATCAACCTTGGGAAAATCCAGAGGCTTGCCTGTTTCTGTATCACGGGTGCAATGAATAGCACTCCAACAGCTGCAATGTAAATCATCCTAAACCTCGAACCCCTTGACTTACATGTCATTGGAGAGGCCAGGATGAGTGCATACAGACTGAAACAAACAAAAAACTGGAGAATCCGAACAACTGGACATACCAGAATCACTCATGTAATCAACATCGAAGAACTCGAAATGACTTCAGATTACATGCAACCCCTATACTCATTCGAAAAACCATTCGAAACACGAACTGATGGATCTGGATGGGCCCCGAGTATAGAATCACAATCAACTGCGGACATAGTCTGGTATACAGACGGTTCAAAGACAGTTGAAGGAACGGGAGCAGGAATACATGGGGTAAGGCCAAGAAGGGATTACATAATACCACTTGGCAAATGCTCCACGATATTCCAAGCTGAAACACATGCTATCATGGTATGCATTCAGAAGAATCTAGAAAGTGGTTATAGGAAAAAACACATCTACATTCTATCTGACTGTCAAAGTGCTATCAAAGCACTCAACTCTATACAGATAAAGTCCAAACTGGTCTGGGACTGCCTCCAGAACCTCATCGAGCTGGCCAGGTCATAGAGGCATTGAAGGCAACGTCAAAGCGGACCAGCTAGCTAGACAAGCATCTGAAACGCTATTCACAGGGCCAGAACCTGCACATGGGATTAGCAAAAACCGATGCAGGACCCTGATCGACGAGTGGATAAAAAGAAGACACCAACAATATTGGGATCAAACTGTCGGGCAAATACACAGCAAAGTCATGGTAGGGCATCCAAACCGGACCCTGACGGCTGACCTTCTGAACCTGAACAGAACGAAGGCTCGTATAATAATAGGTCTGTTGACTGGACACTGCGGCCTAAGAAAACACCTTAACACCATGGGAGTACGCAGGGAAACCGTGGAGTGTAGGCTGTGTGATGAAGAGGAGGAAACAGCCTCTCATATTATCTTCGACTGTGACGCCCTAAGTAGTAGGCGACACAGAACCTTTGGAGAGATCAGCCCGGAAACAGGCATGAATCCGAAGAACCTTATCAACAGGCTTCTTAACCTAATTAAAGGCACAAACCTGTTTGAATGAGGAACCACTGACGACAGAGTGATACAATAGACCCCAGCTGGTCGCAGTGTCAAGGGAAGCTAAGTGCCAACCCTGTCTCTTGCTCGTCAGCTTTCAACCAACCAACCAACAACTAACATCCTTTCCTTTCATTGGCTCTTCCAAGTCATTTTGAAATTGCTTCTTCGACCTCATTGTAATCTCCTTTTTGGCATGTAGAGCAGCTTCTGTAAATTCAGTTCAATCAAATTGTGCTGCTGTCATTACAACATATTACCATACTATAATACTGAGGTGTATACCTATATTATGTGCAGATAACTCCTCAAATGATCAATTAGGTATGTCAAATTTATTCCCTTGAATAATTAAATGAAAGTACTTTTTTCCCTAAGGAAATAAACAGAGGAAATATTTATAACTTATAAAAAATTAATTTTTAGTGTATTCAAAAGGGGATGATTTTCAAGATTGATATAATACAGCTTTGTCATTTTGACATTGATTTAGTTTTCAAAACTGATAAGAACTTCACAATTAATACAATAAGAACCTAGTAAATTCACTTACCTATGACAAAATGTTGAGGGTTATATAACGGCATCAAACTTAGAAGTGATTCTAATGGCTACCCATGATGATAATGTGATTTGTTATGCCTCGAAATCCACTTATTCTACTCACCTCGTTACTATCACGTGCTCAACACACTACCTCACACGTAGTTCAACAACTATCCTAAAATAGGTTCTCCATTTTCTAAAAGCACTGAGAAATTCACAGAATGAATAACAAAGCTATCATTTAATCTGCCTTCGTTTCACTCATACTTGTATTGTACGTTGTACTAATATTTTTTTCATTATAGTATATTCAATTGAGGAGCAGCTGAGCAAAACGCAAGTCCGTTTTTAACATATTTCAAGTGAATACTACTGGAGTAAATTATTTTGGTCAATACACCACTGTTTTCAACTCGAACAATCCGCTTTGAATCCGTTGAGAATTGCCATATCAAAAATGCAGAACCAAGCAAAATGATATAAATCCGCTGTTTGACTGAACGAACCGGCATAAATCCACCGAGTGGTTGGTCACTGCAATAAATCCACAAGAAAGATTTCTGTTGATTATTCCGTGTAGTTGAGCAAATCATCAAGGGATGGCCATCTTGATCTGAAGGAAGATTGTATTATTATTATTTCGTAACCAAAATTCAAATAAATGTTTTTCATTTGATCAAACTGCAATAAATACAAAAATAGGTTGAGCAAAACGAAATAATTTCTTATGTATTGGGCAAAATGCAATAAATCTACACATTGGTTGAGCAAACCAGCATAAATCTAGTAAAAAAGTTGTAAAAATATATATCTAACGTTATGTTTGGAGAATATCACCTTCCAACCTTTTCAAAAGTGTTATTCATTCCAATTTGTAAACGAATGAATATCTGTTTTCGAATAAATCTGATTCAACTAGTTTTTCGTCATTTACTCGAAATCACATATTATTTGCTCAGTTGCTCACATTTCTGAAACAACCACAATTGGCGCTAGTGTTTGGGAAAAGTTATTCAAGTGAAGGTCAAATCGAGCTTGAATGGAGGACTTCGGCTAAGGTTCAGTGATACCACAACAAAAATTTTGGCCTTAAATCTACTAACACATTTTTTAGCTATTTTGTATTTTGAAAAGGATCAAACGAATATTTTTAATGTTTTTGACAAAAATGATCTATAAATTACATATTTTGCCATATATAAAAGTGTGTTAGAAACGTCAATGTTCTGATTGCTGTCGAACATATTTTTTTTCAAGAATTGTAGCGAAATAGCATATAATAACTAGCAGGCAATATATCAATGAGCAACGACAGGTTAGGTTATTCTTTATTTGGTTTTTCGCTTTAGCGTAATATCTTATCTTTTCACATTTTACTAGAATACTTAATTTTTTGTTTAGTTTTACATGTTTTTTTTATGTTTAGTTTTGAATAAACTTATTATTTCTGCTTTTGATTTTCCATTTTGTAACTTTTTTCGAAAATATATAAATATCACATTTGGATATATATCAAATATATCTTTTCCTTACATTATTCTTTCATAATTTTTATAAGGATATACAAGCTTGTCCATAATTTTTTCATCTAAGAGTATATAGTGCCTGAAAATGCCAGAATTCAAGTCCTGTGAAATATTTGAAATGTTTTGAATTCTTTTTCAAATTATTATATGAAAATATGTTTGCCTTCGGAGCACATTCCAAAGTCTGCGTATAAGACTCTAAGTAGGAGATTTATTCATCATTAGCTGTGGTGGTGTCCAGGGGCGCACACAGAATGATTTTATGGGGGGGGCACACATAGCTGCCTGCGTGCGAAAATTAGCACCGCAGGCGTTTTTTTAAGGTCAAGGTCATGGGAAATTTCGATAGAATGCAAACTTGAAGTGTCTTGACGATGGATTTTTTTTTCAACAATGGAAAACGCATTTTAATGACAGGAAAGGATGATGGACGAGAGATGAGTAAAAATGAGTCAAATATAAAAATATATTTCAATATTCATAAAAGAAAATCAAGCCTTCTTGGTCCATTATCTTTTAGAACTGCCATTACATCCTTCGGGTCAACGTGGATTTCCCTATGAATATTCAAATGTGCCAGTCCATTTAGCCTATTTTCACTGGTTGTATTTCTCAAATAGGACTTCAGTCGACGTAATGTCGAGAATGACCTTACCGGTGAACTAGTCGATATCGGCAGAGTCGCGAATATTTTAAGTATTATGAAAACATTAGGATATATATCTGGATTACATAGATTCAATGCATCAAGTGCATTTTTTGGTTTTTGTAGATGACTTGTTCTGCTGAATTTTTGGTACCACAGACACAGTTCTGCCTCCAAAATACTCCTTCTGAAACCCTGGATATCATGACTATAAAACGCAGCAAGGCCCAAAAAGTCCTCATTTTTTTATGCAGATGGAAAATTTTCTGTTGGTAGTAATACCATTAATTTTTTAAGAATTGACTTATGTTTGGCGAATCGATCTTCCAAACCAGATGAAAATGAATCAACCCATGGTATGAAAACTGATTTTCGATAATGATCCATAGCACTTTCAGCGGGTACGTTAGCTCGATTTGTTTGCTTTGAGGCCAATCTTGGGATTTTGATTTCAATGTCAAACATATCAGCGATCTGTTTGGCTTCATCGAAAATATTTTTGAACTGCGCTTCAGCATTTTCTCGCACGTATTTGATAGTGGAGATTGTTTCTTCGGCTTCATCCATCGCAAACGCGAGATCTGAGTTCTCAAGTTGAAGGATTTTTAGCTAAAGGAATACTGTATCCGGAAGCTTCTCTGCTGAGAACAATGAAATGATGAACTGTGACTGGGCCAGAGCCAGCAAAACAAACGCACCTGAACTGGAGTCTTTATCTTTCCACAAAAAATATTTCCTGAAGTGCTTCATGCGCGGGTTTCAACAATTGCACCATAATCATGACAGTATCATGCCTTTGAAGCTTTCATGGCACATTTATTTTCAATTGGGTTATCCAGACTGTGAGAGAATAGTGATCTGCGAGAGATAAGAACTTTGATTTTAGTCAAAAATATCAGTTAGCTTTTCGAAGTTTGGGGGGGCCCGTGCCCCTGCCTGTGCGCCAATGGTGAATTGTCATCAGGGGGGTGTCAGAAAGATGTTGGGAGTTTTCAGTTAAAATTCTTCATCATTGCAGTGATGGTGCTCAAGTCATCAGGGTTCCAAATAAGATCTTGGGAGCTATTAGTTGA